>LFYR01001068.1:24258-159829 GCA_001185155.1 Zostera marina | reverse complement strand
GCAATGCGAATCTTAGCTCTCTGGGCCTCTGCATCCAGCTGTGCGAGAAATTGGAGTTTATTTGAACACGTAAGAACTTAATTACCATTTGTAAATTAGGGTTATTTATCAGATATTAGGTCATCACCATAACCCTAATATACTATTTGCAGATCCATTCGAGGAAAAGGAATCGATTGAATTCCAAAAATTTGGATCGTCTGGTGTACATAACGTACAACAGGAAATTAAATGAACGTACACAACGACACCGACAATTGGAATTGGAAACGAATGGCAAATTCGATCCCATAAGAGTAGACTCAATGAACTTCAATAGCGAGTGGATGACAGGCATAGAAGGGGCATGCGACGAGTTCGTCTACACCGAGGCAGATGGACTAACATGGGCGCAGGTGGAGGAAGCTTCAGGAGCTGCTGAACAACCGGGACCGTCAACAAGGAGTGGGCAAACCCGTGGATATACTTATGGAAGACAGAGAACTTCATTTGCAGATATGGGAACTGAATCCCAATATCGTTATGCCATGAATGAAATTGCGGAAATTATCAGAGAGCCTCTAGATAATATAGATATGCCATGAAGTAGATGCTCGTATAGATGATCAGACTTTAGATAATGATTTTGTTTTGGATGATTCAAATAACTTGGATGTATTTGTTTTGGATGTGTATTTTTAAGATGATATGCAAAAATTATCAGGTTTATATATATTTTTTAGGTAATTATACATGTACAGGTTTTGGAAAAATTATATATATAAACAGGGGTATATATGCAATTTATAAAAAAATTGCATATATTTACACATATGCCACTACCGCTTTGACCGCTTTAAGCGACGCTAAAGCGGTCAAAGCTGAAAAAGCGCTCCCTGGAAATTGGGAGCGCTTTCCGCTTTTTGGAACTATGGTCAGAATACGTCAATATATCTCCCTTGTAAATATATGTATATTATGTAATATTAAATGTGAATTTATTGCTTTCAAAACAAAAAAGTGAATTCATTGTCAATTTTCCATAGCATAAGCAAATGGAATCATGGAATAATAATGTTCTTAATTAGTTTTTCAACAACCCATGCTTGTTTGTGAGTTGTGACCAAAAACTGTTGGTTTTACGTATTCTTATTACAAAATGTTGAAATTTTTCTTAGATTATACTAATAAAATATATTTCAACCCCTTTATTGTATTACTATTTTTAACATATAGTATATGGCTGTATGCTATAGCTAGTGTATTCCAACTTTTTACCAGGGATTAATTAAATAATAGAATATCAGATTCTTGCATACATTTCTTAACAAAACACAAATTTACTGGATGCAGAAGCAGTGATTGAGGCATTTATAAGACTTCATGAGAAAGGTCTTATTTATCAAGGTAAGCATCAATGCATCATTGGTGATACTGAATCGATCAATATATTACTCTTCTCTTTATTTCAGAGTTCAATTTTTGTTCCTTATTTCTTCCAAAAGGTATCAGAATATCACAATAATAAACCTTGACATATACATAATTTTTTATATAACACTTGGTTGAGTTTTTATTCATATCAGCTTGCATCAGATTTTAATAAATTATTTTGTTGTGTAGAGAACTTTAAATTTTCTTCTTTTAATCATGATTCAAAAAAGAGCAAAGCGCTTCCTATTTTCAGGAAACGCCTAATGCGCCAGTGGCATTTTCGTAAATATTTCATATATTTACGAAAAATGCATATATACTATGTAAAAATTCTATATATGTTACAGGTCTTGCAAAAACATACAAATAACAACAATACTAATAACATTGAAGCAGTTGGGACTTGGGAGGACTAAGGGTCAGGAACTTTGAAGCATGTGCCTATGCATCTCACATCAAAAGGACCCACTATTACTTGTCAAATAGCGAGTCTATTCTCTCATGCTGGGTTAGAGATACGTATATAAAAGGAAAAAGTTTGGATGATATCCAGGTCTCCCCCACTAGGGATTCCATTATGTGGAAGAACGTCCTCAAGTGTAAATCTGATATTGACAAATTAATGTCCTGTTTTAATAACTTTAACCTAAGCCTTACTGGTTTGAAAGCAGGAAGCTCCATACTTAAGTTCCAAAAAGCATTAGCTACCCCCAGGCAGCCTGACCCCCTAGCCATAGGAATCTGGTCCAAGAAGCCTACTAGGTTTTCTGTCTTCCTATGGAGTTTGAGATGGGGGTTCCTCCCATCTTTCAATACCTGCTCCTAGCCTTCGTATCCTTTGTAATCAGGAGCCTTTCAAAGTTCAAACTACGCTTTTAATACATCTACTGTATTGTTTTACGTTTTAATCAAGCAGCTGTAAATGCAAGTCAAACAATATCAGAAGCTCTCATAAAAATATACAGCAATCCCCTTCTTTTCACCGAATTTCTTCCTATTCCTTTCCATTCAAATGGTGCAAACCAAATCTGTAATAATCTATGCAGCCTCCAATAGGCATTATGGTCAGACAAATACTCAAATAGTACAAGAGGATATTTTTAAAGCCTTTGATTAGGGTGTCAAACGAGCCGAGCTGAGCTTTGGCTTTTAGAGTTAGGCTTGGGTTCGATAAGGAATTACTTTTGCTCGAGCTCGCCAAGCTTAATTTGGCTGAGCTCGGGCTCGGTTCGATAAGAAATTCCACAAGCTCGTGAGAATTAATTTTAGTTGTATGAATTAAATCTTTATTGTTATATTACATATGATTTTATACATTTATATGATATTTTTAATTTTCTATAGGTTTTGTGTATTTATATAGGATTATATGTATTTTTACAGGATATTACTAAAATATCCTGGTGCTCTGAACGCTTTAAAGCTCCCAAAGCGAAAAATCTCTTCCTGAAAAGTGGAAGCGCTTTTCCCTTTTTTAAACTATGGTTTTCAGGACATTCCAGCAAAGAAGAAGTCCCATGCTCAATGCTGGAAACTGATTGGACCAATTGAGAGAATGCTGGCTAGATAGAAAGGAAGATGCCGTCATATGGAGGTAGGACTCAATTAGTGATCATGGTTGGGAAGTTTACATTTTGGACCCAAGGAACAACTCTGCCTGGCCCCTGCCTCTGTAAATCTGTAATAAGTAAAATCCAGAAAGGAGCTTATAATTTAAAATTGAATGGGACTATGGGAGAAAACCTGGAATTGCCTTGAAGGAAATGACATTATCTAAGGATAAGGGCAGCATGAAAATTAGGGATTTTCAAACCCATCAGTGATGTGTGCATAGTAAAAAATGAAGCCAAAAACTAGAAGAATAATCAGTCTATATTAGGCACCTGGATTAAAACTAGGTACATTAGGAACCAAGAGATAGGGGACATTGATTCAGCCACATGGAAGGTACTAATGGTTGAAGAACCTACGAAGACCATAGGAAAATGTCTATAATGCCAACCCAAATTACAACTTAGTGCACCTAACACCTCTCAATACTTACTATGAAATACTTAGAGGAAAGGCTCACAAGGATGTTTACTGATGGAATTTGTTCCAAAACACCTACTATTGTGGAGGGTGAGATGGGGGTTAATTAATTTTTTCAAGAAACTTCATCAATGGGGAGCAAACATTCAGACCACACGCTTGCTTTGCAACAATGTGGAGGAAACTATAGCTCATCTTTTTTTTCCAACTGCACATATACAAGGGAAGTCTTGATGGGTATGACAGAGAATTTGGGCCAGGCAGTCTAGAAAGTGCTAAACAGTCCTATACCATGACGTGAAGAGGATATCAGGATGGGGAACATCACAGAGGCAATCTTGAAATTCACCAAACACACTGGTTGCTGGGGAGTGCACTGGGCCCTGCTGGCTGGAATCTCTTGGCACATCTCTTGTGAGGAAAAGTTGAAAACAGAAGACCGAGACAGCATATTTTGATACCTCAGAGACCATACTAAAGGATGCAGTAAAGGCTGTTAGTATGTATGTCAGTACAACATTCTTCAAAAAACTTAATCTATCATCGATTAAGTAAAATGCAGACAATGCTTGGGAGGCAAATATTTTGAAATGTTTCTTGGGCTCTGCTCTACTCTATTTTCAACAATGAAAGCTTTAATCCATCAAAAAAATATATATTTTGAAATAATAATGAAATTTATTTTATTCCCAATATCTATTAGTGAGTTAAGTAGGTCTTAATGATATGCTAGTCTATAGTTTAATGTAATTAGACTTAAGTATAATTTCTAGAATATTCTAATTGGATAAACTAAACAGAAAGTTAGTTATTCTGTTTAATTTAATCCCTCCTAATTGTAATTGTATATAGACAGTTTAATTACGTTTTAGGAGGGATCGGTCACTCGATCTCCCTCACCATTCACACACGTTCTTTATACGATAATACTCATAATATCTATGTAATCGGATTTACCCATGCCCAAAATATTTCATTTATGAAAAATTTAACTTTATAAAAAAACATTCTATTTAATTTTGTTGATGTAAAAGTGTGAGTTCTAATGTTCCACTAAGTGAAGAATAAGAATCAATGAATGATACTCTTTTAATTGTCTTAATTCCTTGAAGTTCTAAATAATTTAAAATTTTAAAAATATATTATTTGAGAGTCTATTCTGCATCTTTATTGCTATTTGCTAGATGTTAACTTAATATTTGATAAATATTTATGGTTTGTTCTTTTTCAGGATCATATATGGTCAATTGGTCTCCCAAACTTCAGACTGCAGTTTCTGATTTGGTAAGTTGGTTTTCTGTTATTTATAATTGACAGTCGTGCCATTCTTTTTTTCTTTTTTTTATATCATGCTTGAATTAAAATGTGATTTTTTGTATTTTCAATCTGTAATTCATTGCTCTTTATTTCTAATGATAAAAAAAATTACTAAAAAAAGTGAGTTTAATATTATCAGTAAATGTAAGTACAATAGAATGGGAAAATGCAGTGTCGTAAAGCAAATTGTAAATTGCATAGTCTAGAATATATATACAGTTTTTATCACCAATATCTATGTAATCGGATTTTGCCATGTCCAAACTATTTCATTTATGAAAAATTTAATTTTATAAAAAAACATTTTAAATTGCATAGTCTAGAACATATATACAGTTTTAAGTAACAGAATCATATCACTCGCACTACACCTTCCGTGATAAACGATTTATTAAAATTTAGCCAACTAATTAGTTACTATAACTATCAGATTAAATATACATTAATCTATATTATTAACACAATAGTTTAATAGCTTCTAATATATTAACGCTACATCAAAAAAAGAAGTTGAAATTGAAATATATTCATTTTGTTTTTACACATTATCTGAATTCTGAAGTTTATCTAGTAATTTTTTATGTTGGACATTGGACAATTAGAATTTTTTTTGATGAAATTGAGTTTTTTATTAATAAGAGCAAGAGTTGTATTGGGCATTTTGTGTTTAAATCTGACAGTAGTAAATCTTGTTGATTCTTCCTTAGGAAGTCGAATATATCGAAGAATCGGGTTATCTCTATCATATAAAATATCGTATCGCTGGTGGTTCAAGGTACAAACTAAAGTACATCATACAATGCCATATAGCTTCTTTATTGTCACATTTTCTTTTTATATATATGATTTATCATCAATTCACCATACTAGTGTATGTTTGTTAATTCAAAATTTGTATTTAGTTGAGCATATCCTATCTTTGACACAAAGGACTTATAGTTTTCATTGATGTCTTCTTTGATGAAGCACTGATTATTTGACAATCGCAACAACACGTCCAGAAACATTGTTTGGAGATACAGCTATTGCCGTGAACCCTTATGTAAGATGATTTTTTAAAGAAAAACAACCATTTTATGGTAAAATATTTGTATTTCAGTATCAAGTTTAAACATAATATTTTTTTATATCAGTTTTTAAGGTGCTGAAGGTGATAGAGATAGCTAACTTATTACCTTATGAGGCTTAGGTGCAGTCAAAGCATTGCCTAGAAACCTAAAGTCATAGTAAATTTTGATATGTTTTGTAGAAATATTATAAAAAATCAGTAAATCATAAATATGATATTCCAAGTAATCAAGTATAAATTGGAAGGCAATTTCTCAAATTATCAAACGGAAAATATTTAATTTTTTTATAAACGATGTTTGCTTGAAAAAACCCTGAATTCAACTGTTAAGTATAAACCACCTAGAATCTAGCGAATATCACTGAAGGTCTTACCAACTTTGCTCCGTTTGCTGGAGGCACTTGACACTGTTATATGGGAGGCAATTCAATCCACACCAGAGGCAATGTGCTCTGCCTCCATTATTCAGTAAAATGGTTTGGAATACAATTTTCTCAGGCCTCAGCATCCTTCTCAGTACTGATTGAGAGATCACCAACACCCCCTTCAAAAATCATGGGGGGAGCCTTAGAGGCACTCCTAACAAGATGGAGTGGGAAGTGCCTCTTGACCCTCTTCTATGGGAGTAGAATCCAGCTAGTAAATCGGATAGCAGATGGAAAATGTACCTACTGGACAAAAGGCATAGCCACCCTTGATTCAGTAGTAAAAAAAGTAAGAGAGTTGGCCTATAAATTCATTTGGGATGGAAGAAAAAAAGGATCCTATGGTCCCAAATGATTCTCCTCAAGTCTGAGGGGAGTTAGAGATCTCCCAATTATCACTGCTGCATCCAACATTAAAATAGCCTCAAAGTACTATGACAAGAGTGATTCTATCCTACTGCAGTGGATCCAAGATAAGTATATTAAGGTGAAAGTCCTTGGAAAAATTCAAATTTGGCCCTCCATTGACTCGCATTTCTGGAAAGCATTCATTCCAGACAATATTCCAGTAGATAAATGTATGTATTTTAGACCTAAAGTCACCTAATAATATTAATATTTAGAGGTAAAATACTCCTATAAAGAATTTAGGGGGAATTGTCAAAAGCATTAAAAATAGAAGCCATAAAGATCAATTAGCTAAGGGAATTTTTCCTAATATGCCAACAAAGTTATCCATTTTCCTATAGAGAGTGAAATGAGATCATTTAAACACTTTTAGGAAGTTGAGGAACTGGGGAGTGTGATGATACATATACTTGTACAGGGAATCATCATACCAGGACAAAAGGTTTAGGACAACGTTGAAGGCACTTGAACCCCATAAACTCGTACGATGGACAATTGACAACATGCATGTTGGCCAAGCTCTCCAGGATTTAAGTGCCTTTAAGTGCTTGGCTAACATGCATGTTGTCAGTTGTCCATCGTACGAGCTTCCAAGATTAAGTGCCTTTAACATTGTCCTAAACCTCTTGTTCTGATATGATGATTCCCTGTATAGTGGAAGTGCTATCGTTCGATAGTAAGATTTCTTGTACCATAACTCGTATCATCAAAATGCATATCCCATTCCCCTCTACTTGCCTATTATGCAACATGTAGGAAAAAACCCACCTCTTTTTCAACTGCCCATATACCAGATCGCTCCTAATCTCATTGGCAGAGCATCTAAATTCTCTTTCTGGAGGTTACTGAACATCCCAATCCCCACCCAAACAAGCTTGTATATCATAATGGGGGGACCTAACCGAGGCTGCACAAAAATTCACCCACCACTCCCCTCCTTGTGCACTGCTATGGAATACTATTGAGCATGGTTTTACATGCGGCCAGGCGTTCATGCGATGGATCTGGCCGCATGAATGCCTAGGTCGCCTAGGCGACGCCTAAAAAGTTCGTTGGAGCTTGCCGAAGGTGTAGGTCTCCGGTCACCGGAGGAGGTGACCTGAAAAGGAGGTGGGAGGAAAAAATAGGTGGTTTTAAATTTGGGAGAAAGGATAAGAAAGGAGAAGAAAATGGGAGAAAAATGAAGGAATAGGGTTTTAAAACCCTAACCCCCTCATTTTTATAAGATTTAATGGGTATATGTGTTAGGCAGATCCAACCAGAAAACCCTATTCCCTCATTTTTATAAGATTTAATGGGTATATGGGTTAGGCGGATCCAACCGGATCCGCCTAACCTGCCTAGCGCATGAAGGCAATCGCCTACATGCGCTAGGTCACATGATTGCCTAGGCGATCGTATGAAAAACTATGCTATCGAGTGTTTATCTTGACATATATGGACGCACCGACGCAGAGGAATAGAAGGTTCAGAATTTCAGATAACATCATAACACACCCTTAGGCCTTTTGAAGTTGTTTTTAAGAAACAGAGCTCTGCAAGAAGAGGTGTGGCTCACAATTAGTATTGAGGTTTAATGTAATTGGAAGTTACAAGTGTGGAGGGCCTCCCTTTAAGAAGTCAGTTACAGGGACAGTTAAAGAGTCATTATTTTGGGATTGGCCCAAAATAATTCCTATAAATAGCTCCTCTTGTATTAAACTTGTGAATAAGCTATGTGAGTTGTAATAGGGCTTAGACACCATCATTCTAGTGCACTATCGTGGATGGTACACCCTATATTGGTGGAACCACGTAAAATTCCTTGTCTCTTTTTTTTCCTGTTATTTTCTCTCTCTATTTCTTCTCTACTGGATCCCAGATCTGAAATCTGGAATCACTGTTCCATTGCTGGAAGAACACTGATCTGATCAATCTGATGAGAGTGTGCTTACGATCATCGTCAGATCTTGCAATCTGAAGAAAGAGTGATCATCAGATCACTGCCAATTATAGGAGGTGACAATGCAGGTTTAGAGCAAATCTCCTGCGGCAGCACACTTAGTTATTAGGCCACTAGGTGTAAATGCTAAATAGGAAAATGTCGATGGAATCCCCATCTCCCTTTATTTCACGCATCACTCCTCTATATTGTAACTTCATGGTATCTCCCTTCATTGCTCTTAATAAAAAAAATCAATACTTGCAAAAAAAAGTTGTTTTTAAGAAAATAATCAAGGATATCTGATTATCAGTCTCTCCTTCAGACCAGAATGTCGCAAGATGAGTTTTTGCCGCTCCTCAGAGAGACATCTACAACGGAAGTATGGGAGACCAACTTCCTGAAGCAGCGTATTTAGTATTAGTTACCATATTATTAGTTTATAATTTACATAGCTAATTGGAAAGAGTCACTGGGCTATTAGCTCATTTCCTTGTTTGCTTCTCTTTTATGTAATTCATTTTATCTCTATGTGATTAGGAGGACACTGTCCTTCATTGGTATTAATAAAAAACTTTAATTGCTTAAAAAACTACCTAGAATAAATACTTACATATTAGCTCATTTTCTTGTCTGGTTCTTTTTTCCTTTTTTTTTTAATTCATAAGAATGTACTCTGCCTAATTATATAATTTGTTATTTCATAAATTTCTATTATTTTGAAGTTATATAATTTTTATCATTCTATCTTAGCAAGAATGGTTGGTATCTACAGTCTACACATTCATTAAACTACCTGTTCTTTTCATCTCTAATGTACAGGATGACCGTTATTCTAAATACATTGGGAGGCAGGTCATTGTACCACAGACCTTTGGACGACATATTCCTATTATATCTGATAAGGTAAGTTTTTTTGTTATTTTGATACCATTTTTTAATTCGTTTTTTGAACAGGTTTATTTTACATGCTTTCTTTTTTGGAGGTTGAACTCTTAAAAACTAAAATAAATATTTTCAAGCTTGAGATTCTTTTAAATTATTGTGATGTTTTCAAAATAATTACTCTAATTATCAAGATAGTATTGGTTATTTTGTATTTAGTTTGTTTTGTTAATTTTCAAATCCATGTGTTTTTTTTTGAAGCAATTAAATTTCATTAAAAAAAATAAGGCCAATGCCCAATTTATATAGAGTATAGAAATAAAAAACAGAAGTAAAAAGAAATGAGCAAGAAGCTCGTTGACTTTCTTCCATTAGTTATGTAGTCCAGTTATACAGTAACTAGATACGCTGCCTTTGGAGGTTGGTCTCCCGTACTTCCATCATAGAGGCTTTTGTTTTTAAATATATATTATGATTTCTGTATAGAGGGTAACAAAGTATTATATAATGTGCCCACATTAAACTTTTATTACTTGCCTAGTTACCTCCATAGTCCTTGATTGGTTTCTAACTATTTATAATTTGGTCTCCATAGCATGTTGATAAAGATTTTGGAACTGGAGTATTGAAGATAAGTCCTGGACACGATCACAATGATTATCTTCTTGCAAGAAAGCTTGGTCTGCCAATACTTAATGTGATGAACAAAGATGGAACTTTGAATGATGTTGCAGGATTGTACTCGTAAGCCTAATTTTATTTTTTTAACTGCTCTCTTTCAAAAATAAACCTTCCATATAACATGGACAAATTCACATTTTATTAGTGGCATGGATCGATTTGAGGCAAGAAAAAAATTATGGGCTGAACTTATGGAGACTGGTTTAGCGGTGAAGATGGAACCACACACTTTAAGAGTTCCAAGATCACAGCGAGGAGGAGAAGTATAAACTGATATTATTATCACTGAATTTCAGTAGTATAAAATTTCAAATGATAAATACATAGGGATTATATTCGTTAGTTCATAATGTTGAATCTTTTCTCTTTTTGCACAAGTAGGTTATTGAACCATTGGTGAGCAAACAGTGGTTTGTAACAATGGAACCTTTGGCAGAGAAGGCTCTTGAAGCTGTTGACAATGGAGGTCTGACCATTCTTCCTGAAAGATTTGAGAAGGTTTGTCCAAAACATAAAAATTCAAGTTTCCGATATCTGAATGCATTCTTTGTTGCTAGCGATTTCTTTTAGTCTGTATTCTGTAGTGTGTACTATGAATTAATGTTTTAAAACTGGCTAACTGGTAACCAGTTTCGGGTCTGGCTAACCAGTTAGCTTCTTAGACCAGTAGTTGATTATATATTTTTGATATCAAGGCATAGTTCGAAAAAGCGGAAAGCGCTCCCAATTTCCAGGGAGCGCTTTTTCAGCTTTGACCGCTTTAGCGTCGCTTAAAGCGGTCAAAGCGGTAGTGGCATATGTGTAAATATTTGCAATTTTTTTATAAATTGCATATATACCCCTGTTTATATATATAATTTTTCCAAAACCTGTACATGTATAATTACCTAAAAAATATATATAAACCTGATAATTTTTGCATATCATCTTAAAAATACACATCCAAAACAAATACATCCAAGTTATTTGAATCATCCAAAACAAAATCATTATCTAAAGTCTGATCATCTATACGAGCATCTACTTCATGGCATATCTATATTATCTAGAGGCTCTCTGATAATTTCCGCAATTTCGTTCATGGCATAACGATATTGGGATTCAGTTCCCATATCTGCAAATGAAGTCCTCTGTCTTTCATAAGTATATCCACGGGTTTGCCCACTCCTTGTTGACGGTCCCGGTTGTTCAGCAGCTCCTGAAGCTTCCTCCACCTGCTCCCATGTTAGTCCATCTGCCTCGGTGTAGACGAACTCGTCGCATGGCCCTTCTATGCCTGTCATCCACTCGCTATTGAAGTTCATTGAGTCTACTCTTATGGGATCGAATTTGCCATTCGCTTCCAATTCCAATTGTCGGTGTCGTTGTGTACGTTCATTTAATTTCCTGTTGTACGTTATGTACACCAGACGATCCAAATTTTTGGAATTCAATCGATTCCTTTTCCTCGAATGGATCTGCAAATAGTATATTAGGGTTATGGTGATGACCTAATATCTGATAAATAACCCTAATTTACAAATGGTAATTAAGTTCTTACGTGTTCAAATAAACTCCAATTTCTCTCACAACTGGATGCAGAGGCACAGAGAGCTAAGATTCGCATTGCGAATTTTCTTAGTTCTAAGGTGGAAGTTCCATAAGTACGCCACCACGTAACTACAAAAAAAATATCGTTACAATGCTCTCAATAGTTTGTCCCTTTTCTAAACCCAAGCTTCCGTATACCTTCACGGAACCAGAATTAGATGTAGATGCCACACTAGACTTTTTTCTTTTGTTGCTTTCTTTCGTAGACACTTCAACGTCAATAACTGGTACTGGTATTGATGGCTTCTTCGAGTTCATATGCTCGACTAACTCTCGAAGCACATGGTATGGCACTTTAAGGCATTTCGTGACGTTCGTTTTCGCATTTGACACGCCGGTCAAATGCGCCTTCAACCTTGCCACTCCACCATTGTAAACATGAGCACAAAATAAACATCTAGTTGCATATTTATTTTTTGTTGGGTCGGCAAGGATCCCATACTTCCATCCGGGATCACCACTACTTGGCCGTCTTGTCTTGTCTGTCAACCATTCCGGATTAATGGAATGGTGGTATACTAAAGTATTGTCTTCTACGGCCTGAGTATCTGCTACTGCCGGAGGATCCGCTACTGCCGGAGGTGGAGGCGGAGGAGGCATAGGTTCGCAAGGTGTTTCTTCGTCCGAAGCACCTTGCGTAGCGTCGTCGTCGCTGCTGGTGTCATTAAGATCGTTAGCGACGAAGTATTCCTCATCACTAGACATTAGGCCTGGTAGCAAAAAAAAAAAATTAAAAAAAAAAAAAAAAAAGATGGCCGGGATCCGGCCTGTTATGACCGGAATCCGGCTAACCTATTTCAAACTCGTTGAAAAAAAACACACCAGTTCGTCCAAGAGCTGGCATGACACTGTTGAAAAAAAAATGAAAAAAAAAAATCGAGGATGGCCGGAATCCGGCCATCTTTTTCCCCCATTTCAGACAGCCTCAAGGTGGGGAAAGAGATCAAAACTATGAAGAAAGAAGTTTCCAATGAGAGGCGTTACCAATGCAGGGAGAAAACGGCTGGAAACGCAACTCCGGCGACGGTTGGCCGAACTCCGGCGAGGGCGACGGCGAGGTCTAGGGTTTGGGTGAGAGGTTTGAGTGGAAGTGAGGGTTAGGGTAGAAAGGGCAAAAAAAAAACTATTTAAGTTATCCCTACACGGGTAAATGGGTTGGCCCAACCTGTTTACCCGACCCGACCCGACCCAAGTACCCACTGGAATAAAGCGTTTGGCAAAGCGGTCCAAAAAAACCGCTTTGCCGCTTTTTTCGCTTAAAGCGACGCTTAAGCGTCGCTTTTTGAACTATGGTTCTAACTAAGTGTTTGTTTCAACTTTCAAGTTTACGGCGACTGGAAAAATTCCAGACGAGATGAAAAAAACCTCCGGTGACTGGAAAGTGGAAAAATCCCAGACGAGATTCCAGATGAAAAAAATTCCAGACGAGATTAAAATTCCAGACCAGTGGAAATCTTGATATTCTGGCGAGGTGAACAGAAAGGTCCGGCGAGATGAGAAGAGAGGAGGAAGATCTGGATTTGCCGATTTAGGAGGTTGGGGGAGGGAGGCAACGGAACATATTGCAAAAGCTTGGTACTGCCGCAGGAGGTTTGTCTCCCAAACCTGCACAATCACCTCTTCCAATTATGAGCCACATCTCTTCTTGTAGAGCTCAGCTCTAAAGGAGAGGCTAGAATTGATAAATATGTTTTGAAGTAGGAACATAGGAGGCCTCAAAGTGTGCTGTCTTAAGTGTCTGTTTCTCTCCGACCAAGAGTCCATGGTGGTGAATGTTTGGTGAATTTTCGGCAAGCCTCAGTAATGTCACCTGTCCTGATGTCTGACTGTGTTATAGAATATAGATGGAGTAGACGAGTTAGAGATTTTGATGAACTATAAATATATCAATATTATGATGAGTTATAAATAATGGAAAACCACATAAGCCATAAAATTCAAGAATGAAGAAGCTAGATGTTGACATTCTAAATTCTTCTATATACATCCACCCAATTTTCATTCATACATTACGTTCATTATTCATTTTTTTTATAAAGTTGAAATTTTTATTTGAAATGAAAGGGTTATCGACACATAAGACCAGATTGTTAGAGTTAATTGTGTTGAAATTAACATAATTTTGAAAGTGCCGCTTTAAGCACGCTTAAAGGCTTTAAGTTAAAGTGCGCTAAAGCTCTCTTGGATGAGCGCTTTTTCCAGCACTTTTCCTAGAGCGGGTAATCAGGCGGGTTCGGGTAAAGATCCGCCCGATTACCCAATTACACCTATTTTTTAACAATATTTTAGCCTAATATACTTTTTTTCCTGTTCTACCCCTCTATTCTAACTTAAATTGTAGTTGTAAAATCCAACTAAAATCTGAAAGTGGGGTAAGAGTTGTTAATTTAAGTTAGAATAAAGGGGTAGAATAGGCAAAAAAAGTATATCAGGTGATTTATTATTATTAAAGAATAGGTGTAATTGGGTAATTGGGAGGATCTTTACCCGAACTTGTCTGATTACCCGCTCAAAGAAAAGCGCTCCTCCAAGAGAGCTTTGGAGCTTTAGCGTGCTTTAAGCGCTTTTAAAACGGCGCTTTCAAAACTATGCCAGTAAGTACTGCAACTTACTTGATCAACAAGAGTACATCTGCTCCTCTGAAAATGAAGGTACCATATGAGGTGTGGACTTGGAAGAAGGCAATGATTTCTCACTTGAAGGTGTTTGGTTGTGCAAGCTACATCCTAAAGTCAAAGGAGGTGAGGGATAAGTTGGATTCCAGGTCAGAGAATGTCTACTTCATAGGATATGACCAAGATCAACTTGGTTATTGATTTTGGAATTTCAAAACAAATCAAGTTTTAAGGGAAAAGATTGTGGTGTTTGATGAGTCTAAGCTATACAAAAATAGGGAGGACAAGATCAAGGAGTATTCTGAAGTGACACTGGACCTTGATGAAGTTGATAGTCCAAATCAGGATGCACATGAAGTTTCAAGAAGCTCAGAGAGTTACATTCTAAAGCAAGTTGATTCTGAAACTTCAGAAATTGAGGCTGAAAATCCAGAAGTTGACAGTGATGATAGGGAAGTGGCCTTACAACACAATGTTGAAAATTTTGAGTCTGAAAATCAAGATAGGAGGAATATAGATCACTTTGTTAGAAGAACTGGAAGGGTCACTAGAAAACCAGATAGATTTGATCAATCTTACACTTTCTGTTGTTGACAGATGAGGGAGAATCAGAGAGTTACTCAGAGGCAATCAAGTATACTGATGCAAAGAAGTGGGAGTTTGCTAGGGCTGAGGAGATGAAATCCTTAAATCAGAACAATACTTGGAAGCTGATCACTCTGCCCAAGGGCAAGAAAATTCTGCAAAACAAAATAGGTGTACAGAATTAAAGAGAATGTTGAAGGAAAACTGAAGTACAAGGCCAGATTGGTAGTTAAAGGGTTTCAACAAGTACACAATCTGGATTATACCGAAGTGTTTTCACCAATAGTAAAATGACAACAATTAGGTTGTTGTTGAGTATTGTATCTATTGAAAATCTCCATTTAGAGCAAATGGATGTGAAGACTGCATTTGGAGATCTTGAAGAAGATATCTATATGGCACAACTTAGAAGTTTTGAAGTGAAAGGTAAGAATTCTGATCTGGTTTGCAAGCTGGAGAGAAGCTTGTATGGTTTGAAGCAGGCCCTTAGACAGTGGTACAAGAAATTTGATGGGTTCATTACTGAAATTGGCTTCAAAAGGTGTAGTTCAGACCAAGGTTTTACATGCGCCCAGACGTTCATGCGATGGATCTGGCCGCATGAACGCCTAGGTCGCCTAGACGTCGCCTTAAAAGTTCGCCGGAACTGCCTTGTGACGCTCACCAGAGGTGGCTGAAAATTTGGGAGAAAGGAGAAGAAAATGGGAGAAAAATGAGGGAATATGGTTTTAAAACCCTATTTTCTCATTTTTAATTTAAATAATTGGGTAAATGGGTTAGGCGGATCCGCCTAACCCACCTAGCGCATGAAGGCAATCGCCTACATGCACTACGCCGCATGGTCGCCTAGGCGACCGCATGAAAAAGCTTGGTTCAGACTTCTGTTGTCATCTAAGGAGATCATGTAATGTTTATATTATTCTGGTTATTTATGTGGATGATATGCTGTTGGCAAGTTCAAGTATGAAAGAGATAAAATTCTTAAAGAGCAAGCTATCAAAGAGGTTTGAGATGAAAGACCTTGGAGAAGGTACGTAGGAGAAGGAAGAATCTCCTACTTGGTGCAGATTTCAAGTTGTCTAACAATCACCAAAGACAGTTGATGAACAAGATGAGATGAAAGATATTCCCTATGCCTCTACAGTAGGGAGTCTATTGTATGCCATGATTTGTACAAGACCAGACTTATCTCATGCAGTGGGAGCTGTCAGTAGGTACATGACAAATCCGGGCAAGGAGCATTGAAGAGTTGTAAAGGGGTACTTGGAGAAGGTACTTAAGAGGTTCAATTGTTGTTCTAGTAGAAGGGAAAATCTTCTACTTGGAACAGATTTCAAGCTGTCTAAGTTGCAATCATCAAAGACAGTTGTTGAACAAGATGAGATGAAAGATATTCCCTATGCCTATGCAGTAGGGAATCTAATGTATGCCATGATTTGTATAAGGCCAGACTTATCTCATGCGGTGGAAGCTGTCAGTAGGTACATGGCAAATCCGGGCAAGGAGCATTGGAGAGTTGTAAAATGGATTTTGAGGTACATTCAAAATTCATTGAATGTCGAGTTATGTTTTTCAGGAAGATCAACAGGTCTAATGAAATTCAGTGATGCTGACCTTGGTGGTGATTTTGATTTTTGACTCAAGTAGAAGCACATTAGGTTATGTTTTTTGTCTAGGCGATCGCATGTAAAACTATGCTTCTAAGGTATCTCTTTCTGAGCTGTTATTAGTTGGAGATCTAAACTCCAAGGGCAAGTGGTAATCTCAACCACAGAAGCAGAATGTGTTGCTGTCTCAGAAGCTGTGAAGGAGAAGATGTGTTTGGAGGGCTTGTTGACAGAATTGGTTTTCAAACTAAAGAATTCTGAAAACTCAAAGTAATACAATAGATCGAAGCACATCAGAAACAAGTTTCATTTTATAAGAGAGTTGATTGAAAGTGATGAATTGATCATTGTTTTTAAAGCGGCGCTTAAGCGCTCAAAGCGGTTTTCTAGGACCGCTTTTTCTGAGCGGGTACTCGGGTCGGGTAAATGGGTTGGGCCAACCCATTACCCAAATGAAAGAACTTAAATTCTTTCATTTCCCTTTCTACCCCTCTAACTATTTACATTTTCATTTAACTATTTACTTGAAAATACCCTTCTAATAAACCCTAACCCTTACTTTCATTCACACTTCTTACCCAAACCCTAGACCTCGCTGTCGCCGGAGTTCGCCCAACCGTCGCCGGAGTTCCATTTTTCCAGCCGTTTTCTCCCTGCATCTGCACGCCTATTACTGGTAAGGATTTCTTCAAAGTTTCCTTCACTTTCCCTACCTTCAGATCGTCTGAAAGGGGAAAAAAAGATGGCCGGAATCCGGCCATCCTCGATTTTTTTTTTCATTTCCCCCTCCCAATTGACAGGTTTATATATATTTTATGGTTAATCATACATTTACAGGTTTAAAAAAAAATATATATATAAACAGGGGTATATTTGCAATTTTTTTTAAAATTTCATTTATTTACAATTATGCCACTGTCGCTTTTTTCGCTTTAAGCGCGCTAAAGCGCTTAAAGCTAAAAAAACGCTCCCTGGAAATTGGGAGCGCTTTTCTCAATTTAGAACTACGGAATTGATTTTAGAGAAGGTGGCTGGTGAAGAAAATGCAGCTGACATGTTTATCAAGATCATGAACATCAAGAAGCTAAGGCATTGCATGGCCTTAATTGGTCTTCGTCAACAACTAGTGTGAATGGCTTCTTTGAGTTCATATGCTAACTCACGAACCACTTTGTACAACACCTTCTTAGTGACGTTTTCCTCCTCCATTGGAGACGCCGGTTAAGTGTGTCTTGAGTTAGCCACTCTGCCGTTATAAACTAGACTGCAAAACAAACATTTTGTCGCATATTTATTTTTCTTTGGGTCATCGAGTATCCCATACTTCCATCCGGGATCTGTGCTAGTCGGTCGTCTAGTTTTGTCATTCAACCATTCCGGATCAATGGAAGAATGATAGATTAATTCTTCAGTGTCATCTTCTGCCGGAGGTTGTAGAGGCGGATGTTGTGTAGGCTCCTTTGGTGCTTCGTCTTCCTTAACATCTTGTGTTTCATCATCATCGCTACTGCTTTCAAAGAGATCGCTTTCAGCGGCGACATAATCCTTATCGGACGACGACATTAGGCCTGTCCAACAAAAAAAAATTATTTAAAAAAAACAAGGTTGGCTGGATTCCATTTTGAGAGTTGTAGAAGACTAGAAGTAAAGACCTATAAGGAAAAAGAGGCTGGGGAAAAAAGAGGTTGGCCGGAATCCGGCAAAACAGGTTGGATTCCGACCAACCTAGTTTCCTGTTTTGGGTATTAGGAAGGAGAGGAAAACGTACCAAAACAGGAAGGAGAGTAGAGGAGATTCCGGTGACCAGATTGGAGGGCAAATGGGCGAGCTCCGACGACGTGAATGACGTTCCCTGACGAGGTGAGAAAGAGGAGAATTTTTTTAGGTTTTTTTAAAAGATGGGTAATGAGTTTAAATAGAAGAAAGGGGTAATAAGGGAAAAAAGTTTAAGTTATTTTAAATGGGTAATGGGGTGGATTAACCATGAACCGGACCCGGCACTGTAATCCGACCTAGAAAAAGCTCTTTTTCGCTAAAGCGGTGTTTTAAAAACTATGAAGATTGGGAAATGACCTCAGTCATCGGTAATCATCTTGATCCTATAAAATATTAAAACCTTTTCCAAAGCATCATAGAGTTGCAAGCTGTAGTCCCAGGATATAGGATTCCCAAGAGTTACAACACTGACCTCAATCTGTTGCGGATTCAATTTTTATGGATATTAGCATCAAATAAAGTATCAACATCCTTGGAGATTTGCTTGGTGAGTGGAGTAGAGCATGCAGCTAACTACGCTGTACGTTCTGATCAGAATGTGTTATTCTGGATTGTCACTGAGATGTCGATCACGTGAAGTTGTCTTTGTGCCCCTATGGTTCTCCTTTAGCTAGGTTGCCCCAAGGTTCCGGATGCGTGCGCATTATTCATGGACTAGGCACATCTCCTTGGATCCGGCCCTGAATTAAATAAAAACAGGCCCAAATAAAATTATAAATAATTATTTTATTTTAAGACCTTATAAATTTTTATAAATATTTTTATGCCAAAAATTTATACATTGGTTCATGAAAACAACTATATTATTTTAAATATAAGCTCCTCTCGCTCTTAAGACTTCATGTTTGTTTTAGAACAAAATGAATATTTATTTATAGACCAACTGATGCAGTAGAGAATAGTAGTCATGATACAGAGCATCTTAATTCTCGAGTGGGCCATAGTTGACTTGATCTTAGTCAAGCCAACTCACATTCCTTTTAAGGAATCCCAAACTCACATCAAATGGGCTGCCCATTACCATTGATGTGAGTATAAATATAATGGGCCAAGGAACTGAAGGAAGGAAAAGATCATTATTGAAAATCATGCTAATCAAGATATTATCCTTTGACCTTCCTTCTCTCTCGTTCTTACCATTTCTTGCACTGTTTCCTTATTCTATTTTTAGATCTAGACCTAGAAACCTTGGTGGATTCCATGTTTCTACCATCTCTACATTGGAAGAAGCTCTTGCCACCTTCTTCTACTTCCCTCATCGGATTCCAGAGATATCTCCTACATCACCAACCTTCTTCGTGCTTTTTGAATTCTATCGATATGAGACTAAAAAAGTGTAGCGAGATAAATTAACGAGTATTCTTTAAAGTGTACATGTGTACTAAATAATGTGTTAAATGAATTAACAATGTAGGACTAAATAAAGTGTACATGTGTTAAATGAATTCTTCTAAATAAATTATAATGTTCATTGTACTTTTTAATTTTTATATCCTATCAATATGTGACTAAATAAAGTGTACATGTGTTAAATAAATTATAGTGTTCTTTGTACTTTTTATATCCTATCAATATGAGACTAAATAAAGTGTACATGTGTTAAATAAATTATAGTATTACAATGAATTATAAGGTGTTATAATAAATATATGTATTATAATAATTTTTTTATCTAATATATTTAACTAAAAAATTTAATTGATTATTTAATTGTTAGAGATTGATATAGGGTGTTATAATTATTTAATCAATAATTTTATAGTGATTGATATATAAAAAATACATGAATTTCCCTTATTTTTTAAATATTTACAAAAATGCCACTAGTACAAAAGCTCAAATGCTCCATGTTTGGCACATTGTGCAGAGGCGCATCCTGAACCATGGGTTGTCCTTGCGTTCTTTGGTTCTGATCCGGGTTTCATTGAAATGTCTGGTCCTCCATATTTTCTAAATCAGTGAATAGTTCTCTCCAAAATCCAATCAGCTTTCAATACTCTCCTTTGTTTCCACTATCTCCCTCCACATTACAGAGTTTAGGGTAGGTGAGGTGGTCAGGGTGTTGATCTGATTTATCTCTGCTTGATCTAGCTGAAATAAAAGCTGGACAGAATAGAGTCATTGTTTGACAGGTCTTTTAATATTAGTAACCTTGAAGGTACTTGTAAAATCCCTCCCTCCCAAATCCCAATCAATCTTCTTTTTTTTGGAAGGATCATTTGTGATCATGTTTTGGATTTCTTACCATCCCATATTAACTGTAAGTTACTCTCTGCACCTTTTTTATTACTGCTATTGGGAGAGTGTTCCCATTTTTTATTCTCGAACCCAGTAGGAGTACTTCCTCTCAATTATCCTAATTACTAATTGTATTCTCAATGGGTTGTAACCGTTGTATTAACTTCCAACATTGGTAATGTGATTTCTTTCTCCCCGTGAAAGTGGAGAATGTTTCCAGTAATTACTAATTGTTGAGGGCAAAGATGATCATCACATTATTAACATACATATTAGGTGTGAGATAGAACTTAGAAGTGGCTCCATTATGATGTATGTGTTCTTCTTCCATTGATGATGCACGTTCATTATCATTGTCAATAACTAAATACGGTTTGCAAGTTATACTTGTCTTTTCCTAAGGTATCACATAATCTTTTGTTTTGTCTCCATATTCATTAAGCCTGTAAATGGTATACCAAAATCCGTAATCGTATCCGCTTTCAAATTCGAATATGTCTATTCGAATTCGGATTTTCGGATTTCGGATATGGATTCAAACACCAAAAATGATATATGGATGGATTCGGATATCTGCAATATCTGTCGTTAAAATCCGAATTTGTTTAATAATTCTGGATACGGATATCCGAATAAATGTATAATAATAATATGGTGATATTATTAGTAATTATAATTGTTATTTATAAACTTAATTAACTTATATTAATATTTAGGATTTTATGGTGCATAATCGACTATTAATTAACTTTATTATTTAGACGGATTCAGATTATCCGGATATGGATTCGGATACCAGGGTATCCGAGCCGAATCCGTCCGATATTCTCATATACATGCCTAATATTCATTTAGGTCGGTAACTAAATCTATTGTCATTAATTTTGTAGTTATTTCCCTTTACCTTTGAATGTGAAACACTATTTTAAAATTTGATGCTTTCATCTTGGGACACATTCTAAAATTATAATAAACAACATTTTTCATTCTTCTCATTGACCATTCATTTTTCCTCTATAATCATTTTAAGGAAGTAGGATCTATTATTTTGAATTTTGAAATCATTTATAATTTGTAGTTTTGGTTAAAAAAATATGCTTCTTCAAATAAAGAAATAAAACCGCATAAGGTTCAATTGACATTTATGAAACACGGCACTTGTGTTCATCGCTCCAAGAAAATTTAAAATTTGAGTATCCTGCATATTCAATCATATCATGAATTCTCCCACAATCTAAAACTTTGCATGGATTTGGGATCCTAAGTTTATAACAATACCATAAATTTATAATATGAGTAATTGGAGAAATGGAAAAAGGAGAAAGGAATGGGGAAGGGCAAGATTATAAAAAGAAAGATGCATATACATATATATACACACCCATAACGACAGCGATGAAAAATTGGCAATCTTGTTATTTCTTGTATTTTTTCCCACCTGTTTCTTCATTTGTTTTTTAACATTCTGGTATCTTCTCTCTTCATGCTGCAGGCTGGTCCTGACAATTCATTAAAAGATGTGGTATTAAAGATTTTGCAAAATGATGTGGCTGCTGTTCCAGTTATTTATACTTCTTCAGAATGTGATTCATTTCCCAATCTTCTATATCTTGCTTCTCTGTGCCAAATACTTAAATGTAAGTGAAATAGTTGTTGCTCCCTCAATCTGATGATACACTCCAGAAATTCATTATTGCATTTTCTTCAAACTTTCAGGTATTTGTAGACATTTTCGACATATTTCTAGTTCAGTACCAATATTTCAGAAACCAATATCTACATTAACTATGGGAACATGGGTTCCTAAGATTGGGGATTCAAACAGGAGGCCTCTAGCAATGTTGAAACCAAATGCTTCGCTTAATACCGCTCTATCTCTATTAGTTCAGGGTGAGTGATTTTACCACTATCAATTGAGATAGCATTTCAAGTCGACATGGCGTCAACTTGTTTGTTTGTTTATTTATTTATTTTAATGTTGGATATTTTACAGCCCATGTTAGTTCAATACCTATAGTTGATGACAATGACTCGTTGTTGGATATTTATTCAAGGAGGTAAATACAGTGTTAATGATGTCTATCTTTCTAAACTTTGTGTAAATGATTATGGTTTATTTTCATAGCTATTATCTTGTATTTTATAAGCAATCATTTTAAACATTGCAGTGATATTACTGCTTTGGCGAAAGACAGGGCTTATGCTCGAATTCACCTTGATGAGATGAGCATTCAACAGGTATTCCACTGATTTGTTTCTTTTGTATTGTTGATAATTCAATGTAAATTTTCTTGAGTTCATTTCAGGCACTGCAACATGGGCATGATGTGAATTCTTCATTTGGTTTTTTCAATGGGCAAAGATGTCAAATGTGTCTCAATAGTGATAGTTTGATGAAAGTAATGGAACGACTGTCCAACCCTGGTAAATAGCATATAGTACTATAGTTATTCTTATCTCATTTCATTTTATCAAGCTTCTCATAACGTAAAAAAATTCAGGTGTGCGAAGAGTGATTGTAGTTGAAGCAGGAAGCAAGTGTGTTGAAGGCATTATTTCATTAAGTGACGTGTTTAAGTTTTTACTTGGGTAGACGGAATTGGAGAGGATGATGGGAAATTCAATTCAAATCTTCATTCAAGTGTCTTTGTTCGAGCCCAACAGGATCTGATTGTCTTTACCAAAACAGAAATGGTGACCAAACCAGGGAAAATGAACAGGAAGTTTCACAGCTGATCTAGTTGGATTCGATCAAGCTGTTAAGAAAGACATCACATTTGTGCAAGTCGGTAGATCTCTCTTTTTTTTTTAAATATTTATTGTGTAAAAGAGACATTACTGAAATCTTCTTCACTTCTTTGATCACTTTGGCTATATTCTTCCCGTCGATAAAAAAACCCATGTGGCCCTTTTTGATGCTTAATTTGATGTTAGGATCGAAATATATTTGTAAACGTTTTCTCCAATTACTCATTGAATGTATGAATGCAAGAATCTGACGATAATAGTGAATTGCTCAAATAAAAGCTATCTTCAAATTGCTTGAAAAAGTAGATCTCACCTATCTTTTGGCAATTGACCACTAAAAGACAAATAAAGAGAATATTAGAAAGCAAAATAACTAATTACATAATATCTAATTAGCTAAAAACTAAGTAATTTTTAATTATTTTAACATTCCTCCTCAAACTTGTGTAATTGAGGACACAAGTTTGGGTTGCAAACTTACGAATAGTGCTGGTCTCAAGGGCTTTGTTAAATTGTTAGCAAACTGCTTGTCACCAGCAATGTGAAGAACCTGGAACGATCTTTTCTGTGTTCTTTCTTTAATAAAATGGAAATCCAGTGCTGTGTGCTTCATTTTTGTATGACACACTGGATTATGTGCTATGAAAATGGTACTCAAATTATCACAGTAAACTTTTATAGGCAATGGAACTTCCACTCCCAATTCTGTAAGACATATCCAACGTGTTCAACTATGGTGCCAACTGCTCTATATTCTGCCTCTGTGGTGGATCTAGAGACTGTTGTTTGCTTGTTTGAAGCCCAAGCAACCAATATTCCTCCTATAAAAATGAGAAACCCTGTCTGACTTTTTCTATCATTTATATTTCCTGTCCAGTCAGCATCTGGAAAACTAGTAATAGAAAAATCAGTGGTCTTCCTCAATGTAATCCCCATTGCCTGTGTTTCAGATAGATATCTTAACAGCTTTTTTAGTGCCACCCAATGAATTTGTGTAGGTGCTGCAAGGAACCGTGATAACTTATTTACAACAAACTGAATATCATGCCTAGTGAGTGTAAGATATTGGAGATATCCAATGATTCTCCTAATAACATGTTCAAATCTACAACTTCTCAGTAAATTGCACAAATAGTGTTGCTGAGAAAGATGCACTCGCTCAGCTATATTCTTCACCTGAATTCTCAGAAAATAATTTAGATCCCCAAGCTCTCTTAGGGTGAACTCTTTACTCATTGCTTTAATCACCTCAGCCACATCCAACCAATCTGATCCAGTGATGACAATGTCATCCACATAAATAAACAGATATATTCTCCTGTTTCCTTGCACCAAAATGAACAAGGATGGGTCTGTTGAACATTCTTTGAAAGCAAGAGAGACTAAGAAATCTTTGAGCCTGCTATACCACATTCTTGGTGATTGTTTTAGTCCATATAAGGACTTCCTTAGAAGACAAACATGATCCGTAAAACTTGCGTTTACAAACTTAGCAGGTTGAGTGACTACAATTATCTCCTCTAAATTACTAGGAGTTTTCTTGTAACAACTCAGAAGAGCAGGTTGAGTTTTCTTGTAACAACTCAATCCTATATATAGGATTAATAACATTGTAATAATGTAACATTGCCCTAGATTTATGCTTAGCATTTAATGATGAAATCCTAGTCTTTTTATGTATAGGCATAGCATGTAATGATGGAGTCCTAGTATTTTCATGCACAAAATGATTGTTAGATACTTGGGATTTGTGCTAGAAGATTGGTTTGTACATGTTTGGTCTAAATGCTATCACATATCTATTTTTAGATACTTGGGATTGATATAATATAGTGGTTAGGGTTTTCAAACTATTCATGAATATAGCTAGTTGTGGTTATCTCATAATCCTTAACCTTAGCATGCAGTTTATAATTTTCATATATGTTTTTAGCATTTACTATAATGCAAGACCTTATTTTGTTCTTTTAACCCTAGAATAGTTTGATTAAGCTTGGTTTTTTTAGCTTCACCAATCATGCATTTCTCTTCTTCCTCATATAGATTAATATTTAAATCTATACAACTCTCTCACATGTTATCTCTCTAGGAAGATTAAGTTTAAGATCTAGCTTTCCATGTTCTAAGCATTCTATATTTTCCTTAAAATTTGTGTTAAATGTTAATTTATGATTTATAAAATTTGTTTCAGCTAAAAGTATCTTGATAGTTTCATCTCTACTTTTTAGATATGATTTCATACTCTTAATAGATTTCTTAGACCTTTATATTTATCAGATAGATCTACATATAATTCTTCTAAAGATTCATTATCAGACCATACCTCTTCCGAGTCATGGTTTGAAGCAATCAAACACTTTGTAGATCTTTTTGCATCACTATCCTCCTCGCTCCGTTGATTAGCTTTGTGTGCAACTGTCTCTGATTTTAGAAATGGACAATCGGGATTGATGTGACCTGGCCTGTCGCAATTGAAGCAAATAGGTTGTTTTAATTTTTTTGCAGAAGAGTTTGTTTCCTTTTCATATCTTTTGTTGGATCTATGGCTTCTAGTTTTGTTTTGTTGATAATCTTGGGAGTTTCTTTTTCTTCTAATTAATGAAACCTTGAACCTTCCGGGAGATGAAGATGATTTTATTATCAGAAAGTTCTTATCCTTCTAACTCTTCCGAGTAGTTTGGTACAGATGAAAGTGTAGGTAAAGTTAGGATTTTATGTATAACCTTGAGAATGATGTCTTTAATGGTCTCTTCCTGCTTCCCTGAGAATCTCTTCTCCACATATGCTATTAGGTTTCCACACAATTCTTCAATAAATAGTTTGTGAAGATCGTGGGCTTCTAGAATCACATTTCTCTTGAAGAAGTATTTATCTGGAAGGCTTCGTAGTACCTTTCTGATCTGATTTACTTGAGAAATTGGTTCTCCAAGTCTAGCAAGATCATTCAGGATATATACGAATTTTGTATTCATCTCAACTATGTTCTCATTTTTTTCATACGAAAATTCTCAAATTGATGAGCTTGAGAACGTATAACTCTATTTTCCTTGATACAGAGGTTAAAAGGGGCGTTAGTAGCCTTTTTCGAGGTTGATGTGGAATACCTGAAAAATACATGTAAAGAATGGATATATTCTTGCCTCAGTTAAACCCTTGTAACAAGGTCGAGGTCTTTCATGCTGATGTACGTATTAAATGTAAAATAACTGAATTAACCTTTATAGACCAGATGATTGGAAAAAGGGATTTGCATAAAATATAATCTTAAGTGAGTGATCTTTACATAATGTAACTTTATTTCCACAAAGAGGGTTCACGATGTCCCGTTCCTAAGAACCTTAATCTTAGGATCAACTTTGAAAATAGAGGATCAGCTAAGAGCTGGCAGGTGATATTTATAAACTCGGTTTTAATACCAAGCTTGGACTGATCTAGTTCGTTGATTACGTAATTCACTGGTCTAAAGGTATTCACAAAACCTATGTAAGCTTTAGGCTACATCGTTTACGAATTAAGTCTTTTACGGATAGACTGTCACCTTAGAATATTAAAATGACACTCTTAAATTAAACATATCTGTAAGTTTTAGACTACGACGTTTACAAACCAAGTCTTTTACGGGTAGAACGAAACCTTAGAGTATTAACATGATACTCTTAAAAACCTTTCAACAGCCTTTCCAAGTAGACGTGGACCTAAGAGTTAATAGGTAACTCTATAACACTTCTCAAACTTTTACGGTAAGCTAATTATCACATTAGTGCATTATATGACACTTTTAAAAACCTTTAAATCTTTACCAGAATAACTCTTAAAACCCACAAAGCTTTAAGGTTACGTCTGAGAGGATTAGAAAGAGAGCTTTGGTTTCTTCCAACTCTAACATATTTTGATAACATGTCTACTCAACAGAGTTTGATGTTGACAGAGGATTGTGCACATTGTGTCTAGGAATTAAGAAACTGGAGAGAAATAAAATCGATGAAGATCTTCTTGGATCCTTAATTGGAAACAAGGATGCTTTTATTGCAATGATGGTGGCTAGATCTTTCTTAAGTGCTCTTGAAATTTGTTTATGGTGGATGAGATATCCCTTGGGAACTCCCATCCTTATATAGACTTGAGAGTTTAAATGGATCTTCAAGTCATTTGCTTTGAGCTTTTGGATCTTCATCTAATGGTTTAGATTATCTTTGATTAAACCTTAATCCAAGTGACATGTTCTCCATTGGTGGAGAGTTGATGATGTGGCTCCTTGTCCACGTGTGGTGATTTCCCATAGGTTGGTTTAATACCATGTGGTATTAAGGCCTTAATCTCATTGGTTGATAATGAAGCATTCTCATTGGTTGAGAGGAAGTACACTTAAGTATAATCCTCGTATCATTGAGTGACATGTGGTACTTCCTGATTAGTTGATGAAACATCATTCTGATTTGATAGTTGTACGTACTGGTATCGGACATTTATTCTTTGTGACTTCCTGACACACTGATTTTTGATATTTCCTCGGTCATACTGATGTAATAAAACATACGTGTATGGTATCAGAGAATAATATAGTAATGATCAATTTCTTAATCTGTGTACATATTGATTTCTGGTACGGATTATTTGACTGATTGAACTTCAGTGAGAGTGATTACACGTGTATTGATATAAAGCAATCTCAATTCAATAGTCAAAGAAATCAAACATGTCAAAGTTAAAGTCAAAATTAAGATATTTAAATTACAATTGGTCGACCCTGATTTGAAATATATATTGTTGACTTGATTTTTAATTCATCTTAGATTAATATGGTGTTAAATTGTAAGTTTGATCATAAGAAGATTAGATTGCTTAATTAATTACTCTAATTATTTGTTAAGACAATTCATATTCTACACGAACAATCTGACACCTAATTATGCTATCGAGTCAGTTGACACATCACTATCTGATAGATATATGGATCCATGTCATCAGAAAATGTCACTTATTAAGCAACACATATTGCTTTCACGATTGAGTCCTTCATCCATTAATTAAAGAAGCTCTGCCCGAACCAAATTGTATATAGGCAATTGAACGACGGGAGAACTTGATGCCCTTCGTCGCAATCATACTTGGCATCTCGTCGAGCGGACGCCGAACCTGCACGTTGTCAATTTCCGTTGAGTCTACCAAATCAAGAATCAAGTCGATGGAAGCTTAGAATGCTACAAAGGTACGTTAGTGGCCAAGGGTTTCCGTCAACACAGAGGCCAAGAATTTGATCTGACTTACAATCTTGTCATCAAGGCCTCCACTGTGAGAATAATTCTCACCATCTCGGTTGCTCGTGCTGGTCCCTTCACCACATTGACATTTGCAATGTGTTTCTCAACGATAATTTGAATGAAACAATTTATATGTCGCAACCTCCAGAATTCAAGGACCCATGATTTCCATCACACGTCTGTCGATTGCGGAATACCCTTTACAACCTAAAACAAGCACCTCACGTTCGGTATCAATGTCTATTGGATTTCCTCGTTCACAACGAGTTCACCAATGACGATCGACTGGTCTACATACTTATTTACGCCGACGACAAGGATCTTGAAGAGGTCCTACGAGAGATTTGTCGCACGTTCCAAAGTAGAGACCTTAGCTTGGTCATCTCTTCTATTTCTTGAGGTTGATCAAAATGACCTCCTCAAAGGATTGCACCACCATCACCCAAAAGAAATAGTCATTAGACCAAATTCATCATTTTGGAATGACTGATTGCAAAAATATTTCTACTCCAAGGCAACAATCCTGTATAGTGTGAAAAGAAAATCAGTTAATCACCTGTTCAAAATCACAAAGAAATAATTTTGATTGATTCAAATTTCCAAACTAAAAATTAAGACAATACTCATGATATTTATAGTTTTAAATGATTTCTGACCATGACAAAGCAGTCGTGAAAATGGAATCGTAGGAGAGATGCAGCTAACTGAGGATTCTGGTAGAGTGCAACTTCAACGATCTCCCTGACAATCTCCACTGCATAAGGGCATGATTATCTGTAAATAAAGAGAGAAAATTCCATCTCCAACATTGAAAAGGACTGACTGCAGCAGTGATCGTGATCGACAAAAAAGTCTTCACCAAGACATTTGAGATAAATCATAGAATATAGAGTATTAATCAAGTACAAATTCTGTGCATTTATAAATGTATTTCATCCATATCATATCATTAATCAAAAGTTGTACCTAAAAAGCAAGCAAGCAAGCAAGTAGGGAGAATACACCAACTACAACCAAACATCCATTTTGTCATTTATTAAAAGTATGATTTTCCTATTTGCAAAGTGAAACAAATCTATATATTCCCATGCCTTGTTTGTTTGTTTCTTGTTAAATTGCATCCAACATAATATGATATGAATAAAGACAATTATCTACGACTATTCTCCAGCAACATAAAGTTAAAACTTCCTATGATCTATGACAATGCGAAAAACTAAATTTTAGCTTGAAATGGGGTAAATAAAATAATTCAAAAGACCAAACGATCACCAACTATAATAGTCCACATACCACATGAAAGAACATTCCAAGTTCATTTCAAATTTTCAACATTATGGATGACTGAATGTGTTTTACTTTGCAGAAACTGCAGTCTTTTGCTTTTGTCCATACTTGGAGAAAACACCAGTCAAGATGTTTCTCTCCTTAAACTTTAACCTGAAATGGAGGCAATACGAAATTCATCTTCTGTGTAATTAATTGACTACAACCGTTTGAAATTCACCTTGTTATGAAGAAAGTACAAACCTGCTTGCTGATCCAGGCACTTTAGGATTTGTTGTGAATTGTGGTTTTGTTTTCTTAGATTTCCGTTTGGGTGCTGCTGGTTGTTGCTTCTGCACATCAGTAGAAGATGAAGTTGGAGGATCCTCAAAATTTAACATGGCGGTGGCTTCAGAGATAGTCCCTACAGTTGTTTCTGCAATTGTGACACATGATGAAGCCAACATTGATGGATTATCTTGGCTCTGAATCGTAACTATATGCTCATAATTTTTCTGATCTGATTTTAAACACTTGTCTTCTATTGCATCTTTTTTTAACAATTTCGTAGATGCAGCTCTCACATTGGATTTTCTCTCTGAATCAGAATTTGAAAGGGTATCATGCGATGGATTATCTTGGCTCTGACTCGTAACTATATGCCCATAATTTTTCTGATCTGATATCAAATATTTGGCTTCTGTTGCATCTTTTTTTAACAATTTCCTAGATGCAGCTCTCACGTTGGATTTTCTCTCTGAATCAGAATTTGAAAGGGTATCATCTAAGCTGATAATATGGCAAGTAATCTGCTTCTGAACCTTTCCAAAGAGTAAGGTTTGTTTGGAATGATCTTTCACAAACCTAATAAGTAAGAGGTAAAAAATAAAAACATGAATGCAAAATATGGTATATTTTACTAATCATTCAGAAATCTTATTCTACATAAAGCTAATAAGAGAGTAAGAGGTTAAGATATCAAATAATAATTCTTATCACCTATCTGCAGCCTTCTGGGTAACCAAGTCAAGAAAGGCAAACCCCTTACAAACAGGGTCCCTTGTCTTTTTGCTTCCAGTTATAGCTGGGTGTATTTTAATGATGCCTGGGAAAGCTTTGAAAGCTGATTGCAAGTCCCTTTGGATGTTTCTTTTCTTGGGGAGATTTCCAACCCTAACCCGAACACCACCAGGAGGAAGAGGAATGTCTGCAAGTAAATAGTTCAAAGCAAGGTAATTAAGCATATTCTGAGATTTTTTGACTTTGGCGGGTTTTTTGTACCTTTCATCTTCTGCTGCGCCACTATGGTCGTTGTCTTTGGCGGGTTTTTTGGAGAAGCTTCCTCCAACGATCGAACACTCTTGTCACTAGCATTCTTGAGATTGTTAATGTTAATTAGCTGCGCTTTCCTACTTACTGTAATTTCCTCCATCAACTCCTCCTCCAAGGACAGATCGTAAGCTTTACCCTCACCAAACCCCTCCGGCCTGGTCTGCAACCACTCCCTCATCTGATCGAACGTGGTTATCACTTCTCCGTCTACACCCTCCGAATCCACATTTTCCCACCCCTCATTGTCGTCCGCCTCAGACAAGGATACCTCGTCACCTCCCTTGCCTTTCCTGCTACTTCTTGTTGTAAAGGTGGTTTGGGGTTTTGTGATAGAAATTGAATTTGCAAGTGGGATGGGATTCGGAAAAACATATTCCGTCACTGCTCGACAGACCTCCAGCTGCCTTCTTTTCTCCCTTGGCCTCCTTGGATCGCGGAAATCCGTAGCAATGGCGCATGATTGTGGTGGCAATGAAACTTGCAATGCGGTTTGCGAATGAGATGAAATCAGCGAGAATCTAGGAAACAGATTCAGATAACAAGTAGAATTTGGAGAAAGAAGAGTCGGAAAATTAGGTTTCCGATACAGAAAATTACAACTAATGCTTGTGCACGCCATTTCTACTGCTTGCCACTTCAGTTCACTCCCTTACTCAGGGACGCAGAGGAGAGAGATGAATGAGAATGATGATAAGAATGACGGTTAAACGGGTCGGATCATAATTTAATCCCCACACAAGTTCCTAAAATGTAAAATTGTGAACGCTTCAGAAAATTTAACCAAGCTAGGGATTTATAATGTTGTCTTTTTATACTTTGTTGGTGATGGTGTGTGGGCTCAAACACACAACTCTCTGGTATTGGACCAGGGGAGATATTCATAGGAAACCTTCATGGACCTTTTGGGTTTTGTAGTCTTTTCGGCCCATTCTTTGTAGACAAGCCTTGGTACCAACAGTCGACATCATTATGATAAAATCTCGTAAATTGTATTAAAAATAAATAAATAAATTGTATTTAAAAAAAGATAAATTATATGATAATACATTAATACCTGATAAGTGATAACTACTAAGAAGTGATAAAGTTTCGTTCCTGGTTTATCTAACTTTTTTTTTTGAAGCAGATTATCTAACTATTTACTTAACTACCTGTAATAGCTTAAACACAATAAAAGTTTTTGAAAGCACTGACTTTAAACAACAATTTTAAAAAAAGATTAATACAGCAGTAATTCCTTTCTTCTTGCTCCATTGCTCTGCTTTACTGGTGACAGTCGTACTTCGACGGAGCTTGGCAACGTCGTTTGGCTGGTAGTTCGACATTCGCATCATATAATTGAAAGGTAAAGGAAAAAATTTAAAATTATTCACAACTTACCTCAAATTTGATCTTCACAATCATCATCGATTATAACATACTTTCCACCTGTAATTTGACCATCAGATGATGAAGAAGAACTCTCTTCATTGTTTTTTATTTCACCATTCACCATTTTTTTATATCTGCATACAGAGTTATAATTTAGTACACTGATGCCTGATGATAATAACATTTTTTACTACTAATTTATAACTTACTTGTACAAATTGAATAAACTAACTCCGACCATTATTATTACAAGTCCAAATCCTTTCAACCAAGTAAACTCATCATGGAAGTATAGCACAGCAACCTGAAATAAATAACGGATTAATATTCAAACATCCACAACAAGGGGATTAGATCAATTGGTCACAATCACTATTAAAATTTATATTCAAGATCCAAGATTCGATTCTTATTTATATATTACGAATATTAATAGGCATTTGTATATTATGAAGAAAAGTATCCTTTATTAAAAAAAATATTCGAACACCCAGATATATTCTGCAAACCTAAGTTTTCCATTCATGTTCGCCAACCTAGAACCTTCAATGATGATTCTAGTGAGTAAGACAAATGGATGAAAGAGATGGTTGCTCTCAACTGTCATTGATCAGTACATCAGAGTAAGGATCAGACACCATATATGTTGCAGATCTTTTTTTTGATGTTTTGGGGGTTTAACAAATAGATTTTCAGCACTATGTGGCACCAAATGGTTGTGGATTTGTATAACTAACGATTTTGAATTGTTCATTCACAAAATAATTGCACATTTGCACCAATTCATTAAATAAAAAAGTGCAAGGCAACAAAATTACCAAAATAGTAACAGCTTCTTTGACAATACCCGCCACTGTAATCGTCACCGCACTTGTTGCAGAGACAAGAAAATACTCAGTTAATACCTGCAAAAATATAAATTAAATTTGAGTTTTTTAATTGAATTTTATCTTCATTCTTTTTATTTAGGGTTCACCATGAAAAAAGCAAGTGTTCCACCAAAGAGCAACACGAAGATTGTCCACGTAATGTGATGAAAAGTGTCAAAGTAGGCATTGGTATTTAAGTCACGCCATGGGTCGATTATAAAAGAGAGTATGAGTGTAATAGCACCCATCACTGGTGATACGTAGCTCATCAAAATTATTGGATTCTCCAAACCTAAAAAAAGATCACTCAGTCGACTTGATTTAAAGAGAAAGTCCAAGTTCACATTCAGTGTTTAGGCTTTACCATAGGATTTTTTCTGTCAATTCAGTTTGGAAATTGAAATATATGAGAAAGAAGAAGATAAAGTTAGCTATATGTACATATTGTTTGTATGTGAATTGAAATCAATTAAGATATTTAAAATACTTGTAAAAGGATTTGAGTCATCGACCAGCGAAAGCCAGACATAACAGAAGCTATCATCACAAAAATAAATCCCCATAATTCAAATTCTGTCTCCTTTAAAACTGCAAGAGATAGTTGTCGAAGAATGAAGATATTTTAACAAACTGATTATTTCAATATAAAGCAGACAAAGTTATTTGTTATACCTGTTAAGAGAACGCCAATTGAAATGATTAGTATTATTCCAAAAAGCTTCATGCTTGGAGTCTCCAACCTGAACAAAAATATTTAATCAAATTTAAATAATAATGTAATTTAAATTCAAAACTAAACTAACTTACCTGAATGCGAATGCAAACAGAAGGAGAAATATTGGCGAAGTTGATTTACACTGTAATTAAAACAAAACACCTAATTTTTTTAAAACATATAATAGACAGTTAATTATATAACTTGATTAATTTAGAGCTAACCATGGTTGCAAATGTGACCGATATGAATACAAGCGATATGTTACTTAAATTAATATCTAAAGCTGTTGCGGTTGCAGTGGGTACAACTGTGAAGTCAAACAGTTTACAATTTTAGTATTTGATCATTAATTTACAATTTAAATTTGGATTGAAAATAAGAACCTCTATAAAAATAATCCGACCAAGACAGTTGGGAGGTGATCTTGGATGATTGAAATAAACAAATAAGATTGGACAAGATGGCTTGCATTATGAAGTGTACGCTGTTCATTAGTAATGGAGCAGGAAACTTTCCAAGCTTATCACCTAGTAATGTCTTGTTATATCTGAATCAATAAAAATTGGGAAGATTTTCATATTTTCCATTTCACACAAATTCAGAAGCTTTTTGAGGCTTGTAAAATGTAATAATTGATAAATGAAATATCTGTGAATAATAAATATTTTTAGTTTAATTTTAAGCTTGTTGGGTTGACTTAATGGGGGAAAAAAATATTTGTTTAGATAAATTTCCAGAAATAAAAAATAAAAATAGAGAAAAATGGAAACTTTGAGGACTCACATCGTCAAACAGGTACTAAACGCATACCAGACGAGGATAAACAAGATCGTTTTGAGCAACGCCGGAACTGATATCGGATTCTTTACAGATCCAAAACCCCCAAGATTTGAATCATCTTTCTCGATATCGAACGGAACGCGTCCCACCGAAAGCATCCTCTCCTCGTCCTCAAATTCCTCATGTTGCTGCCCGTCCCCGTCAGATCTTTCTAGATCGTCGTTCATCATATAACCGGTGGAAAATTTTTAGGAAATTGAAAATGAAATCGTAGTGAAGAAGAAAGGAAAAACGTGAGTTAAACACTAAAAGCCATGAATTCCGTCGTCAAGCCTAGGGTATACGATCAAGACGAGGATGTCTGCTAAAAAGTTTGTTGGGTTCGCCGGAGATTGTTATCGGTGTGCTGTTGCCTCTGCTGTGGCCAGTGAGTGGTAATGAGTCAATGTCTAATAACATCTTTCTATATTAAAGAAGAAATACTTGAGATTAAGAGGTTTAGTTTACAAAACAACAGTAAATTTATTTCGGTAATTTACAAAAATTAGAAAATAATTTATTTTTATTGACAAGATCGTGTGAAAAAAAATTGACATGTGTACATTTTATTATTTTATTTCATAATTATTATTTTATTGGTATAATATTTTATATAAAAATTAAATGATTCTAACTAAAAAATATTATTTTATAATTAATAATATTATATTTTCGTGTTATTGTGTCATATAATCGTGTCGTGTCAATTTACGTTTCGTGTAATCGTGTCTCGTATTTTTAAAGGCAAACACTAAATTGACACTATTATTAATCTTGTCAAAAATTTTGACACTAACCCGACGCTATTATGAACGTGTCGAGTTAAAATCGTGTCGTGTTTTTTTACGAATCGTGTCTGTTATTATCATCTTTAATGAAGGTTGGTCTCTCATACTTCCATCATAAAACTCTTCAAAAAGTGAGAACAATTTTTCTTGTAACACTCTAGATCAAAAAAATTTACTAACGTGGTGTCTATATCTTTTATTGACATATATCTTTTATTTTCCCTTAATATCCCTATTATTTTCTTCATTCTCTTTTGGTTTTTCTCATATCTTTGTCGAAAAAAAATCAAATATCCTCCCAAAGTTGGGCTGGGCTGGGCCGGTATTTCAAGACTTATTTATTTTGCTAAGAGCCTATTTTAGTTGCTATAATCCTGCAAAAAAACATACACCAGAGAACCAAGGGAACAGAGAAGGGCTCTGTTATGAATCTTATGACTAGAGATGCTCAGCCTGCAAATCCAATTCTTGGTATTGTGATCAAATCCCATTCTTGGAAGTCATTGGTTTCTTGCCTTCAAATCTATCCCACTATACTGATTCTGTGATTCATAGCAGTTTTCACCAAATATATATATATGCCGATGGCGACAATTGTAGCTAAGAACCTGAAGCCCTGGAGTGGAGTATATAAATTTAAAAAAACTGAATACAAAAAAAAAATTATATATATTCCAATTCAAATTGGAAATGTTACACAAGTTACAACTTATAAACCAAGCAGTACAACTATGAATACATCAATCATCATAGTCCGCTCACTCACTTCACTCACTCATTAATCATCATCAGCCTCACTTTCTGATACATGCAAATTTCTTTTATTCAAAAATTTTAATCTCAGGCGACTTGCCGATTTTTTTTAATATCTGCCAATAATCTTGATAACGTGATGATACGTTACTGCTTATGGAGTTTAACGACGACTTGCCAACTTTTTTTTCTTATTTGGAAAAATGAGACCTGTCTCTCTTATGGCTAACACTTCTCTCAATTCTCCAGTTCTTTGGAGAGGAGATTGAGACTGAGATAGAAGTTGTTTTACCACCTGCAACACCAGCTTGACGCATCTCTGCAAATGCACCTTTATGAATATAAAGAAAATATATATGTATTCAAGATACATATAAACCATAATAATAATCCATCCCAATACGCAATACCTCTTCCTCTTTCAAGCTCTTGATCCAACTCTTCTTTCCATTTCCGTCGTCGTTCCGAAAAGGTATTGGTACTGCAGAATTAGAAATTAAACGGTTTCGGTGTCAAGTTGCAAATCAAAGGGTGAAAGATTAATAACAATGAAATATATTTCTTTTAGCACAACCACCAACCATGGGCTGTTTTTCTCCTTGTCAGAATCCACTATAGAATCACTACCCCACTCATTTAACTTGGGTGAGGGAATTTCTCTCAAAATTCCTATGTTTTCTCCACATATTACGCCAGTTGAGTTTCCCAAAGTAGAAGTATTAAAGGGATCATTGACAGGCATAGAGGATGGACTCACTCCCTTGTTGGGTGATGATGTGGGTTTAGGTGGTAGTAGATTCAAATTACTTGTAGTGTTTTTATCCTCAGATACATCACCAATAACCATGCCTGAAGAGTTGTTAGATGGATTCAGAGTGTTGTAGAACTCTTCATACAGAGGTGTCTGCAGCTTCTTCAAATCAAAAGCCTGCAATTATAAAAAAAATTATAATAAATGCACTATTTAGTTTACAAATTACAAGTGTTCATTATTTATTGAAAATATATGTAAAAATATGAAAATGAGACTAACTTTCTCATCCAAAAAATTCCTGATTTTTGTCTCAGTGACTTCATCCTCATCTTCATATAATGAAGGACCGTGTGGGAATGAGAATTCATCTGTTACTTTGCCAGCAGTGTTTGCCGGAACACCACTAACAATCAAAGACTCGTCATCATCCCTTCTCTGTTTCGGACTCAATTCAAACTTACATGGCCAATCATCAAAGGGTTCTAATATAGGATTAAAGCACTGCAAAATGCGTATCAGAACATAGTATCAATTGAGGATGAAATTTCTACTTACATCATCAAAAAATAAAAGCTTACAGATCCAACATTATCTTCATCACTAAGTTCACACATGTCATCACTGTTACATGTTCCCCAAAGAGGTCTACTATATAACTGTTTTTCAGTTATTTCGCTACCAAAATCATTTGTAAGTTTAGATCCTTGTTGTGGAGTGATTGAAGTCAATGAATCTCTCATTGGACTAAGCCTAGAGAAAAAAGAATAATTTATTTACAATTAAAAATATTACCATTGGGACAATAACCATTCTATAAATAAATATGTTTATGTCCATTACTCACAATTTCTCTGAGCAAAATTTTAACTCCAGGCTAGCATTTGCACAAGGTTCCTGTTTATAAAATTGGACCAGGAAAAATATTTAATATATCCAATGAATTTGATTTAGTGTGATATTGAAAATTCAGATTAAGAAGAAGAAAACAAACCATTGCAGTAGAACAATGCATTTGATGAGCACCTTGAACTTCCCCTGTGACAAATGGATGCTGTAAACAAATCAAAATAATATTTTTTAAATATTAATCTTTTATATAAGAAAAAGATGAATGAAATTTAAAAAATTATCAAAGCAATGAATCACCTGAAGCAAATCCGAAGCTGTTGGCCTCGAGCTTGGTTCCCTGCCAATATGTTGTGTTCTTGTGTTATTAGTTTTGAAAAGTAATTACAATGGTAATGATAATGATTTTCATATATAAGATTGTGATTACCACGGACTACGAAAGTTATTTAATTACTTACTATATTCAAAGAAATTGAAAATTTTCAACCAGATTAAAGCAGTAAAATTCAGTACGATATGTACTAAAAACTAAAAAGTATATAGAGAAATTATTGATTACTTCTGCAAGCATTTTAAAAGAAAATCCTTTGTTTCGGATGAAAGATGCTCTGGAATAGGTGGGTGCGACTTTGTTGTTCCTATATGAAACAAGGCAGCAACCTAAAAGAAAATGAACTTCAATCACATCCACTGAAGATTTGAAGAAGAGAGTATCCCTCTAAAAAAGGAAAATTATAACAAGATAACCTCTTGAAATTGTTGGCTCCATGGAGGTTTACCAGTAGCCATCTCAATAATAGTACAGCCTACACTCCATATGTCAGCAGAGCTAAAATATCAAGTAAAACACAAGATTTTCATTAAGTTTAATCAATAACAATAGAACGTGAATAGATAACAAAGGCATGTATCGAGAAATTAACATGCAATCTCACAGGAAACGATCAAAGTATTTTTGAAAATGATAGCTTTCTGGTTTCAATGGGATTAAATGCATAATTTTCACCAATTCATTATGGTTAATCTCACCAAATTTTAGTGAGATGCATTCTCACTTGATTTACTCCTGGTTGATCTTAATAGTTTAGATTTTCAAAATACCATTATTTACATATAAGACTAAGATTGATGGTTTTTAATCATGTGGTTAGTGGTTACATTAAAAATGACGATTGTTAAAAAGACTGGATAACTCATAACTACACTATATAAATATAAGATGAAACTAAATTAAATTAAAAATTTGAATGCTTGATCATTAAATAAAATACTTACAAACTATGCCCTGTTTGAAGAATAACTTCAGGAGCCATCCAATATGGAGTGCCCTTCATGGACTTTGCAGCTGTCATTGTTGCCTTGAGAAAATTGTTCAAAATAGGAAGAAAATTTTTATAATTTAAAATATCATGGAAATCTACAAAAAAAACTGACATGTAATAAAGAAATGCATGGAAAAAATAAAAAGATCAACATAAACAAATATTAAGTCAGGTGTAGAATTCTTTACCAACTTGGCTACTTGTTTGGAAGCACCAAAATCAGCAAGTTTGATGCATCCTTTGTTATCTACAAGTATGTTTGCACCCTGGTAATAAAAAAAATGCTTGCATGTTAATTATGGCGAGTAAAAGTGTAAACCCACTAACGGAATTTTACAAAGTTACCAAAAAGAGAGAAAGGTTGTATACTTTTATATCCCTATGCATGATACCATTCTTGTGAAGATATTCAAGCCCCCAAAGGATTTGCTTTGAATACATCTTTATAACCTGTTTTCAATAAATAAAAAACTCACTCATCTACTTGTATTAGTTGTGTAATTAAGCATAGATAAAAACTTTCGATTTTAAAACTAATGACTTACAGCTTCAGGGAAAGATCCAAACTTTCCCAGTAATGACGAGATTGATCCACCAGGAACAAATTCTAGAAGAATATTCAAGGTATTTTCCTCCCTGGTAGTTCCCAGATACCTCTGTCAAACAGTAATGTGAAAGCAAAGTATAAAACAAAACATCTATCCACCAGAACCTAAATATCTACCACGTACTGCAACTCACCACGATATTTGGATGTGACAAATTTTTAAGAAGCTTTACTTCTTCCTCAAGCTCCCGTATATGAGCCTAATTAACCCAACCAAGTAGAAAGCAGTAAGAACATTGTTAAAAGGGTAATTCTCACAAGACATACTGGGATCAGAGTAACAAAAATTTGATTATCATACGCCAAATCATATACTGATTTTAATTAAAGCAGACCATTTTTGTTTAGATTCAAAAAATGAAACTCTATCTAAACATTGCATATTATTATAAATTTATAACAAACCAAGAATTAAAAAAATAAAAGAAGAAGAAATATCCTCACTTGAGCCTTTTCCCTGGAAGCATTATTTACCCCGATCAAAACCTACAATCCAATTACCATAATGAAAACAGAAAGAAGTAAGTAAGATGTGGCCAAAATAGTAAAAATCGCATCACCAAGAATAGAAAGAAGAAAAAAAGTGATTCCAAACCCTGACCTGCTTCACTGCAAGGAGTTCTCCGGAATCAAGATTCATCCCCATATACACATGCCCAAACGCACCGCACCCAATGAGTTCCCCTTTCCTCCATCTGATAGCAAGTGAATCTTCCACAACAGGCGGAATCTGAGGCGGAAGTGGTGGAGAAGAAAACTTTGGTAGAAACCCTAATCCAATACCAAAACCCACCCTTGATTTCCTCAAACAAGTTCCTATCTTTTCCACAAATCTTCCACCACCACCACCACCTCTTCCGCCATCATCATCGTTATTATCTCCTCCTGGATTCGGTCGGAATACCAGGGATTTCCTCACCGATCCGAATATATCCTGCATCACCGATCCCCAAGTGCCAACCCACCACTCTTTCCCCACTTCCTCACTTCTTGCACGAATTAGATTTCCATACGACCAAAATGCCAAAAAAACTAGATTCAACTCTCACACTTGAGAACAAGAAATGGCGGTGAGCACTAGTCGTCTCTCTCGTCTTGTTGGTTGAAAATTCAGTCTGAATCGATTCCCCTGCTTGCTCGTAATCTTTTCAAATATCTTCTCGTACCTAAAATGCCCTTTCGATTTTATAGCCGTTGTTAGTTGTTACATAATGAAAGAAACTGTTCAGAAGAGCACGTGCTGTCGTGCTGACTCTGTAATAGTTTGTTTATTTATTTACTAAACTCTGTGATTCATGGTATCTGAGATTTACAATCAGTATTAGAAATCTATCATGGTATCAGAGAGACTAATCAGTTTACCGCAGATTTCACTTGTTTTTTCCTTTACAAAAAGGGGAAGCAAAAACATACAAAAAGGAGAAAGCATCCGCATTTAAAAAAAACAGAGATCAACAACACCCATCATCTCCTAACAAATCGCATTCCTCTCGGGAAAGGAGGCAGAGGAATTATTTTCACTGCAAGCACATCCACAACCTTTTCACTAGAGATGTAAATGGATCGGGTCTGAACTGGTTGACTTAGACCCAGAATCATGAAATTGGTTCGAATCAAGAAGAAAAATATTTGGATCCCGACAATTTTTTTATTTTTCTGTTTGCTTGAGTCCTTGTTTGTTTATAGATTCTTATAAAAAAAATTCTGTTTTTTATAGGTCCTCCTTGTTTGTTTCCTTTTTTTTTTAATATTTCTTTGTTTCCCCCAATCAAGCTATGTCCTTGTTTTACAATATTTTTTATCGGTAATTTTCAGGTACGCCGTACGTCGGTGTGCCAAAATGCGTCGTGCGCATCCTGTTATTTGATTTTTAATCCAACAGCTACAATAATGTACTGTACAAGACACTAACACATGTACGACGAAAAAAAATATACAACAAAAGATACTAATTCATGTACGACGAAATGTCGATTTAATGGTCAGAATTTTTTGACGTATTGAAATTCGACACACAAAAAACCCACCCTATTTTTTATTACTCAGCTATTTCTCAAATTTATACTAATTACATCTAAGTCCTTTGAAAATAAAAAATTCAGACCTTTGAACAGAAATAAAATTGAGAGAACAACTAACCTCAACCTTTTTTGATATTTTCTGTATTTATACACTCTAATTTTATATTGCAAAAGTACCATAATAACAACAAAAACTTGATATTTAAGAAAGTTGAGATTATTGAATGAATAATCATATAATGTATAGTCAAATTTTATTTATTTCATAAATTAATAAAAATGTCTCACTACTTATTACTAAATACTTATACCTAAAAAGGCTACATAATATATCATCAAAAATACCAACTTACAAAGGAAGGCATGTATATAATTGAATGTAGAGAAAAGGTATGATTAAGATGCCTAAGCTTTTATTAGATTGCATCAGTTCGGACACGCAGATCAAGCTTGTATGCTTGCAATTCCATTGGAGGTAATAAAATATGGCCTTGCTGCTGCTCATGACTGTACCCAAGCATATCCGTGTCATCATGCAAAAGATTTAAAGATGTGGGTTTTAGATTTGAGACCGCAAGATGTTTGAACATAGAAAAAAGATCCACAGGTTGATCCACCAGATTTGAGCATTGGAGAACATGACCTGCTTTGGAATAGGATGAATCCCAACCTCTTCTTTGGAAGATGAGTGCAAACCTCAGGTCTGTGGGTGACATGTGAGTGAACCACAATGGTCGAGGAATCTTAAATCCAACGATATGTAAATCACAAGGCAAGGGAGATTGTAATGGAGAAAATATTTTTGAAGGTGAAGACGATGAGAGCAATGAGAGCATCTTTCGTTGCTCTTTGGTGACAAATGCATGCATTGGGTAATTCAGATGAGCCCCAACAAGGTGGGAAAGAATAGAGGGCTGGAGTGATGATGCTGTAGATGAAGCAGTAGCTGGATCTAGAACTGAATTATTCAATTCATTAATGATGTGAAATATCATTTTCATTGGTCGGTTGTCCATCACACCCTGTCCCAGACCACGATTGTCATCATTAACCAGCCGCCTGTCCAACATCATCTCCAGCCAACCATTCTTAAGACTGGCTGCACCAACAGACTGCCTTGAATGTACAGAAAACCTATAACCTTTTGGATCCTGCAAAAAAGCAAGTGAAGGCATGGGATAGTAGTTTCCCTGTAATGGTATCTTATTATATCTCTCTCGTCTGCTCATTTGGAAACCATTCAGATCAGAATAAAATACCCTTTGGTTATTGATGCTTGTTTTAAATCTCGCTATAACTTCCTTGTCATTGAATTCATGACTACCAATTTCAACATGATATTCTTTTTCAATGAGAAATCCCTGAACAGTGCCTTCTCCATTATAAATACGTGTGCTATGAGAAATGGGAGGGTTATTCCATTCTGTTTTGGGATAAGAGTACAATTCCTTGATATGGGATCCTTCAGAAATGATCAGAGTTCCACCTCCCTCGATCACAGATCTAGCTTCATCTGTTGGTTTGAACAAATAAGCCCCACTTCCATAACTACTGTACATGCTGATTTCTTCACTAAGAATGATTTCTGAACCATCTTTGTACATTGTCTTTTGCAATAAACCATATTTGACATCAAAGGTAAGAGTTTGAAAGTTATTATTTATTTCTGCCATGTCTCCTACTAGTTTTGTACAAACATAAGGAATTGGGCAGGCGAAGGTGAAAGCATCATCAATTGAATACCTGAGTTCAGCAGGTTTTGCCGTTTTACAGTTGGACATCCCACTAGCGATATAATATGTTTGCAAACCCACTGCAGGAACTGAAGCTTTCCAGTATAAGCGGTGCTTACCGGAAAAGAGCTTCATACCATCATGCTTCCATTCAGGAGAAATTTGACTTTCAACACATGACCAATTTGTGAGAAAAACACATACATCAGGTTTATCAACTATTGTCATTACAATTTCATCACGTGTTTGCTCTAATGGATTAAAAAGTACAACTGAGTGGATATGCCCATCGAGAATGCTGAGACTCTTATGCATTGGTTGAACGTCATATGCTGACCTTACTTGCTCAGGCTCAAACATAGATTGCATGACAGAATCTGTTTTTTCATGATCAAGTAGTATTTCAATTGCTTTCGACATGAACAGTTGCAGGTCTTGTAAAGAAGTGTGCATCCGAACCCCATAGTCCTCCACTACATGATTCTTAGCTGTGCCAGTTACACCATCATGATGTTGGAAAAGAGCAAGATTTCTCCTTGCAGCTATTAATTTATATGAGAAACTAAATGGTAGTTTTGTGCATGGTAAATTCTGACAATAACCAAGAACCAATCCAAACAGAATATCAGATGCACGTAGTGTCTGTTCTAGTACACGATCAACAGCCTTAAAAAATGGTCTGGAAACATAATAGCCACTCCAATAATCCTGCTGCCTATCTGCATAAGTAAAAAAATCCCCTGACAATGAAGGAAATCCTTCAATCTCACCAGAACCAACCTCATCATGGCGACCATAATTTATTCTACTAGCTTCGTCACGAAGAGTTTGGAAGTAATCATCAAGGGTGCCAAATTGAACTTGGGCATTCAAAGTGGAATTTGAATTAATATATTCAAATAATTGTTCATAGTTCTGGAACTGAGCATCTGCTTCTTTCGCATTGACATAACGAAAATCATCCCCTAGAGGTACAAGAAGTGTGTTTGTTCTATATAAAGTTGATTTTTTCTTATATTGATCCAAGAGAAGCAATGCTCTTTCCTTCACGTTTTCTGAATTTATTTCTTCAGGATGTTTTCCCCATGGACAGAATTCATAATTAAATCCCCGTGTTCGAGCAAAATCAAACTGACAACAAATAGCTGGTTCGGGTCCGCATGTATGTGGAATATCGTAAGAATAAAATGGCATCATATGAACAAAAATATCAGTTGTTTCTGCCACATCCCAATTCTGTCGCCAAATATATTCCAAATTTTTATGCAAGGCTAATTCTTTCTTCACCTCGTAGTGAGTCCTTTGTATAAGCATATTCTGGAAACCCATGCGACGAAGCAAGTAGGCCATTGTAGAAGAATAACCAAAAGGATCTATTGCCCAAGCATTTCTTGGGACAACGCCGATTGTATCATTTAGCCACATATTTCCTGCTATCATCTGTGTCAAATCATTTTGATAATCAGTTAGAAGAATACTGACAGACAGTAACAGAAATGTATGTCTCATAAAGATATATTGATGATCACATGTCATTTTGCAAATTAATATAATATGGATGCCAACAAGAGGAAAAGAACGAGTTAAGTTTTTCTAAGCAATTAAAGGTTTTTGTTATATAATAAAGGACAATGTCCTGATTACAGATGGAGCAAGCAATAAGCATAAAAGATAAAAATATGGAAATGAGTTGGAACTCATTTCAACACTTTCCACACAGCCACGCTACCTAGTATTGAGATTCTATGCCGTCTACCTCCAGAGGTTGGTCTCCCATATCTGTATCGTGCTCTTTTTGTAGACGTCAGGCCTAAAGGAGCTGCTTATGTTATAACTTCCTTAAGAACTGTTTCTGGCGGCCTAGATGTATGTTGTTCTCATCTTTTGTTTCTTTCTGTCAATATATGTCAGCTGAAGGATCCAATCATGGTCCATAATAAACCCCAAATTTGAGAGTGATTGGTTAGCTTTTGACATGCTTCAGTTAGATCCCCTAGCCATGTGTCAGGGTGTGTGGTAGTAGGTACTGGTATGTTTATGATTTTCCACAGAGCATTGTTTAATTTTTCTACTAGGGGTAGAAGGATGGCTCTGGAGTATGGACAGTTAAAGAATAGGTACCCTCTTGTTTCATTTTCAGTGTTGCATAATATGCAGATGGGCTGGATGGGCATGCCCCATCTATTGAGTCTGGTGAAAGTGTTGGCCCCATTTTATTCTCCATAGAAGGATTGAGAATTTTGTGGGCTTGTTGGACAAAATTCCTTCAGCTAGGTTGTCTCTATTGCCTTTGACCCTAAGTTCCTCAGCTATATTTGCCAATTTTTTGTTTAGGGTTCCATTTTTCCATTGGACTATATAATTTGGTCCACATTCAATTAGTAGCCCTGCCTTTGGGCTATCCCCCATTACATATTTCAAGAAATGGGAGTCTATGAAGCTTTAGATTTGGATGTTTCTAAAGGCCCTTCCCTTTGTGTATCTTTCCTGGATCCATGAGTCTAGTATTGAGTCTGATTTTGTCCAAAAATTGGCAATTCTTTTGATGTTTATGGATGGCACTATAACATCCATATTCCTTACTCTTAACCCCCCTTCTACTTTGGTAAGATCATTTGTTTCCATGGGATTCCTTTCCTCCATCCCATATAAAATTGTAGGCTAGTCTTCTAACATTATTTCTTACTGATTCTGGTAGGATTGTGCCTTGGACCCAATAGGTGTATTTCCCCGCTATTATCTAATTTACTAATTGATTGATTTTTTTTTGATGAATTAAAGCTTTCATTGCTGAAAGTAGAGTAGGGCAGAGCCCAAGATTACATATGTAGGGAAATGCAGATACATAAGATATAAATAAATAAGAAAAATATGTAAAAGCATTGCCACTCTCTTATATAGTTGTGACCATGACTAACTAGCCAGGAACTGGTGCCTCAAGAGGTTGAACTCTCATAGACTTATAACTTGAATTTCAATTTGAGTAATATTGAGCTTCTTATAGGTTGTAGCACCATAAGCGATGCTCACATCCCTCATGATTTCTTTGCTTACAATTTTTGGGGGGCTCAGGGTATGTTGTTTTAATCTCTTGTTCTTTTCACATCATATGTTCCAAGAGAGTGAGGCTAATATCAGCCAATGCAAGCCCCAACAGCTAGCTTTGTGAGTGAATTTTTGAATTGTTTCCATAATATCCCCTATCCTAATGTCTACTGAGGGAGAGGAGAGGGGGTTCTGACCCATGAGTGCTCATATAGCATTGTTGAGACAACTAATGGAATCTAGTATGAGCATGAGTCAAAACCGAGTCTTGAAATCAGGTTCGGGTCAAAACCCGAGAACATCAAAAAATATATAACCCGAACCCGATTTGGCTGTCGGATTTGGTCGGGTTTGGGTTTAATATTTTTTATAAACTTTGCAAAAAGAACCCTCATATTTAAAAAATTTAAAAAAATTGGTCAAATAATTCTTAAATAAGATAAAACATCAAATAATTCTTAGTAAAAGCTTCCGTGGAAGGAGACTTTGTTTTTTCATCACCGAAGTGGGTCTAATGATGTTCACCGATACTTTGCGACCACCATGGGGTCCCAAAACCAATAAAATCACAAGGATGCATACCACTATTTTAATAAAAAATCATAAGGACGAAATCACAGGGATGCATACGTGGTCTGTAAATGAATGCTTATTTTAACGTTAAATGACGACAAGGAGATCCGACGACGATGACGGCGAGGAGATCCGATGACAGTGAAAAAATCCGGCGAGGAGAGGGAGAGGGAAGATGAAAATGGAAGGAGAGAGGAGAGGGAAATGAAAATAAAACTAGGATTTAGAAAAAAGGGAGAAATTTATTAAATGTGTGTATGTTTATATTAAAATTTTATAAAAGGTTTTATATAAAATAAAATTTAGATTTTAAAGGTTTTTTTATAAATTTCTTCGGGTAAATCAGGTTTGGTTCGGATCTTACCCGAACCCGACCCGAAAAAATCGGGTAAAAAACACTCGGGTTCGAGTCCTTCATATCGGGCTTTATGGGCGAAAATATCGACTCGGACCCAACAAGTTCGGGTCGGGTTCGGATTTGACCTGACCCATGTCCATCCTTACCAACAACTGGCTTTGTGAGCGATTTTTTGAATTGTTTCCATAATATCCCCTATCCTAATGTCTACTGAGGGAGAGGGGGAGTTCTGACCCCTGAGTGTCCATATAGCATTGTTGAGACAACTAGTAGAGTCTAGTAGGAGTTGCCTGCAGTATTGGCAGTTAAAGTAAAGATGTTGCATTGTTTCTTCCTCCAACCCACATAGGGGACAAGTAGTTTGTAGTTAGATTCCCCAACTCTGGAGCCTGGTGAGGGTGTTAAAGCTTTTAACTTTAATTCTCTATAAAAACATGAAGAATTTAGGGGGCATTTTGGACCATATGCCAGAGTTCAAATCTTGTATAATACCCTTGGGCCTTAGTGTTTCAGAGTGTTTGGAGGGAGCTATTTGAGGTATCCTATAGCTGCTCAGGCAGTTGATGCACTTATCTATTAAATCTCTGTTGGCTGTGATAGTTTTCCACATATAGGAATCTAGGGTGGGTCTAATCTCAATTTCCCCTAGTCCTCGGCCTTTTATATATCCAACTTTGACCCAATCACCTAGAATAGAGGTGTCTGGACTCCACATTTTTTCCACTCTTTTCACCAGTGTTGTTGCATTAGTTGCAAAAAAATCCCTAACCCCGATCCCACCTTCCTTCTTTGGGAGAGCCATCTTTGCCCAACTACTGCATCTCCTTCCAACCTATATAAAGTTATATGCCAGACTCTAGATCTTTTTTATAACTGTATATGGTAAAGTTGTTCAATTAGCCCAATCAAGGTTCCGGGTGCGCGCGCATATGCGATGATGCGCCCCCAGAGGGAGATGCGCCAGGCGCATCTCCCTTAGCCGGATCCGGGTCGGATCCGGGTAAAATCCGACCCGGATCCAGGCCTGTTTTAAGTTATTTAAATAACTTAAAACAGTGTTTTGTTTTTATTTTTAAAAAAAAAGGCAAAAAAAAATTATTTTAAGACCTTATAAATTTTTAGCATAAAAATTTATACATTGGTCCATGAAAAGAGCTATATTATTTTTAATATAAGCTCCTCCCACTCTTTAGACTTCATATTTGTTTTAGACAAAATGAATCTTTATTTATAGACCAACCTTCTTTGTGTTTTTTGAATTCTATCGATGTGGGACTAAAAATGTGTGGTTAAATAAATTATTATTATAGAGTATTTTTTATGTTGTAGATGTATTAAAGAAGGCCCAGCCCATTACGTTATTATTTTTTAAAAGCCTCTTGGGTTATTTATTATTTTCTTTTTATAAAAGCCTCTCTTTTATAAGTTTAAAGAAACCCTAGCCATTTATAGAGCTATATTATTACGAAAATACCCCTAAATGATTAACCGGTTTTTAAACCTTGGTGTTACAATGAATTATAGGGTTTTATAATAATTAATAAATATATGTATTATAATAATTTTTCTATCTAATATATTTTTAACTAAAAAATTTAATTAATATAATTTAGATATATAAAAAAATATTAATTTCCTATAGTTTTATAAATATTTACGAAAATGCCACTGGCGCATCTGTGCGCATATGCACGCATATGCTCAGATGCTCCAGGCGGCGGCGCATCGCGCAGAGGCGCATCCGGAACCTTGAGCCCAATATTGGAATTTTCCAAACAATATCCAATTAACTAATTGAGTTCTACCCGCGTATGAGAGACATCTCCCTTTCCACCTAGCTAAGGTTTTTTCGATTGGATCTATTAACCTCCAACAAACAACATGTGTTTTCTTTCTATCCGTTATTCCAAGGCCAAGATAGTTGATAGAAACTGGTTTGGTTGGGAAATTAAGTATATTATGTAACTCTTAATCATTAGCACATACTTTAGAGTAGGTTGCTGAACTTTTCTCCTGGTTAACCTCAAGTCCGGAGAACTTGGAAAAGGTATCCAAGATACTTTTGACATACCTCAGGGATACTTTAAACGTGTAAGAAATGATATTTTATTACACGTTTACAGTAAACGTATAATAAAATAATGTTTACACTTGCTGTAAGAAATGTTATTTTCTTACACGTTTACAGTAAACGTGTAATAAAATAACGTTTACACTTGCTGTAAGAAATGTTATTTACAGTAAACGTAATAAAATAACATTTACAGTAAGAAATGTTATTTTCATTTGACAGATGTATGAGGTGCATGTATGTATTACTCTAATATTGACATGCATTTATCTCATTTGACAGATGTATGACAGTGTTCTGTATGTGTCTATTCTATATTTATAGGATTTGAAAAATAATAATACAGGGGTATATATGCAATTTTTGAAAAAATTTGCAAATATTTACGAAAATGCAACTACCGCTTTTTTAGCTTTAAGCGCGCTAAAGCGCTCAAAGCAGAAAAAAGCGCTCCCTGGAAATTGGGAGCGCTTTATGCTTTTTAAAACTATGGTTCCTACCAGCTATGAAAGTTGTTTGATAAGGGGATATCAATTCAGCAAAGACCTTAAAAATTCTATCTGTTAGGATCTTAGTTAGTAGAATGTATATCAAGTTAACGCAAGCTATTTGGATTACCGGATTCCCGATACGGATTCGGATACCAGAATTGATATTCGAAATTTATCTGAACGGATTCGGATATCTGAAATATCGTCGTTAAAATCTGAATTCGTTTAAGAATTCTGGATACGGATATCCAGATCCGTCCGGATAAATGTATAATAAATTAATAATATAATTAATATTATAACCAAATATTTATTAACTAACTAAATATTGTTTTATACTTTAATATTTTATAGTTTATAATTAATTAATTAATTATATTTTCATTTTTAAGGTTCTCCACCAAAACCTGTTTTCTACTCTTCCACTTCCACTCTTTCGTCGGGTTCTACTTCTCCATAACTCCATAAGGGTTCTCTGTCAAAATCTGTTACTCTACAGTCTCTACTCGTCTGACGTCTCTGTGGTATTCTACTCTTTCTGTTTGAATCAAGGTTTAAAAACCGGTTAACCGGTAACCGGTTCTGGATGACCGGTTAGGCTGGTTAACCACCGGTTAACTAGTGGTTAACCGGTGGGGGTATTTTCGTAATTTTCTTACTTCATAAATTCACTAAGGCCAAAAATATATTTTTATACCAAAAATTTATACATTGGTCCATGAAAAGAGCTATATTATTTTTAATAAAAGCTCCTCCCACTCTTAAGACTTTATATTTGTTTTAGACAAAATGAATCTTTATTTATAGACCAACCTTCTTTGTGTTTTTTGAATTCTAACGATGTGGGGGACTAAAAATGTGTAGTTAAAAATATTATAAAATATTTTTTGTACTTTTTATGAATGTGGGACTAAATAAAGTGTACATGCATGTATTGATATAAAATGTACAAAGTAATAATACATGCATGTACACTTTATTTAGTCCCACATTCATAAAAAGTATAAAGAATATTTTATAATATTTTTAACTACACTTTTTTAGTCCCACATCGATAGAATTCAAAAAACACAAAGAAGGTTGGTCTATAAATAAAGATTCATTTTGTCTAAAACAAATATGAAGTCTTAAGAGTGAGAAGAGCTTTTATTAAAAATAATATAGCTCTTTTCATGGACCAATGTATAAATTTTTGGCATGAAAATATATTTTCGGCCTTAAAATAAATTTTTGGTTTTAAAAAATGGGTCGGGTACGGGTCAGACCCGACCCGTAGACCCACAAACCCGTTCCAACTAACTGGCTACCGGTTTTGAATTTTTTACCAGTCAGCCGGTTAACCGTCGGTTTTTAAACCTTGGTTTGAATATTTTATTTTTCTATTAGATTGCCATAACGGAAGAAGAGTCATCATGATCGACTGACTCTTTAATGAAATATATTAGTATATTACGCTTGCCTTCTGAGCTTTTATCTGTTTTGTTCTTTCTTTGTCACTTGTTTTCAGACAATATTTAATTTTTTTTTGAATAAACATAATTTGTTCGTTTTTTGATTTTAACATTAGGGTAGTTGTGACTATAACCTTCCATGGAACTTCTTATCATTCTTTTCTGCAATAATAAAATTTATTCTTTATTCGGTCAGTAAGTCAGTTTATGATCAACATGAGGTTTGGGCGTTTGAAATTATGTTTTTAAAAATTAAAACTCACCATGAAAGGAAAACACAAAAATGGCATTTATAATCAGATCATAATCACTTGATTTGTTAGTTTATTCTAAATTGTTAAATATCATATTCTGAATTTTCAAATATCATGTTAGTTTATTTGTTTGTTTATTTTATAATAGGGTTCGATGGATTGTATTAAAAATGTAGCTGAAGAAATTATTTCGTCGTCTGAAGATGATTTGGTTATCTTATCTTCAAATATCGATGAAAATACTCATGATAGTGTTAATAAGCCAAGAAAAATGAGATGTTTGACATCTCCTGTTTGGGAATATTTTACAAGAGTGATTAATCCAGATGGGTCTATCACTGCCCAATGCAAGCATTGCCCTCACAAAACAAATGGTGATAGTTCTAAAGGGACCTCGCATTTAGCCATACATATTAAAAATTGCAAACGACGGCCAAGGGCCGATATTAGACAAGCTTTGCTGTCAAGTTCTATTAATGAAACAGTAGAGAGTTTATGGGAAATAGGGGAGATCAAATGATCGATCCCTCCTAAATTGTCATTAAATACTTTATATACAACTTAAGGGGGATTAGATCTTAACAGAATTGTACTAACAGATTCTGTTAAGACTTATCCATTAGAATGTTCTAGAATTAAACTACTTAGCTAGCTAATTACATTAGTAAGAGTAATAACTAGCTAATTACAAATTACTGACATATCATCCCTGTTGCAAGCAACATTCACTGACATATCATCAATCGTTCCTGTCTCTGGATACCATACTGAATTGAGGTTTGAACTTCCTTTGTATGCTGCATTTGCGGACATCTTCCCTGTTGGACCAGTTGGGGATAATATTCTGTTATGTGTAGGTGGATACTTGATCAGATTAATCCTATTGTAACAATTGAGTGCTCCATGTCCCTTTCCCGGACAAATTTGGCATGGGGCAGATTTAAGATTAATCTTTCCAACAGCTTTTCCTCCCTTCTCAGATTCAACCATGTTTACACTGACGGGAGACATTATATTTGTGTGTGCTCTCCTGATTTCTATGTCTATCAACATCCCCTTCAGTTCACGATAAGTCACTTTATCCCTCTGAGATGACACATTTTGGATTAGTGATTCATAGTCATCTCCTAATCTAGCAAGTAGGCCTGTCAATGGATATCCGAAATCCGTATTCGAATTCGATTTCGAAATCGTTTAGGCTTAATCGAATTCAGATAATCGCATTCGGATACGAATTCGGATACTTAAAATACTATCCGAAGCTAAACGAATTCGATAATTATCCGAATTCGAATTCGAATAAATATTAAATATATAATAATTTTATAATTTTAACCTTCTCTAATATAATATTATGATGTAATCTACATGTAAATATTAAATATCTTAGACCATATTAGTAATAAAATATTAAACAACACTAATAAAAATCATAAAAGTATAAAACACTAATAAATCATTATCAAATAATAAAAATATCAAATATCAAATCCCTAAATCCCTAATAAACTATTCTTATTTCTTATCCCCCTTTCTTAATAGTTAGCTAGGGTTTGTTCCCATTCCCCCCTTTCTTTTTTTGCACAAGCAGTCAAGCACACAAGTAAGGGTTTAGTTGCACCTTCTCATTTTGGTAAGCTTTCTCATCTTCCTTTCACATTTCTCATCTTGGTAACGAAAGAAGGAGAGTTTCCCCTTTTTTACATTGATAGTCTTTTGTCCCCTTTTTTGTTCTCTACGGAGTTGAGTTTCCAGTGGATTTGTTGAAATCTTTTTCTGGGTTACCCTTTTGTTGAAATCTGTTCTGAGAAATATCTATTTTCCACACATGATTCTTTGTAGAAACCAACTTGATACTTGAGAATCTCACCGAACTTCATACTTCTCTAATATTTTCCACGTGCCCACTGCCCATTCTTGAGCTAATATTGATTTTTTTAATCTCACATTTTTTAATCCACGTATGAGAATCTCACATTTCATACTGCTTTTTTTAACTATTATTACAGGGTTTGCTTTAAAAAAAAATATTACAGGTTTTTTTTTTAAATAATAAAATATTATTTTTGGGGTTTTTTATAAATGTTATTCGAACCAAATTCGGATATTTTAGTCGAATTCGAATACGAATTTTGAAATTCGAATACTAATCGGACGAATTCGGATTATCCGGATACTAAACGAATTCGGATACAGGGGTATCTGGACCTGATTCGTCCGATTAACAGGCCTACCAACAAGCACCAGTATCACCACATCTGAATCTTCTAATTTTTCTCCAGCCATACCAAGACTTTCAAGATGTGCATTAATTTCATATATGTATCCAGAGACACTCTTATCTCCTTTCTTGAGATTTTGCAGTTTCTGCCTTATGCTCAGAACCTGCGATCGGGAGGATGATGCAAACTCCATTTGCAAAGCTTCCCACGCATCGTGAGAAGTCTCACACCATGAAACCTCAGCCACTACGGATGCCGTCAGTGAGGAAATGAGCCATCCCAAGATCAGACGATCTTGCCTTCTCGCCGACGAATTCAGTGCCACATCTCCAGTAAGGTATTGATATAAATCGTCACCTTTCATGTTGGCTCCAAATTGCGTTCTCCAGGCAAAGTAGTTTCTCCGGTCTAACGCCACCGTCTTCAGTCCTTTGATGATCACAAGTTCACGACGTTCGCCGGACCTTCTAGGAATGCTGAATCGCCGGTCTCCACTTCTCCATCAATTCTCGACATGGTTGAGCAGCAGAAATCAATTACTGTCGAGATCTTGAAATGGAGAAAAAAACTAGATTTTAATCTCAACTCCCAGGATCAAACAGAGGCAGATGATACCATATTAATGAAACAGTAGAGAGTTTATGGGAAATGGAGGAGATCAAATGATCGATCCCTCCTAAACTGTCATTAAACACTTTATATACAACTTAGGGGGGGATTAGATCTTAACAGAATTGTACTAACAGATTCTGTTAAGACTTTATCCATTAGAATGTTCTAGAATTAAACTACTTAGCTAGCTAATTACATTAGTAAGAGTAATAACTAGCTATTAGTAATATAATAATGTACTATTATGCAATTAGTTAATTACTTTTAACTTCTTTGTAATTAGTTAGGATATTATTCTAGAATGTTCCCACGTTTTAGATCTAACAGAATTCACTATGAATTCTGTTAGATCTAAATCACCCAAGTGTATATAATGAAATCTAATACAATTTTGGGAGGGATCGAACACTTGTTCTCCCCCATTTTCCAATTGCACTCAGAACATAACACTTATATGGTATCAGTCGCTGGAAGGATTTAAGTGTTGTTGCTGATCGGGGAGGTTAGTTGCTGATCCATCTTGCTTGCTTGCTGTTGCTGATCGGTTTCCGCTGCGCGATCATGGCAGATTCTGGCAAAGATGTGGTAAATGTCGCTCGGGAGGACTTGCAGGTTCCGATGAAGGTTGTAATCATCAAGTCTCCCAAGACTGTGGCATTGGATCGTGGCAATTATTTTGCCTGGAGGACGCAGTTTCTTGGAGCTTTGAGAGGTAATAGTCTCATTCCTTACCTTCTCGGAGAAATTGAATTAAGTAGGCCGGTGGTTGTCCAGCAGGATCAGTTAATTTTGGGTTGGATACTATCCTCCCTCACGGCATCGGTGGTGACAGAGGTTTCAAATTGTGAAACCTCATATGATTGTTGGAAAACTCTTCAGAAGGAGTTTGTATCTTCCTCGCGTTCACAGATTCCTGCAATCAATCAAAAACTGCAGAATCTCAAGAAGGGAGGCAAGAATTTTACAGAATACATTGCTGAAATTAACATACTTGTGGAAGCTCTGTCGGTTGCTGGAAAGAAGATAGATGATGCAGATCTTGTTCTCCTAGTAGTGGCTGGGTTAGGAGATGAATATGAATCATTGGTTCAGATTATTTCAGCAAGAAGAGATGATAGTACGTATAGAGAGGTGAAAGCTATGTTTATGGATGTGGAGATCAGAAAATCCAGATCCAATACATCAAATCCTCTGAGCATTAATATCGTTGAGACAGAAAGAAATCAGAAGCAAGGGAAGTCTAAATTCAGCAATGTTCCTTGTCAGATATGCTCTGGAAAGCATGGTACGCTGAATTGTTATAATAGGCTGAATATCACCAAGTATCAACCCACACACAATAGGACACTCTCACCTAATGGGCCTACGGGCAAGATGTCTGTTAATGCTGATTATAAAGGTTCTGATTTTGTTTGGTACCCTGAAACAGGTACAGTTGATGAACCTACTGTAAATCTGGTGGCAATGCAGGAGGATTTCGATGTTGTGACCATGGTGTCCAGTGAAGAGGAGAATCGGTCAGTAAATGGGGCTGTAGTAGCAGAATCTGACCTCTGGTATTCAGATTCAGGAGCTACTAATCATGTTACAAAAGCTCAGCAGAATATTCAGCAAGCTGTGGAGTGTGATAGGGCAATCAACACAGCAGATGGAAGGCCCATGAAGATCACTCATTATGGTAATTCTAATTTTTCAGTAAATAATAGAATGTTTAAATTGGATCAACTTCTTTATGTTCTATCAGCATCCAAGAACTTGATCTCTGTCAAGAGATTCTGTATTGATAACAGGGTTTCTATGGAATTTGATCCACAGAGGGTGACAGTGAAGGATCTGGTCACTAAAGAGGTGTTAATATCTGGACCTGAAGGAGACGGGCTGTATGAGATCCCTATGAATGTAAGGAGTTCTGAATTGCAGGTGAATCATGTGGAGTTGGGCAAAAAGGCTAATGCAAGGACCTGGCATCTGAGGCTAGGGCACTTGCTCTCGAGAGCAGTGGAAGATTTAAATAAAAATAAGATGATTATTGTTACAGCTTTTAAACACATTCATGTACCATGTCAGAATTGTTGTGTGACAAAATCTAAGAAATTAAATCATTCTAAGAGATCCACTGTTTACAGTAATCCACTTGAGCTTGTGTTTGCGGATGTTTGGGGTCCAGCACCTAGGGATTCTTCAGAGGGCTATAGATACTACATAAATTTTTAGATGCATCTACTAGCCATAATTGGTTATTTTTGATGAAAAGAAAGTCTGAAGTAGAGGACTGTTTTATGCAATTTCAGAAATTAGTGGAGAGGCAGTTTGAATATAAAATCAAGGCAGTTCAGAATGATAATGCCAAAGAATTTCTCAAGCTCTCCACTTATCTTAGAAAGAATGGTATAATTCATCGCCTTAGTTGTCCACACACTCATCCTCAAATGGGTAAGGTGGAAAGAAGGCATCGACACATAGTCGATACAGGGCTGGCCATGCTCAATCATGCAAGGATTGAGGAGCAATTCTGGGATTATGCGTTTATGACTGTTGTTTACATTTATAACAGGAATCCTACAAGTGTCTTGGGAGGGATCTCTCCATATGAAGCACTGAATCATAGGGCACCAGAATATTATAAATTGAGAGTATTTGGTTCTATTTGTTATCCTAACATGAGGGCCTATAGGGAGAATAAATTGGGTAACAAATCTCAACAGTGTGTGTTTATGGGATATCCTGCAAATTGTGATGGATATATATGCATGAACATGGAAGATGGAAGGACAATACTGTCAAGAGATGTAGTGTTTCATGAGAATGATTTTCTTTACAAGAAAAATATGAATCCAGAGAATACAGTTCAGTCAGATTACAGTTCAGATGATGAAGTAGAGCAAGAAACAGTGCATACATCTGAAACAGAAGCTGCTGTGAGGTCAGAAAATATTTCAGATTTTTCTATTTCTTCTATACCTGCAATTCAGACCTATACTAGAAGAAAACAGGTCCCCCAGCCAGTAGTACATCCCACTGATGCAGTTGATGAGCAACAGGCATTGACAGACAGTTTACTGAATGATGAAAATATTTCAGAAAGTTCCAAAACCTCTTCAGATGAGGATTATCATCCTGATAAGTCTGAGAAGGAGGAGGATGTGGTGCATATTCCAGTAACAAGAGGAGCAGCAAAGAGAGGGAATTCTAAATATGTTTTATCAATTACACCAACTCAGAAAGTTGCACCAAAATCTGTGAAGTTGGCATTGGCAGATCTTGAATGGAAGGATGCAATGCAACAAGAATATGATGCCCTAATGAAGAATAGAACATGGGAATTGATACCCAGGTCTGCCACAGATAATGTCATAAACAACATTTGGTTGTTTAAGGTCAAAGAAAATCAGATGGGACAGTTGAAAGGCTTAAGGCTAGATTGGTAGCTAATGGGACCAATCAAGTGGAGGGACAAGATTATGGTGAAACATTTAGTCCTGTGGTGAAACCCAAAACCATAAGAATAGTCCTTACTATTGCAGTCTCTAGAGGATGGGAGATGCAACAGATAGACATAAGCAATGCCTTTCTTCATGGGCAGTTGGAAGAAAGGATTGTTATGAGGCAACCTGCTGGCTTCCTTGATGAATCAAAACCAAGGCATGTGTGTCTTTTGAAAAAGGCACTTTATGGGTTGAAACAAGCGTCTAGGATGTAGTTTAGACGTCTGAAACAGTCCTTGGACAGAATGGGATTCAAAGCATGTCTTTCTGATGAATCCTTATTTGTGAAAATAGATGATGAAATTATTTACATATTGGTCTACGTAGATGACATGGTCATCACTGGTTCGAGCTCACAAAAGGTGAAGAAGTGCCTGGATATTCTAAAGTCTGAGTTTGCAGTAAGATTGTGTGGAGGTCTTGAATATTTTCTAGGGATAAGGGTGAGAAAGCATGTGGATGGAGTGTTCTTAGACCAACAACTGTATTTGGTCAATCTCTTGAACAAACACAATTTTCAAAGCCTGAAACCTATTTCTACTCCAATGCAACATGATCAACCTCTCTTCTCAGATGCTGAAGTGATTGAAAATGCAACTGATTTTAGAAAGATTGTTGGTTCGTTACAATATTTAACAATGTCAAGGCCGGACATTGCATATGCTGTCAACAAGCTGGCTCAGTTCATGGAGAAACCTAAGGAGATTCACTGGCAGATGATGAAAAGAGTTCTCAGATATCTGACTGGAACTCAGTGTATGGGAATTATCCTTAGAAAATCCAGTAATTGCAACATTTCAGCTTACAGTGATGTTGATTGGGCTTCAGATGAAACAGACAGGAAGAGTCAGTCTGGTTACCTTGTGTATATGGGTAAATCTCTGGTGATATGGTGTTCTCAGAAGCAGACAACAGTGTCCAGATCAAGCACTGAGTCAGAATTCAGAGCTATTACTGCTGCAGCGGCAGATTTAGATTGGGTGGCAAATTTACTGTTTGAAATGGGTATAAAGGTTGATAAACCTTACAAAATGTGGTGTGACAATTTGGGAGCCACACAACTTGCTGCCAACCCTGTTTTTCATTCAAAAATCAAGCATGCTGCTGTGGACTTCAACTTTGTGAGAGAGAGTTGAGAATAAAACTTTAGAAGTTATTCACATTCCAAGCGCCAAGCAAAGGGCAGATGTGTTGACCAAAGCATTGAGACCAACACCATTCATGGAGCTTAAAGCCAACCTCATCGATAGTCATAGATGAGTTTGAGGGGGGCTATTAGTAATATAATAATGGACTATTATGCAATTAGTTAATTACTTTTAACTTCTTTGTAATTAGTTAGGATATTATTCTAGAATGTTCCCACGTTTTAGATCTAACAAAATTCACTATGAATTCTGTTAGATCTAAATCACCCAAGTGTATATAATGAAATCTAATACAATTTTGGGAGGGATCGAACACTTGTTCTCCCCCATTTTCCAATTGCACTCAGAAGTCAGAACATAACACTTATACTAGCTAATTACAAATTACACCATTATAATGATAATACTAATAGGTTCAAATAGTACTTCAGGAAATAATCTTAGATGTTATAAATTTGATCCACAAGTTGAGAGGGCTTTATTTGTAAAAATGCTTACGATGCATGATTACCCATTCTGATTTAATTTGCTTTTGATTGTTGATTGAGTGTTGGATTGTTAAATTTTTAATTATTGAATGAATATTTGTTTAAACAGGCAATCAGGCAGGAATTTATTTAACAATACAAGGATTGTTTAGCAAAAAAATTTAAAAAATATTATATTTTTTAATTACAGGAGATTGTCAATAAAAAGTTATCCGAATTCGGATTATCCGAAAATTTATCCAGATTCGGATACCTGGGTATCCAAGCCGAATCCGTCCGATATACATGCCTAGTATGGATGAAATTCAGAAATTTAGGAAGACTTCCAACTATTGGAGGCTCATTTGGCACTACTAGAAGGCATCTCCTAACATCATTATTAGGAGAGAAACAGAAGGTGGAAGGAGATGGAGCCCAAACCACATATGGAGATCAGCAAAGAGATTATAAGGAAAGTCCAGCTTATCTTTGATCTAAGCCTCATCTCCGGATAATGATTTCTTGGAGGTCCAAGCTATCCAACTTGGGGCATTCACTCCTAGAGGTTCTTCACGCGATAATAATGGCAGTAGACTGTTAAGAGCAATGTTTTCCTCTATTTACTATCGATATTGTAAAAAACTTATATATTCTGGGCAAAACCCACTTCATTTCACTAGTGAAAATTCGCCTTTATAAAAAAAGACTATTTTCTACCCCTTGAATTGGTAGTGTGTATATCAATTATCAAAGACAAATCTTCCCTAGTATTGTAGTAAGTTGTCCCTTCCAAAGACTTCCTCATTTGAAAAGTCATTCTGAAGAACATAAATGACGTTAAACACCTGGACTAATGATGACCTGTAGAGGATAACATAGTAGAAGGAATTTGGTCGAAGAAGCTTAGTAGCCTACTAAGTTCTCTATCTTCTTTCAGAATTCTTAGGCAATGGAGTTTACAGGTTCCTAACTTGTGCTTGTGTTATGTGGGAACCAAGAAGAAAAGGTTGGGCATATTTTCTTCAACTACACTTTCTCCAAAAAGATCAACATTGCTACATTGGCAAAAATGGGACATGTCCTCTGGAGAAAGACAAGCGCTCCTTGATCCCTTCAACAGTTCAACCACTCAAGGGGATGTCAGAATTAGTGATATGATAGATTTGGTTCTCAAGTTCCCCAAGAAGTTTAACTGTTGGAGACTACATTGGTCTCTAATTAGGACCTCCTCCTGGCAAGAGAGAAATAGGAGGCTGCACGTACAGGCTACAACTCGCAAGACTTCCTGAAGCCATCAGGGATGTTTACAATTTACATCAATTTTGATGTAAAAATGCATTCGCAAGATGCTATGTATGTTCTAGCTCATCAGTCCCAGAGACTCTTGTTCAATTATTTTAATTGATGCAAAGTTCAAAAACTATCTTGTTTAATGTATTTTGAGGGATGTGCATCACATATGGTGTTGCACCGTACAAAAAAAGAAATCTATCTCAGATTGAAAATCAGGCTATATTGGTATGGGAATCCAACGTCTTGAAGCATCAATTCATAGCTATTTAATGCTAAGGATCTGGCTGTATGAGAAAGAAAATGAGATTTATATTTCATTTCCCTACATTTGTATCTGGGCTATATACCCCCTCTTTTATTTCATTTAATGAAATTTTAACTTCATAAAAAAACTATATTGTAAAACTGGGCAAGGCCCATCAGTCCCAGAGACTCTTGTTCAATTATTTTAATTGATGTAAAGTTGAGAAAACTATCTTGTTTGACGTATTTTGAGGGATGTGCATCACATATGGTGCTGCACCGTACAATAAAAGAAATCTATCTCAGATTGAAAATCAGGCTATATTGATATGGGAATCCAACGTCTTGAGGCATCAATTCATAGCTATTTAATGCTAAGGATCTGGCTGTATGAGAAGGAAAATGAGATTTATATTTCATTTCCCTACATTTGTATCTGGGCTATATGCCCCCTCTTTTATTTCATTTAATGAAATTTTAACTTCATAAAAAAACTATATTGTAAAACTGGGCAAGGCCCACTTCATTCTCAAATGAAAATTTATCCTTCATAAAAAATCAGTTGTTTTGACATCAATGTCCACTAAAGGGAATAAAGTAAATTTTAAAACAACATAAAAGCTATAACTGATATTTAGAGTTTTTGGATTATATGTTATGAATTACAATTATGTCTGAAAACAAGGAATGTATTGTCAAGTGTCAACGATGCATATGCAGTGGTAGCTATGTAGCAGAGTCTACTGCCTACCATATTGCTGCATAATCATATGAAAAATTGATTTATAAAAAAAGATTCACTCCCATTTATTAGTGATATAATAATGGACTATTGTGTAATTAGTTAATTACTTTTTAACTTCTTTGTAATTAGCTAGGATATAATTTTAGAATGTTCCTATGGATTAGATCTAACAAAGTTCACTGTTAGATCTAAATCACCCAAGTGTATATAAACTAATCTAATACATTTTGGGAGGAATCGAACACTTGTTCTCCCCCATTTCCCAATTGCACTCAGAACATAACACGCATACATTCTTATAGCTTGTCTGAGAATGCCAACCATATTGTATAGAGAAATGTAAATTTGCAAGTACCACAGGTTGGGAACATTAGATTGGGGGATGTGTTAGATTGTATCCAATCTCTAAGGTTTAGCTCAAACCTTTTTTTTTTGAAGCAGTTAAATTTTTCATTTATAAAAATGAGGGGCGTTGCCCTGATACAATGAAAACTAGCAATAAAATATAAAATATAGATATAAATATGGAAATGAGAGCAAGTCTCATTTTTGACACTTTCCACACAGTCATATTGCCTAGTATAGAAGATAGTCTATCTGCCTCCGGAGGTTGGTCTCCCATTATTGCCTAGTATAGAGGTTTGGCACAAACTACAGGAGGTTACTTTGGACACTTGTGGAATTACATGACACTTGTGGCAGGAGAGGAATAGAAGGTGGAAAACTGACAACTTTAAATATGAGGATGTTGTTATAGTTGAGGTGATCAAGCTTTAAAAACCGACGACTAACCGGCTGACCGGTAAAAAATCCAAAACCGGTAGCCGGTTAGTTGGAGTGGGTTTGTAGGTCGACGGGTCGGGTCTGACCCGTATCTGACCCAAATACCCGACTCATTTTTAAAAACTAAAAAATTATTTTTATGCCAAAATTTATACATTGGTCCATGAAAAAAGCTATATTATTTTTAATAAAAGCTCCTCCCACTCTTAAGACTTCATATTTGTTTTAGACAAAATGAATCTTTATTTATAGACCAACCTTCTTTGTGTTTTTTGAATTCTATCGATGTGGGACTAAAAAAGTGTAGTTAAATAAATTATAAACTATTCTTTGTACTTTTTATGAATGTGGGACTAAATAAAGTGTACATGTGTTATAAAGTGTACATGTGTTAAATAAATACTCTATAACACATGTACACTTTATTTAGTCCCACATTCATAAAAAGTACAAAGAATATTTTATAATATTTTTAACTACACATTTTTAGTCCCACATTGATAGAATTCAAAAAACACAAAGAAGGTTGGTCTATAAATAAAGATTCATTTTGTCTAAAACAAATATGAAGTCTTAAGAGTGGGAGGAGCTTTCATTAAAAATAATATAGCTCTTTTCATGGACCAATGTATAAATTTTTGGCATAAAAATTAATTTTTGGCCTTAGTGAATTTATGAAGAAAAAAAATTACGAAAATACCCCACCAGTTAACGGGCCTAACCGGAAAACCGGTCAGCCAGAACCGGTTACCGGTTAACCGGTTTTTAAACCTTAAAGGTGATAAGGGATTCTAAAATTTGTTTTGAGATTAAAGCGAATCCACCAGATCTGATACTCTGGTTTTGGCTGAAAAGAATGCAATGAGGCATTGGATAGGCTCGTAACTCTGTCCTGTGATGCACTGTTATTATGCGCTATACGATCTATCTATGTACTATGTATGTTTCTCTATATTGCTACCCCTAGATGACACAACCTGTTTCACAAACATGGCTTGTCTGTTAAGGGGGTTGTCTTTATTTTTATTTTACCTATATATTGTAATCCTGGACAAGGCACCTTTCATTTCTAATGAAATTTTACCTTCATCAAAACAAAACAAAAATTCACAAGCTTTATAATGCTGACATGTGCAATTATTAACAAAAAGTAATAATAACGGAAAATAAAATGTATAAAACTTCCATTACATACCTGTTCTATGATGGAAAAGTAATGTGAGTTGGCCTGCAAGAGAAAATAAATTAAAAATCAATATCATAAATTCACAATTCCAATTGAAAATCAATAATTCCTAATACAAAATTACAAACTCATAGGGTATCATTTGGAACCTGAGAATGTGATGTGCCATCTTAGATTTTAACAATTTAGTTAAAGAGATCTTAAATTATATAGAAAAATTCTAAAACAGGTTAACAGGGAAAGATAGGAAATAATGATAATTCGTAAGACACATGGTTTTAAAAAAAGCATACATTTGCATGGATGCATGAGTTGGAGCCATGCATTGGGTGCATTGCCCCAAGCTAGATACGGGCCTGAATTCATATTTTAAAATTAAAAAACAGATGGAAAATTTTGGGAGTTAGTAAACTGAGGAATTGGTGGATTACTAACAAAAGCTTATAGTTATAATAACTTTGAAGTAGTTGAATATCTCAAGACTAACCTCATTAGAGGTAACCAGCCCACAATGAGGGTTTATACTGTTTTTTGATATTTTTTATGAAGATAAGTTTTCATTAAAAATGAAATAGGCCTTGCCAAAAAATTTAAAAAATACAAATAAATAGTTCCTTAACAGTTAAGCTTAAGCTAGTGCTTATGTTTGTGCTGTAACCTCTAGAACATATGTAATAAATATTTATTTACATGTAAAGCTGAGAATAACATCTCTGATTGCTCCTTTTGTCACCTCCTCCTTTGGTCTCGTCTCCCATAATCTCCACCTCCTGTTCCTATCCTGTCACAAGTGCCATGTAAGAGAACCAAACAGTCCACAGAAGCCTTCAACAGTAAGATTTCATGGAGAAAAGCTGGATTGCATCCATAATGTCCCCTGACCTGATGTCATGAGTAGAAGGGTCAGGCAGCCTAGAGAACTTGCAGCTGAAGAAAAGGTGCCCTCTGGTTTCATTTTCTAAGTTGCATAATAGGCAGGTGGGTGGGATGAGCATGCCCCATCCATTTAGCCTGGTGAAGGTATTTAGGTGTCCCCATTTTATTCTCCATAGAAGTATAGAGAATTTTGTGAGTTTGTTGGCCCATCTTCCTTTAGCTAGAGTGTCTTTATGGTTTTTGTCTCTAATTTCCTCACCTATTTTTGCAAGTTTCTTGCTTGGGTTTCCATTTTTCCAAAGCACTGTGTAATTTGGTCCACACTCTATTAGTGTGAGGGCCTTAGGGGTATCTCCCATTATAAATTTCCAAGCATGGGAGTCGATAGAGTTTTTTATCTGAATGCTTGTAAGGGCCCTTCCTTTTATGTATCTCCCTTGGATCCATGTATTCAGGATTGAGTCTGATTTTGTCCAGAAATTTGCAATCCTTTTAATGTTTATGGCTGGAACTATGATATCTAGGTTTCTTACTCCCAATCCTCCCGCTGCTTTGGAAAGGATCATTTGTTTCCATGGTATCCCTTTTCTTCCATCCCATATGAAGTTGTAGGCTAACTTTCTTATTTTCCTTATGAATGATTCTGGTAAGGCTGCCATGGGCCCAGTATGTGTATTTTCCTGCAAGAATCCAATTTACTAGTTGTATTCTTCCTCCATAGGAGAGGCATTTCCCACTCCACTTGGCCAACATGTTTTCTATGGGTTGTATCAGCTTCCAACATTGATTGTAGGATTTTTTCTTTTCTGTTATTGGGAGTCCTAAGTATGTGAGAGGGAGGGTTTTGGTAGGAAAATCAAGGATACCTAGGAGTGTTTGGTCTTGTGCACAAATCTTGGATAATGTCATTGAGCTCTTTTCAGCATTAACATCTAGCCCAGAGAAGGAGGAAAATTTCTCTAGGGTCCTCTTTATTGCATTTAGGGATTTCCTATTTGCTTTTGAGAATATTAGAATATCGTCTGCATATATTAGGTGTGATATAGAGGTTGCTCCGTTGACCTTATAAGTGTCTATTTTCTTTGCCATGACCTCTCTTTCTAGTAGTCTGCTTAGCACGTCCATGACTATGTCAAATAGGATTGGGGATAGAGGGTCTCCTTGCCTTATTCCTCTTTGATTTTTAAAAGGTGGGGTGGGGGTGCCCTCAACTAGCACTGAGAAAGATGCAGTGGAGATACAATTCCATATTAGCTTACATAGATGAGAGGAGAACCCATAGGCTCTTAGTGTGCCTATTATGGCCTCCCATTTGATTGTGTCAAATGCTTTCCTAAGGTCGATGCTTATGCAACATCTTTTGGGGGTTCTTTTCCTACCATACCCATAGAGCATTTCATCTGCCAGCAATGTATTATCTGATATTAACCTACCATTTATAAAAGTTGTCTAGTTTGGTGATATGAGTTGTGGGCATAGTTTAAAAAGCGACTCTTTAAGCGTCGCTTTTTTAGCTTTAAGCGACAAAGCGCTCCTCCAGGAGCGCTTTCTCAATCGCTTTTTCTGGCCGGGTTATCAGGTCAGGTTGGGGCAACCCATTACCCATGTGAAATAACTTAAACTATTTTAATTTCCCTTCCTACCCCTCCAATTTCTATCTAACTATATAAACCCAATACCCTTCTAATAAAACCCTAATTTCCTTTATCACTCTAATGAAATGAAAGAAATTTTTAGAGATAATATAGATATTGGTGCTCGTCTAGATGATTGGGTTATATGACTTGTAAATGTTTTTCAAATAATTTGGATGATGTCTTGAATAATTACAGGTTTATATATATTTTATGTTTTATGATTTTATCATATATTTACAGGTTTAAAAAATATATATATAAACAGGGGGTATATATGCAATTTTAAAAAAAATTACATTTATTTACAATAATGCCATTATCGCTTTTTCAGCTTTAAGCGCGCTAAAGCGCTCAAAGCTGAAAAAGCGGAACCTGAAAAAGCTGACCGCTTTTTCGCTTTTTGAACTATGGTTGTGGCAGGACCTTATTTATCCTGTTTGTGAGGATTTTTGTCATTAATTTATATATTAGGTTGACACAGGATATTGGTCTGAAATCTCCCATTTCAGATGCAGTGTTGGATTTTGGGATGAGGGTTAGGAAAGTATGGTTTGTGGACCTTAGTAAAGGTTTCCCTTTGAAGAATTGTGTTACACAGTCCATTATGTTCCTTTTAAGTTCATTCCAGAATTTCTTAAAGAATTCAGAGGTAAAACCATCTGGGCCTGGTAATTTGTTTGTGTTAAAAACAAAAAGCACCTTCCTTACCTCTTCCTCCAGGGGGAGTTGTGTTATCCAATCATTCACCTCAGTGGTTAATATTCTTGGAAATATGGTTGGAATGTCTGGGTGTGGAGAGTCCCCTTTTTTAAATAAATTTTTAAAGTAGGTCATACTATTATTTTCAAGTTGGGTCCTTGTTATATTTTGAATCCCTTCCCTATTTAGTACTTTAAGGGTGGAGTTTTTTTATTTTCTCTGTTTTGTGGCAATGCTGAAAAATCTAGTGTTTTTGTCACCTTCCTTTAGCCAGGAGACCTTACTCCTTTGTTTTAAATCTGCTTCTTCTCTGAGAAGTAGAATTTTGAGGTCCTTCCTCAGTTCTACGTTTTTGGTTTGTAGTTCGACAGAACTTGGGGTTTTCTCTAGGGCAGTGGAGATAGTGTTTAATTTTTTCCCTACCTCTAGGGCTAATTTTGCAGAATTCCCTTTTTCTGCAGCCCATTGCTTAATCCTAGTTTTTGCTGCCTTAAGCCTATATTGTAGCCTAAATAAGCCTGTGCCTCTGGTGGAGCTAAAAAAGCGCTCCCTGGAAATTGGGAGCGCTTTCCGCTTTTTCGAACTATGGTATAGCCTGAAAGGCTTTGCTCCTTTCTCTACTTGTGATAGGATGATGATCATGGCTTTATGATCACTTGTGCTATTGTGAAATTCAACCCTAGCCTCTGGCCATTTATTTATCCATATCTGATTTGTAAAAACTCTATCAATTTTGGATTGTATGAAATTTGGCCCCGGGGAGTTGCTTATCCATGTGAACTCTCCCCCTATGGATGGGATTTCCAACAAGTGTGTCATATTTGTGGAGTCAATGAATTCAGATAGGCCCCCATGTGAATATACCCCTCTCCCTGCTCTTTCTTCTGGAGACCTAATTTCATTAAAATCCCCCTCTACTAGCCAAGGTAAAGTGGTTATGGGTCCTATCTGTTGGATTCCATTCCATAGGATTTTTCTTTCCTCTCTGTTATTTTTCCCATAGACTGGTGTGTAGAGTAATTCTAATCTCATGGTATTCTTTAGTCTCAGATGCATATATTGTTGGTGTGTTTTTAGGATGTCTACTGACCATAAGTTTTTCCTCCAGAAAGTCTATATTGAGTCGGCACTCAATGTCTGGCTGGGGTCACCATTGTTGTGCGAATCCCATTCAGGACCAAAGGCATCTTTTATTGCCTGGACCTTATTTGGCCTGATTTTTGTTTCTAATACTGAAAAAATTTCGATATCCTTATAGTTTACTAATTTTTTAACCTCTGTGTGCATTTCTGCAGGGTTAAATCGCTTAACGTTCCATATTAGGAAAGCCATTAGGGGCTAGCTTTCCTAGTTTTGTTTGGTCTTAGGTGGCTACTTGTTCCCCAGTGCGGAATTGTCCGCACCTTGCTCATGGTCTTGAAACCAACCCCTAAGTAGCATTCTGTCTTTCCTCCTTTGTGCCCTGCTTGTATGCTTTAATTTAACTGCAGGATTTGTCCAACATGGGTTATGTGTAGATCTTAAGGAGGCACAAGGTAGTGCTCTCCTTGCTTTTGTTTTTTCTCTTGGAGCTTTTTTCTTTTGTTTTTTGCTACATCTCTTTTTATAGTAAAAAGGTGTGTGTGGTTCAGGGAGTATGAAATCTGACCCTGGTAATTTATCATTTGGGCCCTCCGACTCACTGGGTTGGTGGGTTGGGATATCTAACCCGTTGGGTTGATGAAATGGGTCTTCTGGTCCATTTTTTTGTAGGACCGGCCTGAGTTGAGCTAGTGGGTGTGTGTTGCTACCTTGCTGAGTTGGGCTGGGACTTCTATTTTTGTCTGAAAAATCTATTTGTCGGGTTTGGTTCTGGTAATTTTGGGTTTGGTTCTGGTAATTTTGGGTTTGGTTCTGGTAATTTTGGGTTTGGTTCTGGTATTTATGTCTAATTTCTTAGTACTCATTGCTTGTTTAATTTCATTTTGCATTAGAGGAGAGTTGAGTCCTTTGACATTCCAGGTCATTAGAGCCATTTTCGAATCTAATGACTTGAAGGGGGGAGTTTTAGGCTAGTTAATCCCCCCGGGACTTGATATTTGCCTTAGGGAAAGTGTGGTTGATGGAGAAATGGAGAATAGAAGAGTCTTCCCTGAAAAATAATCCAGCATATATCCCACGATGGTGGACTTAAGCTCTGGCCAGAAGTGTTGGAAGAATAGTGCAGTGAAATCATTAGGACCAGGATCTTTATTGGGGCTGAATAAGAAGAATGCATCCCTGACTTCCTCCTCCAAGGGCTGCTGGATCAGCCAATAGTCATCCATTTCAATGGAAACCATTTTGAGGAAGGTGGGGCATACTGGTGGCATGTGTGTGGCTTGGAATACCTCTATGACTTACCTTACACTCTTTTTCTCAAGGTCTGATCTGGACTGACTTGGTACACCTTTTGTGTTAAGCAATCTTAAGGTGGAATAACAGTCCCCTAGCTTTAACCAACTGAACCTTAGGTCAGCATCCTTTCTCTTTGAAGGTCTGCTGGCTTTCCTTCACTCGGATCTGCAATTCTACTGAAGAGGCCAGAGAGTCAAGGTTGCCTTTGGCAACTTCAACTTGCTTGGGGGAGTGCCCTTGGGTGGTTACACAATTTTTTGCAAAGCATTTTACTCTTCTTAGCTTCTTCTGTAGTCTGTAGATCACTCATGTAATCTTTCCTAATTTTCATTGAGAAATGTATCTACCTCTTCTCAAAAAAAAATATCCCATCTGTTCTGCAGTAAAAACAACCTAATTTCTTTGTTGCATACTCCGATTACCTGCTCAGCTCCTCTGGTGATGTCCAAAAGCTTTGGGTGACATTCTCCTTGTCCTACCCTTAACTATTTCTTGTGATAAAAAAACATAAAATATAGATTGGTCAGTTGCAAGATTCCATCAACCTATTTTTTACATCACTGTGCATTTTTTTATTCTTATGTTTATTCAATTTATTTTAAGACATTAAGATTTTTCCTTCCATTGATGAACAAGGCATTAAGGATTTCCATCCCACCAAAGAGACTCTCCCAAATCCACCAGACATAAATAAGTCCATTTAACTTCCTTCGATCAATCCTCTCATTGATGATCCCATTCTCCAATGAATGAAAAAATTAGGCATTGATCCTTCTTGGAAATATGACAATGAAGGATAGATAATACTACCTTATATTATTAGAGTTTTTTTTTTTTTGATAACGGAGGGTACGTCAACCTCCGGATGATATACCAGAGCCACATAATATATCATCGGGTAAATCTAAGTGGAAATGTACAAAGTAAGATTTGAACCCTGGACCTCAGAAATTTTAATAGTTCATGAGATCAGTGAGCCAATCTTACTTTTTATTAGAGTATTAGATTATCCATATGAAATATGAACTTATGTTTATGTTTGAATTTGAACTTATGTTTACATGTAAATACTATTTAAACCCATCTCTGTGAATGAAAAGAACAACCGATGTTTTTAGCATTTTACTTTTCCTTCTAAATATAGTTATTTTTTCTAAATCCCTTCGACGATCGCCGGAGTTAGCGTAATACCGCTACATTATATGACTGTTAATATGAACTGTTTGCATAATTGGAAGCAAATATATCATTACATTAATAATCCTCTGAGAAAGAAACCAAATTCGAAAGGTTTACCTCATCATTCATCACCCAACCACCACCAACAATCTCAAGCTGTCCATCCTTGACTAACTTGATAAAAAGCTCCCTCTTAGAATTGGATGCATCTCTCCACCACCTCTCCAAATAAGACATCTCCTCCCATATAAACTTTCGACGTTTGTTCTAAAAGCATTGACAGATAAAAAAATTAATCCCGAATACGAAACTTTATTATGGGAATCAATTTATTAATCTCAACAATGAAATATACCCAGGAGAGAGTATCCACAATAGTATCCAAGATGTTTTTGGATTGAGCGTTGTAGTATTCCTCCACCGTCATCTTCCATCCAGGATCATTATGCGAGTGAGGAACAACAAAAACCTTCAGCTTCTCATCATCCCATTCGTCTCCGACATACTTCACTTCCCACCCTTGCTTCCAAGCACCACCATCTAGATCCGAGAATTCGATCCGATCATACAGATCTTTCGTTGTGATGTCGACAACAGCCTCCACGGTTCCGTTGATCTGAGATCTCCTAACCCTAGGCGTCCGTGGAATCGAGGAATGTCTGGAACTAGAAATGACGGTGACTGGTGAGGAAGAAGATGATAGATGCGGGAAACCATACAGAAGGAGGACGATAACGAAGAAAACAAAGAAGACCACGAAAGATACAGTGAAGATGAAAGAATTTGGAGATGGGATGAAGGAGAAGAAGGTATTGCGGCGGCGAGAGGATGGGAAGAACGAAGGGGAGAATGAGGAGGAAGATGGGGTCGATATGAATGATGATGATTTTCGAGGTCTCGGACGTGGAGAGATAGATGGGAGGAGAGAAGTCGTACCTCGCCGGTTTCCGGCGAAGAAAGACATCTCCGATAACTCGATAAGTTAGAGAGGAAGTGACCCGCGAATTTGTGATCTGAGTTTTAACACATATATAAAGTATTAACTAACTATTAAGTTATTATTAAATACGTAATTAATATGAGTACGAGGGACCGGACGTGGATCAGACCCGGACCCTCTCCAATAATGAGGGTCGATGCCCGGATGGGATGGAAAAATCAGGTCAGACTTATCCTGTTTTTTTTTATAAGTTTACAAAAGTAAATAGAAATTAAAATTATGGAATATATTAAAACACTGGTTTCAGGTGCAGTTGAATCGCCATTGGACGACACGAACGAACTTCACAACGCCATCCGTGCGACCTCCGCGACCTCTTAAATAAAAATCATCATTATATTTTCAAATTTTGAAATTACCTGCGGATTGAAGGCGCACGGATCGAAGGGTCTAGTTGAGAAAGACAAAAGATGTTTAGTTGTGTCCTTGGAATACGCCACCTGCAAGAGAAATAAAGGTAAAATTTTAATTTTTTTTTACTTCTAAGTGTTTTATTCTTCTACATACTAATTACACCAATAACTCTCTACCTACTCGTTATTACCTGATGACAGAAGGCCAAAGAGACGGCCTTTACCGTCGATCTCGATCTTTCTCTCTTTCTCTTTTTTTTTAAGGCGATTTTTATAAAATAAAATTAAAAAAGTACAAAGGATAAAAAAAAAAACTGAAAACATAACGTGAATCTCCATCGTGTCGATCTATAACCAACTTCGGATCTCATTTCTATGTTGAAATAAGCTTCTTCAGCCTGAAACTTTTAGAACCTTTAGAGTTTCAATACTTGTCTTCATCTTTTTCCATCTCCGCAACTCTTTTTCCTCAACTACAATCTTAACACTGTCCGTTAAGACATAACAAACCTGCAAGATTAAATCAGTGAAGAAAGAGACTTGAATCTCCCCGGAACTCACTCATCTTCCCCATCTAGTAATCCATCACATTTCCCCTATCATTTTCTACATTGCATTTGTCATCCGACGATATAACCTCCTGATTTTTCCTTCTAGATTAAATCCTTAGTTTTCCATCCTCAAACAGGAAGAAAATAGGTTAAATCTGGAAGCAACTCAGAACGGAATCGAGAAAGCTTCTTAATCTGTGGGCGAGGCCATACGGCGACAAGGAGAAGTGGCGAGAAACTCTCTTCCCCTCCTCTGAACCCGAAAAGAAGCAACGAAATCACGACCATAAAAGAAATGAAAAAGAATCGAATAAGCTTCAGGAGGCGAAGAGAAGTGGAGAGATAGGAAGTTGTGGGTGAGGGAGAACGGTGGAGAAAGGTATGGAAGGGGGAAGAGGGAAAGAGCTTGTCTCCCCCCTCTCTTTTGAGAAGGGGAGAGATCAGAGGTGGGAGAAAGGGTTTGCTAAAACCCTAGGTAGACTTCCATCTCTCTTTCTCTAGTGGCTAGTGTAGACTTACTCAAATTAATCTACTGTTCATCCCTAGGTTGGGCTTGCCAGATACTTATCTGGGCTTAAGCCCAAGCCGTGGTCGGGTCCCCGGAGCCGATCCGTATGGTGGTTGGGTCGAGCTCAGGTTTGACCCGAATCAGATTCTTGCTAGGTCTGGGTTATGGGCTGAGTCACTGTTGTTAATTTTGGGCTACATATAGTAGGCCGAGGGTATCATCATTACCCAATAGATCGCCTGCATGCTTATAAAAGAACAGACGTTATCTTCTCTTCAATTCTTCAACACTCGCTAGTCTCTTCAACACTCGCTCGTCTCCGATTTACACTCCGTTATGGTTCGTCGACTGCCAATATCCACGATTAGCATGTCTGACGGACCAATGCCGGGAGCAAACCGAAGCAGGTAGGCGATGGTGGATATCGTCGACCTCACAGATGAGGATGACGACTATCACACTCCACCTGCCACTCATCGTCGTCTAAACGATGACCCCCCTTGTCAGTCTTCGACTTCGAACCATGCCCCTTGTGCCCGCAGTAAACCGTCAGTGAACCGTCCGTCGCCCGCCGACCCGTACACAATTTGCGGAATATGCACCGGTCCTCGTCCACGCCTGTTTGGATCATCCGTCGCCGTCGCCGAATGACGTCATCATCTGCCCACAGTGTAGTTATCTGTTTATGACCTTCCTCTACACGACCGCATCACATTTTTTTCCCGTCCCAGAGACGCCAACGTACCAGAGCACAGTAGGAACGAAACCAGGGAAGGTCTGTACCTTCGAGTTCATCGACGACATCGAACTCGATTAGAAGAGAGGGACTTAGGGTATACGATGGTGGGTGGTCTTCAAAAGTTGTTTTCTTTTTAATGTTGTTTGTGTTTTCTTATGATGTTTTGTTTTGTGGAACTAACTGTAGTGAGAGTTCGTCTAAGAAGATGATCGTTAAGTTACCGACAATGGTCAGGGAATGATCATCATATGAGTGAATAGAAGCTCTTGAATGTAATTGATTAAAAAATATTTACAATCTACCTTTAACTCTCATTCATACCTAATATTAACTAACTATCTAACTATATAAACCAACTCTTATTCATACTCCTCCTCAAGGTGAAGAGAGCTTGCAAACTGAGCCTTGCATTAATCTAAATCTTTTACTTCTAATGATGAAAAATTTGTCATCCTCTCCGTAAGAGTCTTTGAGTAATCTCAATTTATAGATAGAAAATGTGCATGTGCATGATTTTGTCATCATGCTCCTTGTGTATGATTTGATCATCTGCTATCAATTCTGTATATTTCCTGTAAAACAAACAAAAAAAACACAACAGACAAGCAATATCATCTGATAAAAAAAAATATATATCTGTGAGAAAAAAGTTTTTTATTTTTTTTTACAGATTATCATAATTCTTTCATTATGATCTTTCTACTTAAATCTAAAAATCTATCAGCTCCTAATACCTTTGTAAACACATTAGCTAATTGATTTACTGATGAAACATGTTTAAGTACTAAGGCCTTCCTGTCTACTAATTCCCTTATAAAATGAAATTTTGTGTCTATATATATGTTTAGATCCATTTCTATTTACTGGGTTAAAGGCTAAAAATATAGCAGAAGAATTATCACTAAAGATTACAGGTGCTAGAATAAAAATATTTAGATCTCTACATATCAATGAGCACCATCTTAGATCTGCAGCAGTATATCCTAAGGCTTTATACTCTGCCTCAGCACTTGATCTAAATACAGTGGTTTGTTTCTTGGATGACCACATTATTAGATTTCCTCCTAAGAAGATGCAAATACTTGTAACAAACCTTCTATCATTCGGATCTTCTGCAAAATCTAAATCACAATAAGCTACCAAACTAGAAAAATTTGACTTTGTAAAACTGATTCCCTTCATAATTATTCCTTTTAAAAACCTGAGAATTCTCTTTGCTGCTGTCATATGAGAAGTCTTAGGTGTTTGTAAAAATTGAGATATTTGATTCATATAGATATCAAGTCAGGCCTAGTAACCTTAAATGATGTTGGATCATCTAGAATTACACCTTCATTTTTGAGTAATTTAGATCCGTTAGGTGTTGGAGACCTGCATGGCTTACGTAAACTCATGTTGAATTTTAATAATAGATTAGTTGCATATCTGGCCTGATTCATTATTACTGACCCATCATTATGTCTTATGACCTCTATTCCTAAAAAAGATTTCAAAATTCCTAAATCTCCACACCTAAATTCAGTACAAACCATTTTAATGACCGTCTCAACTACCTTGGCATTACTACCAGTTACAATGAGATCATCTACATAGACCAATATCCAGACACTGAATCCAAATTTGTTATATACAAACAATGATGTATCAGCTAAATTATTTCTAAAACCAATATGCATTAAGAAATTACTTAACCTAGAGTACCAAGCTCTAGGAGCTTGTTTCAAAGCATAAATGACTTTGTTAAGTCTATATACGTGATTGGGTAACTTTTCATTTTCAAAACTTTGTAGTTGTTTCATGAATACTAGTTCAGACGTCGACGGTAAAACTTCTCTTGCCTTTGATGAAGATGGAATTGAAGCACTAAGTTGCTTCCCTAATGTGGCCATCATCTTCTTCTCAAACTCAGCATCAACTTTCATGTCAGCCATGGCTTTCAAGGCTGCCTCAAAGGCTATCTTCTGAATATTGACTATTTTAAATTCGGAATCGCAAGACTGAAACCGCGCCAGTTCCAGGTCACACCACGGATCCGCCGGATTTGACGAATCCGTGGGCCATCCGCAGCCACCTGAAGTTGACTGTAAAAAATATACAAGACAAACATAAATTTTTTGGGAAAATACTATAAACATTTATCAAAATGCATCATAAACTTCACAACTTCAATCAAAAAGATCAGAAGAGTGTAATGAAACAGTGAAATGAATCAAAAAAAAATTACAAAACAGTCAATGGAATGAAACAAGATACAAAATCAACAAACAAATTCAAAATTACATATTACATCAAATTACACATTCAAATGAACAATCAAATTAGCAACAACATAATAGGACCATATCTTTCATCAAAAATATGATTCTTAAATAGCACAACCAAAAATCATTTTAAGAAAAGACACAAACAATAAATTTCAGTCAAAATAATCTATATAACTACAAATAAATGATCTGCACACACTAAACTTAAAAATAAATTGGGAAGTACAACAAATGAACAAAAAATTAAAATAATCATGGCCAAATATGGATGTTCCTGGGAAAACCACAAATAATAGGCAAAATTATTTCATCAAAAACAGTTCAACAAGAACATGAATGACCAAAAACCTCAGGACAAATGAAGAGAAATAGAGAGAACAAGAATGATCAAAAATAGGGAATGAACTACAAAAATGGGAATAATAAATAGTAACCTAATGTACTTTAGACCACTAGAAAAACAACTACGAAACCACAGGAAAATACTACCGTATTGTGCACGTCGACCTCACCAACGGAAGAACGGAAAAAAGAGGGTTTCGAAAAGAACACGATCTCACCTGCGAACGTCAGTTATACGAATGGAAGAGACAGAGACACGACCGTTTTCTGAGATAGACGTACTCGCACAACTCTCAGACGACGGTTGTAAAACCATGATATCTAAAAGGAGTTTTAATATCCTGTTTTTCAAACAGAAGTTTAACATAATGGAATATCCCACAAACATTCAGTATTCAGGGAACCTAGCTAAAATAGTACTTATTACAATCAAAGTAGAAGACAATGACTACAGCATTTCACGTTCTATGCACACGAGCCTCGTCACCTCGACGAGTCTTTTGTCTCATACCACTCTAGTTAGACAAACTTGCCTCCATTCCCTGCAACATTGCATGCATCCGTGAGTGATTACATCACTCAGTATGTAAAATATAGACACCAAGATTTGTCAAATATTATATATTTACATAAAAATCAAGCAAGTAACCATTCAATCTAATTATATCAATCATTCATCATCCATAAAACTCATATGGGTCATCATTCGTCATTTATTATTCACCGTCGGTTAGACGTCAAAACACCTCGGTCATATCTCACTCATGCATTCATTCCTTCATTCATTAACTCATTCATACATACATTTCTATCTTTATTCCCATGTCCATTCATGTAATCTCCCCCCTAATTCTATTATTATCTGAAAACATCAACAAAAATAATAGAAACAACCCACATGGTAAATATTTTATATGCTAACAAAATATGCATCCCGATAGCATTTTTATCATCTGAAAACAACAACAAAAATAATAGAAACAACCCACATGATAAATATTTTATATGCTTACAAAATATGCACCCGATAGCATTATTATCATTTGAAAAGAGCAATAAAATAATAGAAACAAACCACATAGTAATAATGTCATATAATATTAACCAAACTAAACTAACTAAACTACCAACCAGTAAACTACACTTATTAAAATTAGTAGATCGGATAACCAACAACCCAAAGTGCTTGGTTATCCTACTGCCAATTCACTTCATTCATCATTAGGAACGAGTTCATCCAGATCGGACCTGTTTTTTTCGTTATTCCTTACATTCATGATCATCGTTACCAACAATATAATATTATAAAAGAATACTAAACTAAACTGAGTTACCAACAGTAAACCAATATTTGTAAAATCAATAGATCGGATAACCCAATGTGTTTGGGTTATCTATGAACATGTTCATCCAGATCGGATCTATTCCAATACTTCTTTCATTCATCATCTACCCTTCCTTCCTAACACCCATATCTATTATCTTGATTTAAAATCTAACACTCTACATATCTCTTTCGTTGCCCGCCGAGCTTCACACCTACCACACCACGATACCAATGATCCCCTACAGATCCACGTCACAATGCCCTAACCGTCCTCCCTTTCTCCTCCTTTTTCCCCTTCCGTCGCTCTCCTTTTTATTTCATTTATTCCCTTTTACCCTTCTATCCTTAATCGGGTTAAATGCAATAACCGGTAAATTGATAACCGGTTATTATATTCCTCCACCTAATTAGAATTTTAGTCCCCAAAATTAACCTTCTACTACCGATCACAATCATATTTACTATTAAACATTTACTTACAAAGAGTTCCGAAAATGCGATAAGTACTAATTAGTATGGTTAGTTTCTAAACAAACAATGATCTATGAATCTATCCCTGAAAAAAGAATCTGAATAAAAAAATGACTTTTTTCACATTTACATTTAAAAGATCCAACTCCAAGCAGACTTTGCTTGTTAAGAGAATAACGCTTAGAAACTCCTTAATTGATAGATATGTCATATGAGGACAAGCATTTGTTTGAAGTGCGCATATACTAGTTAGGAATGAGGAACATTGTTGTTGTTTTTATAAACTTTGGCCTCCAGTAATGAGACATGATTGTCAAGCATTGCAATAGCAGCTTCAAACTGGGTGACTTGTTGATCTATATTTTCAATCTGCTCAGTGTAGTCTTCAAATTGACCATTTTTTTTGCTTAATTGCTCAACATATATTCTCAATTGAGATGCTAAATCTCCAAATCCACTGTACTCCTCCGCAACCCTCAGATTCATTCTTTCAACCAATTCTAATATATTACTTGTTCCCTAAAATTTTAGCCATGTATAAATTTGAAAAAATAATCAATCAATCAATTTCAAAAAACAAAAAAGATACCTGGAGTTCGCCTTGTACCATGGACGACAGACTAGTGAACAGATCGGAGAGAGAATCTGCGAGTTCGTCCGCATCCCCAACGGCAATTGTCTTCTTTTCCTCCCTCTCCATTTGTGAGTTGTGAACTTGTGACCCTATCTCAATTCGGGTCAAACTAACTCGGGATCTCGCCCAATTTTTTATAAAATAAATATTCGGGTCGGATATTTCAAAGTTCAAACTGTGTTAAAATTTTGTCTTAAAAGTAAATGATTTTAAATAATGAGATTATGAGATGATTTTTAATTTTTAATTTTTAAATACCAAATATTACTAATGTACTAAGTACTAAATCTAGTAATCTAATATTTTATTTTTAATTAAAATAGATTATGATTATGAAAAAGTTCTATTTAGAAAATAGAAACTTAGTTTTCGTCATACTTAATGATTTATGAAAAATCATTAATCGTTTTAACTGAATAATTTTCAAGTGAACCTATTTTAGGTAAGTTCAAAAATGTCCATGAAATCCTGACCGTTTATCCATCCATCTTAACAAAGTAAGGTTGGCTCATTGGTCATAAACTATTAAGATTTCTGAGGTTTATGGTTCGAATTTTACTTTGTAAATTTTCACTTAAATTTACTCGATGATATATTATGTGACTCTAGTATATCATCTGGAGGTTGACAACTCTACATCTGTAGAAAAGTACCTTCCGTTATAAAAAAAAACTGACCGTCCATCCATTTTATCTGGATTTTTTTTTTTCTCTATCTTACACTAATCTCGAGGTGTACTATTTTTTAAAATATAAGGTCAAGATTTTATCGGTGTTTTTGGACTTATTAGAGATGAACTTCTATGAAGTTTCTTCTATTTTAACTTATCATTACTGTTGGTACTATGGTCCAATCACTAGACCATAGATCGCACCATATCACGGGTCCGAGGTATGTGGGTCTGTGACAACCGTGATTAACAGCGCCAAGGGGTTGACAGAACGGACACGAGGGTTGCGAGAGAAGAACCAGAAAATCCCCTAAGGGTCGGGGATACGGAGGAATTAAAAGAAGCTAACAACATACAAACAATCGATACCCTTTCCATTCCATTCATTACTGTATTTATACAATCTTTGTAACCCAACTTATTCAGGAATGTCTAACATATTTATTTAACTAATTTCTGTTGAGCATTACTCATACTCGAAGTCTATTTTACGCATGGACTGTTTTGCGCGAGTTGGTCGGACCGAGCTGGTGTCTGGAAGATTGGCCGACTCTGTCTCCTCCGTCGTCACTGGTTCCGTCTCCTCCGGTGAACCTTGTAGTTATGTCTCCAGTACCGTCACGGCTTCTTGTTGATCAATAGTGACTATTACATCACCTTCCCCTGCCTGACAAACCTTGTCCTCAAGGTTCTGATTAGGATTGAGGTGTACAACCCACTCCAATTCTTCCCATGTTCTATCTTGTATCGGTAGTCCTTCCCATTCAATTAAGACCTGCTCAGACTTCTTCTTCTTTCGTGCACTGACCCTGTACCCCACTGTCCTGGCCGGAACCACGATCGGGTGCGAGTCCCATGCTTTTGGAGGCAACGCTAGCTCTTGATTTTCATTCAATTTCCCGACAAACGGCTTTAGGAGTGAAATATGGAAGACGAGAAAAATACTACTTGTTGCTGGTAGGTCCAATCTGTATGCGATCGGATTAATTTTTTTCACAATCTTATATGGCCCATAGTACCTTTTCCTTAGCGTAGAGTAGCTCCGACGTTCAACCGAATTTTGCCTGTACGGTTTCAGTTTCAGCCAGACAAGGTCGCCTTCCTGAAACTCTCAATTTCTCCGGTTCTTGTCCGCGTAGCGTTTCATCCGTTCCTGCGCATTTAATAGTTTAATTCTTAAATCTTTCAGAATCCATTGTCTTCGTTGTAATTCTTGGTCTACCGATTCAACTCTGGAATCCCTGGGTTGATACGGCGGTATGCAGAGTGGTGGCCGGCCGTAGACTACTTCGAATGGGGATGTGCCCAAACTGTGGTGAAATGCTGTGTTATACCACAGCTCCGCCCATGGTAGTAGTTCCCTCCACTTTCGCGGGTTGTCTTGGACGGTTGCTCGTAAGTATCCCTCTATCGTCTTGTTGACGATCTCGGTCTGACCGTCCGTTTGTGGGTGGTAGGCCGAGGACATGTGAATAGTCGTTCCACTTTGTCGGAGCAATTCCTGTCAGAATTTGCTCAAGAATACTCGATCTCTGTCTGATACCAATTTCTTTGGGATGCCATGAAAGCGTACAATGTTCTCTGTGAAGAAGTTGGCGACGGTCTTCGCCGAATATGCCTCCGGCAAGCTTCCCAAGTGGCAGTATTTTGACAAGCGATCTACGACCACTATGATTACCGAATGGCCCTGTACTAGAGGCAATCCCGTGATGAAGTCAACGTTGATCTCTTTTCACACGGCTACTGGAATGTTTAACGGATGTAACAGGCCTAGTGGCTTATCGGCGGGAACCTTAGTTTGCTGGCAAATTAGGCATTCCGCGACAAATTTCCTGACCTGCTGTCTCATTCCCACCCAATAGAATCGGTAAAGTGTCCGCAAATACCCCGAATGCCCGCCCTGTTTCGTGCTATGCAACTCCTCTAATATCTCCACTCTTAGTGCTGATGTCGGACTAATGCAATATCGGTTCCCGAAGAGTAACAACCCTCCTTGAACCGAGAATTCTTTTCTTGCCTCCAACTTTGCCACCTCTTCTTTCTTTGTTGTTATCCACCCATCTGACTCGTTTTTCACTTTTAATTTCAGTAACCATTCAGACATGGGCTCCGAAATTAATACCGTCAATTGGGTTCTAATTGATTCCAATTCTTCCGTCGGCAACCTGGATAATGCGTCAGCTGCCCCATTATCCTTTCCCCTTCTGTACACAATATCAAACGAGTGTCTTAACAATTTTGTAAGAAAAAACTGTTGCTCGGGTGTTTGAATGGTTTGATTTAATAAATTCTTGAGAGAATGGTGGTTTGTCCTGATGGTAAATGTTCCCCTGAGGAGATAGTGCCTCCACCGCCAGACGGATTTCGTAATAGCCCAAAGTTCTTTAGCATACGTCGATGGTCGTTGTCTTAGTGCCGATAATTTCCTACTGAAGAACGTAACCGGATGTTCTTCTTGCAGCAATACCGCACCCACCCCCACATCGCAGGCATCCGTTTCTACCACAAACGGTAATTCAAAGTTCGGATAAATCAAGATTGGGGCTGTGATCAGTATTTGTTTTAATTTTTTAAATGCTTCTTCCGCTGCGGCATCCCACCGGAAGTTGTTTTTTCGTAGAAGATTCGTGATTGGCGCGGCTACCTGTGCATATCGGCTGATGAAACGTCAATAATAGCATGTTAACCCAAGGAATGCCCGTACCTATTTGATAGTAACGGGAGTTGGCCACGCCTCGACTGCAGATACTTTGTCGGGGTCTGGTCTGATCCCCTGGGTCGATATAATGTGACCCAAATAGGCTAGCTCCGTTAAACCGAAGCAACACTTTGATCTTCGCACGAACATGGAATTTGCACTTAGAATTTCCAATACCACCTCCAAGTGTCGCAAGTGTTCTTTCACGGATTGGCTGTAGACGAGAATGTCGTCAAAAAATACGATAACGCATTTCCGGAGGTGATCTGCAAACAAGCCGTTCATTATCGCTTGAAACGTCGCCGGTGCATTGGTCAACCCAAACGGCATTACTGTAAATTCGTAATGGCCGTGGTGGGTTCTAAACGCCGTTAGAGGAATGTCCTCCTCCCTGACACGAATTTGATGGTATCCCGCCAGTAAGTCGAGTTTGGAAAAGATCCGAGCTCCGTGCAACTCGTCGATTAACTCATCCATTGTAGGGATGGAGAATCGGTCTCGTACTGTTACCGCGTTTAGTGCCCGGTAATCAACACAAAAACGCCAAGTGTCATCCTTTTTTCTTACAAGTAAAACCAGCGAAGAAAATGGGTTGATGCTATGGCGAATTAAACCCTGCTGCAACATCTCACGCGTCAATCTTTCAATCTCATTTTTTTGAAAATGGGGATACTGATACAGATTCACATTAACTGGTTGTGCCCCGAGAATTAGTGTAATTCGGTGATCATTTGTTCTGGACGGCGGCAGTTCTGTTGGGTCTTTGAATGTTTCTTTAAATTTTCTCAATACTTCAGTAATTCCCGGTAACTCTGTTGACAATAACTCCAATGGCTCTCCTGTTAAATGACAGAAGTAGGCTACTTCTTTGCAGGCCATCATTCGTCGCAGTCCCCGGTTTGATACCAATGACTCGGAAAGTCGAGAGTCACCCTGTAATTTTATTGACGATTCTCCACATTCAAACTCCAGTGTTAATTTTTTAAAATCTGTTTTTACAGTCCCCAATGTCTCCAGCCATTGTACTCTTAGTACCACATTCGCCCCTTCCATTATTAATACAAACAAATCTTACGTTATCACAGCTTCTTGGACCGTTATTGTTACTTGTCGATACACTTCCCGGCAGATTAAATAGTCTCCGCTGCCGATGAAAACTCGAAACTCCGGCAATTCCTGTAACGCGATCCCCAACTTATATGTGACTGATTTTTGGATGAAATTGTGGGTGCTCCCACTATCTATGAGTATCGTGAGTTGCTTCCCTTTAATCGCCCCATCCATCCTTATTGTTCGTGGATTCTAAGATCCCGATAACACGTGGAGACTGATTTCCATGTCATCTTTTGCTTCTGCTCCCGCCGGTTCTTGCTCCGGGTCGACGTTGACTACTTCCCATAAGCAGTCCTGTTCCGTGTTCATTCTGAAGAGTTTCCCCTTACACCGGTGTCCCGGAAAATACTGCTCATCGCAATTAAAAAACCGCCCATTAGCCATTTTTTCTTTTCGTTCTTCATTTGTTAATGTCTGCCTCACGATCGGAACTCCTGGTCCCCCCGCCGGCAGATTTTTTATTAACGGCTTCGACTTATTGATGGGCACGAAATTCTTCCAGGTCTTAGCTCCTTTGTTTGCTTCGTAAACCTTCACTGCTGCTAATGCCTTTCTCAACGTAGTTGGCCTTGTAATTTTTAATTGATTCTTGATTTCAGCTTTCAAACCACCGATAAAAATATGATTAATGCCTCTTCTGTTTGGCCTTCTACCTCATTCAATAGACTCTCGAATTGCGCTATATAAACCGCTACTGTTCCTGTTTGCTGTAGTTGCGATAATTCTTATAGTTTATCGTCAAAAGCTGAACTCCCGAACCGTTCCTTTAAATCATCTGTAAATTTGGCCCATGTTGAGATCAATTTATTCCGGCGAAGTCCCCTGATCCAGGGCAACGCTTCTTTTGACATATGTAAAGATGATATCTGAATCTTCGCTTCTTCTTCTATAGAATGAAATGCAAAATACTCCTCCGTCTCCGTCTGGTACAGCCAACCTTGCGGATCCTCTCCCGTAAATCTCGGCAAATTGAGCTTGATTGACCTTGGAACTTTTGGGTTGAAATCTGATCCCTTGCCGCCCAAGCCTTCTTGGAAGTTCCTGAGCATTTGCCTGACCTCGATTAACTCATCGGAAAGATTTGCAATTGCTAAGTCATGTCTTTTGGTTACATTGGTCACCTGCTTCATTTGATCTGCGGTGATCGTTGCCAAAAAACTTCTAATTTCCTCCAGTGCTTCGTTCTGGTTAGCCTCCATTAAATCACCCAAAAAAAAAACAGAAGGTTGAATTAATCAGTATGCTATTCATTTCTTGATTGAATGATTTTTTTTTACCACGTTCTAAGAGACCCAATTCAAGCTTGGGACATGCCCTGAATAGTTAGAATGTTTATCGTCGTCTCCGACTACTCCAGTTGACCAATGTGACAACCGTGATTAGCAACGCCAAGGGGTTGACAGAACGGACGCGAGGGCTGCGAGAGAAGAACCAGAAAATCCCCTAAGGGCCGGGGATACGGAGGAATCGACTACGGCGAGTCCGGAGGAATTAAAAGAAGCTAACAACATACAAACAATCGATACCCTTTCCATTCCATTCATCACTGTATTTATACAATCGTTGTAACCCAACTTATTCAGAAATGTCTAACAGATTTATTTAACTAATTTCTGTTGAGCATTACTCATACTCGAAGTCTGTTTTACACGTGGACTGTCTTGCGCGAGTTGGTCGGACTGAGCTAGTGTCTGGAAGATTGACCGACTTTGTCTCCTCCGTCGTCACTGGTTCCGTCTCCTCCGGCGAACCTTGTAGTTCTGTCTCCAGTACCGTCACGGCTTCTTGTTGATCAATAGTGACTGTTACAGGGTCAAACTAGGTCTGACAATTCGTGTAACACGAACACGATTGACATATCTAATTTTTTTATCGACACGAATACGACCCGTAAAAAATTTGACATGAACACGACATGACCGAATCCGTATCAACATGACACGACACGAATCACGAATACGACACTATTATTTTATTGATAATTATTATTTTAAAATTAAATTAAATTAAATTAAATCAAATTATTATTATATATTTTATTCTATTATAAATTTACATAGTTTATTTTACCTATATTATTTTATTGGTACAATAATTAGATATAATATTTTATATAAAACTTAAAAGATTCTATATAAAAATATTATTTTACCCTTATAATCGATAGACATAGTTAATTAATAATAATATATTTTACCCTTATAACCGTATCGTATTTTTAGAAACAAACACTAAACCAGTACTATTATTAATAATATCAAAATTTTAAACACTAACCCGACACTATTATAAACGTAACGTGTTAAAATGTCGAGATAAATTACTTTCACACACCATCAATTACTTTCACTAATGTATCCATGATTCCATATGAATAAAATAAAGTTATGAAATCCATTTATATAAAAAAATAGACCATTATTTACATTATTCCAATTTCCAATTTCAGTACGTTTCAATTTTCCATTATTTTTTAAAAAGTGTTAAGTAAAACATCAACGGCAGCACGACGACAATCAAAAGATTTTTCCAAATTACACTGTTGACAGCTTTAGAAGCACTTGATGAATCTCCAACATGATCATCCTGCACCATTGTTCCGGAATAGGTGCCATTATAATCCAGATTAACCCCATACAAGCTCTGGATCCCGTCGATATCGTCAGCCTCTAAATACACCCTTCTCATCTGTGTCCGTATTGACGGGTACATGACGGAGTTCACTACCGACGAGTGGCCGAGTCCGAGAAGATGGCCAATCTCATGCACCGCCACTGATTCCAAGTCAACTGCTGCACGAGAGTTGAACAGTTCCTCCGACGCAGCGTCGTCTTTCACCGCAGTCCACAACTCGGATGCGTCGAAGTGCAATCGCCCATCATCAGGGGAGAAAGCGTGAGCAAGTGTTCCTAACATTCCATCAAATGGCTCTCCATCACCATGATCCAATTTCAAGAATTCAAGAACTATGTCGGCTTCATCCACGGTTTTCACCTGCAAAATGGTTGAGAGTTTGTGTTCATTTGTGCTTAAAAAGACAATGTTCACCCCTCAAAGAAAATTTATCTATATATATACAGTCAGTTTCTGATGTGGTTGACCCACGAAATGCATGACCCACCACGTGGACCGCATTCTGTTCTCTGACGGGACTCCATTCCGAACGTCACCGGCACACATCCATGTGAAACAGAATGCTGTATGGTCGTGCGTACTGAAATGACGATGTTGTGTGTACGGAAATGAGTCGGATGGGTTCCGATCGTGATCGTGAATCGGTACCGCGATCATCATCGCGATCGGACTTGGAACCGCGATGGGTTCTGGGCGAACGACAGGAACTGGAATCGCGGACCTGGAACCGCACCAGTTCCTGTCGAATTCCGGAATCGCAATCGTGAACCCATCGCGCCAATTACTGTCAGAACCCATCGCGGACTTGGGACCGCGAACATGATCGTGAATCGCGAACTGGAACCACAATCGTGTCGTACTGATGCTACAGGGAACGATATGGTTCGTCGATAACTTTTCGCAGGAAATTGGGGGAAAGAGACGGACGGCTGGAAATCACCTAGGGGAGGGAACGGTGGGATGGTACCGTGTTACGTCCGCAGTCACCCGCAAGATAGACGAACCGCATGAAAAACACATCCTATATATATAATAGTTAATACCTCTGCGAAGGTTAACAAGGTTGCCTCCGACCACCGGGAAAAAGAACGGGAGAAGACTGTCTGAAGTACGGTGGTAGGGATAGGGACGTCGGGGTTTGGTAAGAAAGTGTAAGTGAGGTGATGTTTTGGCCAAATCGGTTTGGTCGGGAAATACGAGTACATTTTACGTCGCCCGTGCATCATCGTGGTACCATTGACTATATCAGGCACACCGCAGCGGGGTACAATCATGAGGTCGATGGTGCGGCGATCAAGGAGTCCGGTGGTGTTAAGATCGAAATTCTGCTGGTACAAGAGGATAGCAGCTTGAAAGGTTTTGTCAAACTTGTCATCATATTCGTTTGAATGTGGAAGGTAGCCAAAGTTGCTGAGGTAACGTTTGAGATAGGAGAGACCAAAGGTGTTGTTGCTCCCCATATGGCAGCCGGCGAGGTTGAGGAAAGCTTGCCATGGGTTGAAGGAAATAGAAGAGAATTCTGTAGATTTACACTGGGATGTTGTACTGAACAAGAAGAAGAAAATCGAGAGGAAGACGAAGAAAGATTTCATTTTTTTTGGTTTTTTTTCGTAATTTCTGAATCTGGTTGCCGTCTATATGTGTTTGAAAATTTGGTTTTTTAAGGTCAACGGATTTTTGCAACGACGTGTGGGTCTGAACTTTGTAAGGGAGTTTTCTTAAAAGAATATGTTAACCATCCCGCCAATTCTTCTGTGAATTTCATTATAATAAATCGATAAGCATCATGTTCGCCGAGACCTATGTGTACCTTCGTGCGTCGAGACATTAGGCTTCTAGCATTTTCAATTCAATAGTCCATCTTCTGTTCTATTATCTTCCTCTTCTTTGAACAAGTGAAAATCTCAAGATGGGTCGATATTGAGCCAAATATCAAATCGAACGACTGACAACAAATGACGCATATTATTTTCGACACACCAGATATTTTCCGTATAATAAATACCAAAAGACACGATTTTGAAATTCTACTTTTCGACCAGATTGGGTGTTTGTGTGCTCACTCAATCTCTTGTGTCAAATTTATGATGCCTATCTAGTCCCTACTAGATATAGGCATGTAAATAAGGTATCAAACGAGTAAGTCAAGCTGAACTTTTGCTTATAGAGTTAGGTTCGGACTCGGCTCGTTAAAAAATTGTCTAAGTTCGGACTCTCTTTGATAAACTTAAAATTGAAAAAAAATTAATATGAATATTTTTTTAAAAATTAAGTTTTTTTTGTAATTTATTCAATTAATATCTATATTTTATTCAATTAATAATATCCATATTTTATTTAATTATTAAAAATCCCTTAACGAATTTATCGACCTTGAGCTTTAGTTTGATTCGCGAGCCCGAGTTTAACGAACCGAGATTTAGTTGACACCCTACCTTTAAATGAATATTCGAATTCGGTTAGTATTAAACGATAAACGAATTCGAATTTCAATTTTGATATCTGCATTTAAACGAATATTTAAACGAACCGACATTAGATATTTGGTTCGTTATTATTATAAAAATTAAATTTATATATATAATCTTTAAATTTTATAATTTATATTATTACTAATTACTGATCCCCTGCCCCGAGACCCGCCCCTGCCCCGATGATCGGGGCAGATCCGGGGCGACCGCCCCTAATTACCTACAAAATAAATAAATAAAAATTAAAAAATTTGCAATAAAAAATCAATTTACAACCAGAATTTGCACACACCTCTACATTTCCGTGTAATAATTAATATAAAACCCTTAGAAAATAAAATAAACTAATAAATTTAAAAATCAAAACCAACCTTTAGTTTATAAAAATAAATAAAGGATGTGAATCGTGTGATCACTAATCACTTAATCACTATATTTTATTATTATTTAATTTTAACCTAAAAGAACAGGGCGACCCGCCCAGGGCTGACCTTGCCCTGAGACCCGCCCCGGAATATGACTGGGGCAGCAGGGCACGGGACAAAAATTACAAAATCGGGTATTCTGCCCCGACTCTGGTTACCACCGGGACGCGGAACGGGGCGACCCGCCCCGTTCTCACCCTTAGTATAATGTATGATTATATTTAAATTAATTATTTTTGTGTGTTGATTTTTTTCTTAATATATAAAACAATCTATTCAAAAAAAAAAATAATAATAAAAAATTTAATTGTTTTAAAAGAAAAAGAAAAGAGAGTAACGAACCAATAAATCGCCTCGTATTTACGTGTGAATGTGTGATGTATATAATCCTGTGGTCGTGGGCCGTGTGGGTCCATGAACTACCAAAATCGCACATCTCAAACTCTTCTCGTCGTCGTGTCCTCTTTATTTCCACTACATCGGAGCTATAACCAACAGCTCCTTAACGGACTAGTGCAAAAATAACAGAATTGCGTAGATGAAAGCTTCGGTGGCGACCACTACGGCAGTTGATTTCGGTTTCCGATTGAGAGTCGCGTCATCACTGCCGGAGAAAAGAGCGCCGGCTTCACTCACACCATTTCACTCGATTTCCTCTTCTCCCCGTCTTTCCTCATTCGTCCCGCTAACACTCGTCTGCAAATCTCAAACCAGAGGTGATGATGGCGACGGAAGCGGGGTCGGCGGAGGCGTCGTCACAAAAAGAACAAGAAGAAGGAGGAGGAGGAATAGCAAAATCAACGATGGCAGGAAAATCTCTAGAGAAAATACACTTCCGGTTAAAATGGACGGGGTGTCTGCCATTGCGTTAGCTACGTTGAATGGGATTAAGGAAGAAGACTGCAGGGATGGGGCTCTGCTCAGTGTCCCTGCGCTATACCAGAATGGTGATCCTCTTGGGAAGAGGGAGCTAGGGAGATGTGTGATGAGGTGGATCATGCAGGGGATGAAGTCTATGGCTGCCGATTTCGTTGGGGCGGAGCTGCGTGGGAAGTTCAGCGAGGACGTCAGCCGTCGTATGGGGTTACTACTGAATGACTCTAGTGATGGAAATATTCCCAGTGGTGCTGGGGGAGGCAATCTTGCGTTTGTGATTCAGGCGCAACCGTTTTTGAATGCTGTGCCTATGCCAAAGGGAGTGGAGGCAGTGTGTCTCAAGGCTTGCACACATTATCCTACTTTGTTTGATCACTTCCAGCGGGAGCTTAGGGATGCGCTTCAGGAGCTTCAGAGGTCGGGTGTCATTAGTAATTGGCGTGATACCCAATCATGGAAATTTCTCAAGGAGTTGGCAAACTCAGGTCTTCTTTCTCTTATTTTTTTGTTATATTGTCGCTTCATTGGAATTCGCCTAAAAGTTGATTGATGAAGCAATTGAATCAAAAACCAGAACTAGTTGTCACAGTATTTCACATGTTAAGATATGTTGATATAGAAAATATGTACATATACAGTATTTGACTCTCTGTCTCCATTCTGGCTATTCGTACTCACTGTTATTGCTTTCATCCATTCACTGTAAAGTAGTGAACTCTGCAGATGTTCAAAATTTCTATTGCACTATCCAAACAAACAATATTTTATGCAGTCATATTGACATCCAATTAGAATAAGAAGAAAGAATAAAAACACATGTCCACTGACTTGCCTTCATTCTACAGTTGGTGGCTTTTGGTGTTTTTCTTCTAATTTTCCAGATCATTGAACAAACCTCTCAGGCTCTAATTACCAGGATTTTTAGTAAGACAAGTGTTAGGTATTGCCATTTTTTCCATCCGATAATGGATGGGGAGTGAGGTAACATGAAACATCTCATTGTAGATTTACTGACATTACAAATGTAAAAAGTTTTTTTTTGTAAGAAATAAATATTTCTCATTAATCATAATAAATGATAGTATCCCGAGTTACAAGTGAAAATAAAATAAACTAAAATGTGGTGGGCGATAGAGTGGTTTCCCACTTCTATCGACCTACTGCTATGTAGCTTGCATTTTTAGCAAGGTTTTTCAGGCGGTCATGCGATGGCCATGGCCGCATAGGACGCCTAGGCGACGCCTAGGCGTTCGCATGAAATTAGGGAAAAATATAAAAGTTTTCCTACATTTATAAAAATACAAAAGTTTATAATTATTGTGTTTCTAAATGTAGTTTATAATTAGGGAAACACAATAAGGGAAAAATATAAAAGTTTACCTACACTTATAAAAATTTGAGCTCTGTCCTACATTTTATAAAAAGTTTACCTAAAAGTTTCCAAATGTGTTTCCCTGCATTTTATAATCGCGATTTCTGATACCCGGGTGTCAGAAATCGCGATTTCCTGTTTCCTGCTTGCTCGCTCGTCGCGCGATTAATTGCTCAAGGTAGAGTCGCTCACTCAGAGTCACGATGTCCACCTGTCCAGGAGTCACTCAGAGTCAGAAGTAATGAAATCGCACCAGGTAGGGTAAGAAATCGTGGGTAAATGGGTCTAGGTAAGAAATTGGAGTCAGGGTAACACCCTAATTGGGTAAATGGGTTAAGCGGATCCAACCGGATCCGTCTAACCCGCTCCAGCACATGAAGGCAAACGCCTACATGCGCTGGAGCGCATGGTTGCATGAAAAAGCTTGATTTTTAGTGATCAAATAAATAAGAGCTAAGCCTCAGGAGGTTTGTCTTTCAAACCTGCATAGTAGTCCTCTCTATTTGTGAACCACAATCCTTCTTTTCTTATAGTATTCTGATCTATAAGTAAGACTGAGTTCATATAATGCAAAACGTCTGATGGTAACTGCCTAATCTAACTTTTTTTCTTGCAGTGCAGCATCGAGCAGTCGTACGTAAAGGGTCCCGATCAAAGTGTCTGCATAGTGGTTTAGGAATGGAACCTGACAAAGCTAAGATACTACAGAGAAATATTGATAATTTTGTCAATCAAATGTCAAATCTTCTTCGCATTGAACGTGATTCCGAGTTAGAATATACCCAGAAAGAACTAAATGCCGTTTCAACTCCGGATAAAGATTCTGATTCTGTGAAGCCAATTGATTTTATTGTCAGTCATGGACAATCACAACAAGAGCAGTGTGACACCATTTGCAATTTAAATGCAATTAACTCTTCCAAAGGTTAGTTTGTTTATCTGTAGACTTTAATATGCATCATCTGATCAAATGCTTCTAATGGATTATGATTATTATTCAATAAAAAAACATAGGTCATTTAATTTGCAGTTAAAAAACACTATATTTCCAAAAGAACTGCAGATAACAAAAGTAATAAAATTATAGAGGTGGAAGTTATTTGAGAAAAATTATTGAGGAAAAAAGTAGAAAAGAAGAGCATGAGATGACGACAAACTGAGAAAAGACACCGATAACATGCCTAACCAAGCTTTTAGGAAAGATACTCAACAGTTTTAAATATATTGATATACTGAACAATTCTTTCAATTCATCATCTAAGCAACATGTATTCATATCATTGTAAAAAGTATCTTATGCTTATTCATAATTTCATCCTAGTTCCTCACAATGACTTTATAAAGCCAATTAAACCTTATATTTAATTTTTAGTTCTTTACCTTTCTATAAAAAAGTGCTTGCAAGTTTATATGATAACTCTTTTAAGTTTTAAATACGATACAGGATTAGGAGGCATGCAATTGGTTTTATTTAGAGTCGAAGGAAAACATCGACTTCCACCAACAACTCTCTCTCCTGGTGACATGGTCTGTGTCAGACTATGTGATGGTAGAGGTGCAGGAGCAACATCTTCTATGCAAGGAGTTATTAACAATCTAGGAGATGATGGTTGTAGTATTACTGTGGCTTTAGAATCTCGTCATGGCGATCCCACATTTTCCAAGTTTTTTGGCAAGAGTGTACGCATTGATCGTATAGCTGAATTAGCTGATGCCCTTACTTATGAGGTGTGAAAGTTTTTCATTAAATATTTGTGTTTGGAAATATGTTTGAATTTTGATGAAAATCTGATAACCTGAAAATATAATTGGTCATATAATTACGAACACTGAGCTTGTTAAGTTTAAAAAATTAGTTTTGCATTTGGATATATAATTACCAACTAGCTTTTAATCTCTTTTGACCAATCATATTATTATATTTCCTATCCTTATCTTTGTTAGGATAATATCACCAATCTACCATACCAGTTACCACAAGTAATTGTCAATCATAATAATCTCGTATGTAACTTCAATTATGTCAACTAATCTTTATAATATACCTCTAGTTATTTGAACATTCATAAAATTGAACATGACTTCTCTTCTTGTTTTTGCATTATAATTTCATATCCTTTTAATCTCATACCTTGCTACTTTTGTCAATGTCTTATAAATTCTTCAATTTTAATGTCTTAAAAAGCGCAATTGTGAAGCATTAATTTTACTCCAGAAGAATGGGTTGCGGAAGAAAAATCCTTCAATTTCTGTTGTTGCTACTCTCTTTGGGAACAAAGATAACAGCATATGGATGGAACAGAATAATTTGGTCGAGTGGGGTGAAGTTGATCTTTCTGAACTGTTAGATGATAAAAAGTTCGATGAAACTCAAACAAAAGCTATTGCATTAGGCTTGAACAAAAATCGTCCATTTTTAGTGATCCAAGGACCTCCTGGTACTGGGAAGTCTGGCTTATTGAAGGAATTGATAGCACTTGCTGTTTCGCAAGGTGAAAGGGTACTTATTACAGCTCCAACAAATGCTGCTGTTGATAACATGGTTGAGAAATTGTCAAATATTGGATTAAATATAGTCCGTGTAGGAAATCCAGCACGCATATCTCCAAATGTGGCTTCAAAATCTTTAGGAGAAATTGTTAACAATAAGCTTTTCGCTTTCAAGAAAGAGTTTGAGAGGAAAAAAGCAGATCTAAGAAAGGATCTGCGACATTGTTTGAAGGATGATTCGTTAGCAGCTGGTATTCGCCAACTCCTAAAACAACTTGGAAAGGCCTTAAAGAAAAAGGAAAAACAAACAATAAAGGAAGTACTATCCAATGCTCAAGTTATTCTTTGCACTAATACTGGTGCTGCAGACCCTCTTATACGAAGATTAGACAAATTTGACTTAGTTATTATAGATGAAGCCGGCCAAGCAATTGAACCTTCTTGCTGGATCCCTATTTTGCAAGGAAAACGTTGTATACTGGCAGGGGACCAATGCCAGCTTGCCCCTGTGGTTTTATCTAGGAGAGCCATGGAAGGGGGACTTGGCATTTCGTTACTAGAAAGAGCATTAGCATTGAATAATGATATGCTGGTTACCAAACTGACAGTTCAATATAGAATGAATGATGCTATTGCCAGTTGGGCATCAAAAGAAATGTATAACGGATGTCTACAATCTTCCCCACTAGTGGCTAAGCATTTGCTTCTTGACTCTTCATTTGTGAAGGTACGTGGAAATTCCTCAGTTCAAAATAAAAGTATATCTAATTTACTTATTCTTGCAAATTCCAACTTTTTATTTTTGTTTGCAACTGCATCACCAAATCACCACACATACATGGTGTGCACTTTTCATACCATGTCTTTGCAATGGTGTACACACACCACATCTTTGATTTCTAATATATATTGTATACAGAAAATCCTGGTGAGGTGACTGCACTAGTTTAAATATGCAAGTGCCCCCAAAATACATACTATCTGGTTTTAACTTTTAAACCTATCGATGTACATTGTTACAAACAAAAAGAAATACACTGTCCAAACTGTACTAAAATAAATTATCGATCATATTAAAAAAATACAACTTTCCACCTAAGTTGAGATCATTGTCATAAGCAAATAGAAATACATATTATGATTAGGGATGCAAATCAGCTTGAGCTTGACTTAATAGAGTCAAAGCTTGGCTTATTAGCTTTTCAAATGAGCCAAGCTTGAGCTTGATAAACTTGAACTAAACAAGGCTGTCTTGGCTCATTTTGTTAACAAGCAAGAAAGCCTAAGCTTATTAATAGGTTTGGCTCAACTTGAAGCTTGCTTGGCTTGAGTGAGTTTGTTTGAGAATAAAAAAAAATACATTATATAAGAATCGAACTCACTAAAAATATGTTATTGTTAAGTATACAAATGATCCAATTGTACAAGTTTATTTAATTTTTAAGTGAGGAGAGATAAAAGGCTTACTTTTTGCTAAATTTTTATTAATAATTAAAAAAAAATCTTTTCACCCCTATACTTATTTTATTTTAACTCCAAACAAGCTAACAAGCTAGAATTGGCTTGATAAGGCTCATCTCGGGCTTGCTTGATTGGTCTGTCAAGCTTAGTAGCCAGGCTTGAGCTTGGCACATTAGCTCATAAGCTTGAGTCTAATCAAGACAAGCCCGAGTTGCTTGCAAGCTCCGACTTAAATTTGCATCCCTAATTATGATAATCCTAGATATTTCACTTATGATGGATTTATGTTTGTTTATGAGACAATTAGTATTTCACTTTAGTTAAGGACTATATTTCGGTAATGTTAAAAAAAGAATTACAGTTGTGTAGGACTAAGGTTTAAGATAAGCTAAGATGTACGGTGACATCTTGTCTCTTGAATATCAATATGGAAAATTATCAAACTGTAGAAAAAGTCTTGCCGGAAGGGGGATTCACCGGAACTGAAAAAGACTGATTGGAGGGTAGTTTGGCTTGTCGAAAGTCAGGCAATGATATAACCTAAGATTCATTAGATTAGAAGATCAGATGGATTTTTATCTGATTTTTAATTGTAATTTAACATTATATAAGGTCTGGAATTTAATTTAGCCCGAATCCGCCCGATTACTTTCTCTCCATGGTTAGGAGTTAGAACTTAGAATTATTTCTTTTAGTTTTGATTGTGTTTGGACTATTGTATTTTGGGGTTAACTGTATGAGAATAGGCCGCACAAGATTCTAACTCTCTCTCTCTCTCTCTCTCTCGTATTTTGGGGTTAACTCTATGATTGTGTTGGAGCAGAGGAATTTGATATTTTGTGAGGTTTAAAAGGAGGTGTCTGGTGTAGCTACACTTAAAAGAATAGGTGGTTAATAGTCTCATCTTCCTGTCCACAGAGAAGGCATGTTGGTTGGATTGGGACCTCCCAAGCATTGAGCATTAATTCTCCATAAGATGATTGGAAATTTTGTAGGCATATGTGTGATCATATGCCTTTTGCAATTCTGTCTTTGGGAGCCTTAGTCCTATTTTCCAGATGACAGAATTTCCAGCCTTGCATTCCAAGCATTGGCTGATAAGATCTTTTGAATCAATTAATTCCTTCCATTGGGCCGAGTCAATGGTAGGCTTAATTATGATATTTTGTCGTTTTTTTCCCTTTGACATATCTCATTTGCATCCATCCAGATAGGATTGACTATTTACTTCAGATTGTGCCAGCCTTTTTGACTAAGGTAATTTTGGGCAGGTTCCTAACTCCTAATCCCCCTTCATCCTTTGGGAGCTCAGGGTATCCGTTTTCTTCCATCCCAAATAAATGGTAGGCCAATTTTTTGGATTTTTTTAATGGATTGAGGATGGCAAGGCTATTTCGTGTGTCCAGTAAATGTACTTCCTTGCCAGAATCCAATTTACTAGCTGTATCCTTCCTCCATAAGACTATAAGAGAGTCATTTTCCACTCCATCTGGAGAGCATGTCTTCTATTGGCTGAATAAGCTTCCAGCATTGGATGTAAGACCTCTCTCTCTCTCGTTATATATAACTAAATTACTAAAGTACATGCCCAATAGCTTGCTAAAGATCCAAATCAAGGTTTTTATGTGATTGCCACTACAGAAACATAGAAGGAATGTGGTCAACAAAAATTTAGACATTTTTTAAATGTGCATATGAGTCTATAACTTTTAATAAAGATATATGGAAAATATCACATATGAATATTGTACATATTAAGAAAGATATATGCATTTCTCGGGAAAAACGCTACATAGAGATATGTGCACACATATTTTGAGGTACATTGACTCTCAGCTAATAAAAAGATTATCATCTCTTTTCTCCAAGATATTATTCAAATAGACTATGCATACAAAATACAAATAATCCCATACAGAGAGAGATGACCTTCTTCCATTAAATGCCATTGTCTGTAATTTGGATGTCCAAACTTCAATAATGATAAATTTCATCATTGTTATGTTTGTTGTTTCACAATGTAGTAAAAAGGAAGATTGTTATAAATCTTTTTCATTCTGTTTTCCTGCACAGATAATTTATTGACATTTCTATTTTCTATTTTTGAAACAGACTACTTGGATAACTCAATCCCCTCTACTATTACTTGATACAAGGATGCCATATGGAAGCTTGTATGTTGGTTGTGAAGAGCATCTGGACCCAGCTGGTACGGGATCCTTCTATAATGAGGGGGAAGCAGATATTGTTATCCAGCATGTATTCTCTCTTATTTATTCTGGTATGGCTTCAAGCCTCTAACTTTTAGTTATTATAAAAAATTGAAATGTGCCTGTGTTTATATGTTGAACTGTTCATGATAAATAAATTTTCACCTTGTGCATTTACTATTAATATACATTGATGCTTATTTTTCAAACAAAAAAGTTAATAATAATTGCTGGTTAACAGTATGAAATGGATAGATAGTGGAAAATAGTACTTAATTACCATACACAGTTTCCAGGTATCATTAGTTAGGACTTGGGATCAATCAACCATTTTCAGAAAATCACAAACGATGAAATTTGACAGTTTTCATTGAGATATTTGTTTTCTAAAAAATATACTCTATGAGGTTTTATTATATTTATTTTGAATTCTTTAATTTTACTAATAGCTAGTGTCATTTCAGGAGTCTCCCCTTGTACAATTGCGGTACAATCTCCCTATATTTCACAGGTCCAGCTTTTGAGAGAGAGATTTGATGAATTATCCGAGACTTCTGGAATTGAGGTTGCCACTATAGATAGTTTTCAAGGCCGGGAGGCTGATGCTGTAGTTATATCAATGGTATATATGCGACTAACTAATTTAGTAATCCTTTTGTGGAATAATATATAATCTTAGTAAATCATTATTAGAAGCATCCATAGCATGATCCAAATTACTCAAAAGGGCAAAGGGATGTAATTCTATTTGATAGTAGCATGCATTAAGATTAGCACACATTAACTAGCAATAAACTAATAAGATGACAAACCTAATGACTACAGCTTGATTAAAAATCAAAATTACGGTAAAATGAAATAATATTCAGCAGAGTGTACATTATTTTCTATTATAAGTAAATTCACGTCAACATTCTTAAAAAATTTAACATGGGAACTGCAGGTCAGATCAAATACATTGGGGGCAGTTGGATTCCTAGGAGATATCAGGCGGATGAATGTGGCTATAACAAGGGCACGCAAACATGTAGCAGTTGTCTGTGATAGCTCAACAATATGCCATAATACTTTTTTGTCCAGGTTATTGCGACATATTCGACAGTATGGAAGGGTAAGGCATGCAGAACCTGGTTCTTTTGGGGAATCCAATTTGGGTATGAATCCTTTATTACCACCTCTTAATTAATCGCAGAATAGCGAAGAGGAATCACTTTTGCACATTGGAATTTTGTTCAATTCATTATCATTATTATTGTACATTACAAAATACAAACTGATTTTTTTAATCAATACTATTAACCACATATTGAAGGATGTACTAAGTTTGGTCGAATTGATTGGTTATAGAAGAATCCCTTGATCAATTGTTTTGTAATTTATGTTTTACAGCAATAGCACACCAATGAGTTTCTTGTGATCATGTCATTCATGTGTGGTCATGTCTGTACAAATTGTAATAATCAATTAACGATGCACCAGACATCTGATCTTGTCAAACTCAAGTATTGGAGATTTGATGTATAAATACATCTGACCTAAATGTATTTTGATGTGTGTATAATAAAATAGGTTCATTTATTGGTTAAAAATTAAATGAATCTTTATGTGGATATAATACCAGACACGGCTATATGTATGATTAATACGAATTTGTAGATGGATATGAATGTTTTTTTTGATACGTTACATTGCATTAATAAAAATATTTAAGTTGCTTTCAAAAAAAAAAAATTTAAGTACATAGATTTAGTTCTAATTTAGTTACTACCTACATTACAAGTGTCATTGATCATTCCCATCGCAAACACATCTCATAGATACATTGCTTGTATTTCGTCCAAGTTTCATGTCTTCTTTTTAATTTTTTCCTCCTTGTAACCACCGTTACCGGCCTTAAGAGTTAAGAGCCTCCTTTATAATTATGCTTGCTAGGTTTTTTTAATCCCTTCTTCCGCGGCAATTGCGCTCCTTCCATGTCTGTCAAGATGCTACCACGATGAAGGTCCAATACAGGCCCCATGTTTGTCATCCTTCTGTTATCCGTTTCATTTTTGTTGGTGAGTGGGCTTATCGGCACAAGATCACACACTCAACTCTCTTGGGAGTTCTCTTTTACAATTCTCCACCCCTTCCCCGGTTGGACCAGGGGAAGTATTTATAGCATTTGCCTTCACGGCTTTTGGGCCTCATGGGACTTTGCCCGTCCAGCCCCTTCGCACGCTTGGGCCCGTGGGGCGGCTGGTTCGGTTCATAGACCGCTGGGCGGTCCATGATACCAACAATTTTGTTTGTCAGTGAATTGAAATTGTCGTTCTGATCTAAATGAATATAAACCCCAAAAGTAGATTAATTAACATTAGGTTAATTAATGATATGATAACAGTTTTCTCTAACATTGTTTTAGTCTTACAGAATGATATATTAACATGGTTACACAAGCAATTATTTCAATTAAAGTTACTGGATTAATTAAATGAAAATAAGCAGCCTTTATTCCACTTGGGAATAATGTGCATATTCAACTACTGAAATATGTCCAGTAGATTACCAGAGGAAACACTCGAGGAATTGCAATCCATTTCATACAGATATATATGGAACGGGAAAAAAGACTTTAAGTGGACCCAAATGACACGGCCCAAGAAGAAGGGGGGATTAGGGATGAGATGCTTCCTAGAATTAGCAGAGGCATCTAGGACAAACATGCTGGGAAGGATCTGGGAGGCTCAGAACTCTATCTGGGCCACATGGATGAGAGAGAGGTATGTGAGGGGAAGGACCCTTAGAGATATAAGCAAGCAAAGAAAGGCGGGAATAATAGATAGCAAGGACAAAATAGAAAAGGTTCTAAAATGTGGGCCCAACTACAATTATAGTTGGATCGGGAGTGACACCTCACCAACATACAAAAACGCATGGGAATCCATTAGGAGTAAAGGAGAAACTAACAAATACTGGGAGGGGGTATGGACCACTAGCATTAGGAAATTTAGCAAAACACTATAGAGGGTTAGATGGGTTAAGATATCGATGAAGGTCGATTGGGCTAGAAGAAGGTGATGAGGGGGAAATACCGACTGCATATTATGTGGAGGATCATGAGAATCACAAAATCATGTGTTCTTCAAATGTAAATTTTCCATTGACGTATGGTCCTATATATTAAATGCAAAACCAGATTTGATTACATGCGTAGGACACTCGTTAGAACAGGTATTGGAAGAGGCCTATGCCAGGAAAAAGAACACGCCATGCTGGGGTCTGACATGGGCATATACGGCAGCAGCGGTATGGGGGATCTGGACCGAGAGAAACAGAAGAGTGCACGAAGACAAAAGCACCTGGCCGCAAGAGATAGAGAGACGGACAATACAGGACATAGGAAACACCTTCACGACGAGCAGGTACAAGGCTAGAGGAACTACTCAAGAGCATCAATTAGCGAAAATATGGGCTGGAAGCCCCCAACCGGCCACAAGTTGAACTATTTAATATTAATTACGACTATTTTAAATTCGGTAGAAAACTGTATTAAAAAACTGCACATCTTGCTCAATGGTGGGTCAGAATTCAACAAAATGAAATTCTGACCCACCAAAAAGCATAGAAGGTATGCCGTGTCAATGGAGTGATCTAAAAATCATATCCATAGAGAGTCCTAACTCTTAGGAGATGGTCTTTCTTTATAGTAGAAACGATATGAAGAATCACTTACGATAGTGGACTGAAATGCGATGGTAAAGTTTTCCCTAGGAAGAGGAAAAAATGCCTGGAGCACACCAAGGTTTTTACACTCCCCACTGCCAAAGGCCAATTACGTAAGAACGATGAGGCATAGATCGTTTTAGGAAATATCGAGTCAGTCCCCAAAGGTTGCTGAAGGCCCAAACGATCGTAAGATCACGTGGCTGGATCAATGCGGAGGGCGTGAGGTGGATCGCATATGATCACTCCTTTTTTTGCTTTAAAATTTATATATTACCAGATAGTTTTAATTCAAAAAAAAAATAAACAGCCTAGGGTGAGAACGGGACGGGTTGTGGGCGGGGCAGATATTCTGCCCCGTTTAAAGTTAGTTTATACGATGTAAAATAATTCAGTTAATGAGATTAGAAGATTTAACTGATTTACCTTCTTCCTTTTCTAAAATCTTCCAAATGACATTCCGACAGTATCTCCAGTCATCGTCGGTTTTCCACACGAGGAAGACAATAGGGCCGTCCATTTGGCCAATTAGTTCTTTTATGATCTACTGTAATTAGTTCCCCCATCACCGCTAGACCATCATTAATCACCTCCGTCAAGTATTCACCGTCTAAATTTCATTCCCCTCCCATAATCTCCCAATCCTATTACATGATTTGTTGTTACCGGGACGTACCTTCTGTTCTCTCTTTGTATTCTGCCATACTTTGCGGTTGTCATACATCTCGTTTGTTGTGCCAAAATTCGAAACTCCCGCATGTCGCCCCTCTACACCGGCGATTGTCTCTTGCCGGTAATATGGTCATTCCACGACACGGTCTTCCTACCATTGCATCCATTCCTCCAGTGCCCAAATCAATAACAGTTCTTGCACCACGGTTTTTTGTCAATATAATTTATCAATATTACTTTTTCCTCTGCCGACAGGCCCTCATCCATCTGTGTTCTAGTTTTTACTGCCTTCGGGAAGCCAGATCTTCCAGATATCGCGACGCATGCGCGTAACACTGCCCCCCCAAGAAGCCTCCTTCTTCTACTTTCTGTGCTGATATGGGTGAACCAATGGTACTGGAAATTCTTCCGACTGCTTCCTCTAACGACATACTATGTGGTATGCCCTTGACTTCAACCAACTATGGTAATGTATCCAAGGCATTCTCTCTTAGATCCATCTCTCTATTCCATTTTCTGACTAACGTTATATTCAAGTCAAACCATTCATTTGCATCCTTGAAGTTGACGAGGAACGACTGTGCTCCTACCTTCCTCGTGAGGAATGCCAAGCAGCCTCCATACCTCATGAGGCATCATACGTCTCCACTCCATTGGTCTAAGCACCCCACACGAATGCGGGACACCCCAGAGTTGACGAATGATAGACGTTAATTAAGGATAAGCAACGCACATCTCTCTAGTGTTCACCAGATAGTTCCAATCCTGGATGACATTGAGGATCACTGGAACGCACATCTTGAATCGTCATACTCAGTCGCACCAGTACAGTTAAGGTTCTATACTTCTATGTGTCTTGAATATATAGATGTAATAACTGGTTATTGAAATAACCTTTAATAACCGGTTAACGGGTGAAACCCGATTAGGTCGGGGTAAAATATGGGAAAATACTATACAATAAAAGGAAAATGGAAATGAAAAGAAAAGGAGAAAAGGAAGAGAAAGAGGAGGATGACTAGAGAAAAGAAGAGTTAGGTTAGGCATTGTGACGAGGATCTGTAGGGGAGCATCGGTAACGTGGTGTGGAAGGTGTGTGGCTCGGTTAGCAGCGGAGCAGGTATGTAGAGTACGTGTTAGATTTTTAATCAAGGAAATGTATATGGGTGATGGGAAGGTAAGGGCAAATGATGTGTGAAGGGAAGATTGAATGAGTTCAATCGGAATGGATCTGATCTGGATTGAAGTGAGATGGCCAGTAGAATATTCGAGCACAATGGGTTGCTGGTTATTGAGCAGTGTCACTATTGTCTACTGTGAGACTTGACTAAACTTGAGTAGAGTAATTGAGTCTAAGATCAAATCAAGAATTGAATTATCAAAACCAAGAATTAACAAAGTAATCAATTTATTTATAACACTTCTAATAACTACTTAACTAGCCTTGTAACTATAGTTAATACAAAAACAATAGTTAACTACATATAGTTATATAGCGTTTAACACCCCTCCTTAAGCTAGTGTTGCTTTTGTATGAAAAAAATGTAGTCATCTTATTCGTATGTATCAATCCTACAGAATGAGTAGATTGATATTGTTGAATTTTGAATGAACTTTCTTTCTTTTTCCTGAATTCTGAAGTTGAAGTAAGTAGATGAATGTAAAGAGTGGGATGAAAAACCCATTGGCTGTTTGTGATGGGAAAACCCTTTCTTTAGATCAAATACTAACTTCTGAACACAAAGAGAAGAGAAAGAAATTCAATGAACGGCTATCCAATGCTATGCTCCCATTCTTTTATTTCCTTTCGATTTCTTTTAATCTGAAAACAACAAAAGGAAACAAACACAATACAACGAGATTAGTAATTATGAATAATATTACTTATTCTATCTTTGCTTCTTTTACAAAATGAATTTCATTCCTAATTTCCTGCATAGTTTTAAGAAAATATCAGTACTAACTCCTTTTGTAAATATATCTGCAATCTGATCAGATAAACATACATGTTTAAGTGTTAAAAAAACCTTTAGTTACCAGTTCTCTTACAAAATGCACATTTGTCTCTGTGTTTGGATTTTCTTCTAATTACCGGGTTAATTGTCATAAATATGGCTGAGTTATTATCTGTCCATATTTCAGGGATGTATTTTATATTATGTGTAAGAGCATTACATATGAAATGAGACCATCTCATTTCTGCCGCTAGAGATGCTAAGGCTCTATATTCTGCCTCAACATTGGACCTAGATACAATATCCTGTTTTCTAGATGACCAAGTCACTAAATTACCCCCAATGTATTATACACAATATCCTGTAGTAGATTTTTTTGTGTCTGGATCTCCTGCATGGTCTGCATCACAATATCCAACTATCTTGTGGATATGTTGATGTTTAGTATAGTGAAATCCATGAGTTAGGGTACCTTTAATATACCTTAGAATTCCCTTAACGGCTACTAGATGTACACTCTTGGGTGAGTCTATAAACTAATCCACTTGATTTATAGAATATGTCAAATCAGGTTTCGTTTGGGATAAATATTGCAATGATCCTAGTCCTCCAAAGGTATTCCTTCTTCCTTTGATAATCTGGTTCCAGGTAATACTGGTGTTTTGACACTTTTACAATTAAATATATTATATTTGCTTAGTATTTATAATGCATATTTAGTTTCATTTACCGTTATAGATCCATCAAAATTATGAACTACCTCCATTCCTAGAGAGAAAAAAAATCTTAAATTTCTACATTTGAATTCAAGACACAAATTTTTAATGAACATTTCTACTTCATTAATATTCCCAGTTATGATCAGGTCATCTACTACTACCCATATTAATATGTTGTCCTGATTATACACAAACAGTGAGGTGTCTGCTGTGCTATTTTTGAATTTATTTAGTATTAAGAAATTACTCAATCTTGAGTACCATGACTTGGGTGCTTGTTTAAGCCCATAAATTGCCTTATTTAAGTGACACGTAGTTTGGATATTTTTGGTTGACATATTCCAATGGTTGTGATATGTAGACTGTTTCTTTCAGTTCTTCTTGAAGAAAAGCATTCTTTACATCAATTTGTCTTAGTTTATACTGTTTGTCGTTCACAGTTAAAGATAGCGCTATCCTAATTGTAGATGATTTTATTACAGGGCTATAGATTAGCCCACAGTCAATATCCTTGTGCTACTAGTCTAGCTTTGTATCTCTCAATCGATCCATCTGACTTTCTTTTAATCTTAAAAATCCATTTTGTACCAATCATATTAATATCAGATTTGGGTATTGATAAACTCCATGTGTTGTTGTTTATAAAAGCTGCATATTCTTCATTCATAGCTTTCTTTCAATGAGGAAGATCCATAGCTTCTTTATAATTTTTAGGTATTAATTCTTTATTTTCAATTATTTCTGTAATTAAGGCTTTGGGTAAGTTTAATTCATATATTATCAGGTAATCTAGACTCTCTTTCGCTTCTTCTAAATTTCACTGTTTTATTCTGAAATTCAATTCTGGATTCCTGAGAAACTAACTTTTCTAGCACATTTTGTGATTGTTGTGGAGATTGAGTTATGTTTTCAATCACTTCTCCCTATTTTGTATATTTGTACTTTGTATGGGTTGGGGTGCATCATTTGGTGGTACGGTGTATCCCTTTCAGTGGGCCGGATCTCTAGGAATTTCTTCGATTCCTGTTGTATTATTAGGATCTAATCCATATTGATAAGTATCATTAAGAATAGGTAAAGGTAATGATATTTTAGAAATCTTAGGTGTTTTATTTTTAATTTTATAATCTTTGAAGGGGAATACTCCTTCAAAAAATTCTACATGTCTTGATACTATTATTTTATTATCTTTAATCCTCATGCATTTATATACTTTATGAGATAGGGAATATCTCATAAAGCAACAGTAAAATGCCGTTGATTTGAATTTATTTCTTAATTGTTTAGGTGTTAGAGGAAAACATAAAGATCCAAATACTCTTAAATAGTTAGTATCAGGTTCCTTGTTATAGATGATTGAATAAGGTGATTTGAAATCTAATTTCCTAGATGGTAGTCTATTAATTGTGTAGACTGAGGTTGTACAAGTTTCTAACCAGTATTTGTGTGGTACCCCAAATTGTGAGAAGAAACATTTAGTCATTGCTATGATGTGACCATGTTTCCTCTCTACAAGTCCATTTTGTTCTGGTGTGCATGGAGTTGAGAAATTATATCTTATACCTTAACTTCTGCATTGTTTTTGAAAAGAAGAATTTTTGAATTCTCCTCCATCGATTTGAATAACTTTTATATCAGTTTCTAATGATTTTTCAATCATAAGTTGAAATTCTATAAATGTCTTGAATACCTCATCTTTGGAAAAGAGAGGATATAGCCAAGTAAATCTAGAACATTCATTTATTATTAGCAAATAGTATTTGTGTCTATAAATTGATGGAGTTGGGGTTGGACCCCAAACGTCCATATGTAAAAATTCTAGAGGTTTCTTGCTATAATTGATCCTATTTTTGAAGGGTTTCGTTTTCATTTTATTCATTGAGGTTTTATTTAGAGATTTTATTTTTGATTTTATGTTTGTATAAAATTTTGTTTATTACTAAGGATCGATGTTGAGTGACCATATCTCCTATGTCAAATTTCATGTAGATTATCATTAGTTTTAGCTATCATAGCAGTTTGTTTAATTTTAGCATTGTTTAAGTAATATAATCCTTTTGCTCTTTTTCCTTCTAATAATTTTTTATTGCTAACATTATCAGTTACTTTAAACTTATTTCAATTTAAAATAAATCTACAATTAACATCTTTAGATAGTGATTGGATAGATAATAAATTAAATTTTAATAAATCAGGAACACCCATAGTGTGTTTAAGTGGGATTGTACCATAATTCATTTGAATTGTAGCTGTCCCTATATGGGAAATGTGTAATCCTAACCCATTTCCTATAGTAATGTAATTCATACCTGAGTACTCCTGAGTGTCTGGTAGATTATCGACCTCAGGAGTCATGTGGCTTGAGGAGTCAGAGTCCAATAACCAATTTCCTTCCCTGCCTTCATCATTCATTGCAGTCATAGCCTTTCCGCTTTTCCTACAAGTCTTCGCACTGTGTCCTGGAGTGACACATAATTGATATATAACAGATGTTGATGGATTGTTCGATCGACGCCACCAGTTTTTGTTTCCTCTACCTTTGGACCTGTGATCACGATTGTTGTAGTGCTTATGTTTGGCCGCGAATGCTGCTTCAGAAGGTGGTACTACTGGATTTATTGTGCCAGTTAGTTGGAGAAACTTTTCTTCTCTCACAATCAAGTGCAAAAAATCTTCGAAAATCATATCCGGTTGACTGTGCATGGAAGATAAGAATGGACGATATTCTGGTCCTAACCTTGATCGGTGAGTGTATCGCCGGTAGCCGCAAGACTGTCGGTAAGGGCTTTAACCTTGATCACAAATTCACTCATTGTTTCAGCCTCAGATTTCTTTAATTCTCAGAGTTGTTCTCGGATGGAGTTTGAATGAATTATCTTTCTTGGAAAAAGATGTGCTTCTAGTGTTGCCCAACATGAATTTGTTGTCTCGTGATTCATTACCAGAGAACAAATCTTTGTTCCCACCGTAGATTGTATCCATCCCAAAACTGTCCAATTCTTCACCATCCATAACTCGTATTTTTCACTCAACGATCCATCAATAGTAAATTCTTTTGGAACAACTTGTTTAGGATCCACAATGTCAAGTAATCGGTGAAGTCGCAGCAGGTTCTGCATTTGCGTCCTTCAGAACAAATATGTTTCAGCACCATCAAGTGGAACGTGAATCCATTGTCCAACTTTGCATTGATGCATATCTGGCACCCGTGATCTATACATAAGAGGATGAAGGTCTGATCATTTTTTTTTACAATTTTCTACCTGATCGCTCGTCCACGGCGTCGTGAGTAGATCTTCGCATGAGTCCGTGAGTGTAGAACGATTTGTTTGGGACGAAAGAGAAAACCAAGATTGACCGATTTTACTCAAGAAGTCGGTCAACTGATACCATGTACGGACTAAACTTGAGTAGAGTAATTGAATCTAAGATCAAATCAAGAATTGAATTATCAAAATCAAGAATTAACAAAGTAATCAATCTATTTATAACACTTCTAATAACTACTTAACTAACCTTGTAACTATAGTTAATACAAAAACAATAGTTAACTATATATAGTCATATAGTGTTTAGTTTAATATCGGCTATTTGTAGGTTGCTATGGGTTGGTAGTTTGGTTTAATTTTTATAATATAATATTACATTGTTGGTTGGATGTTGCTATTATTTTTTTTTTGTTCTGATTTGAAATAATAAAATACTGTTGGATCGGGGATGCATATTATATTTGTGATGTCATATGTTGGGTGATGATAGGATATGAACATTGTATTAGTCCAATAATAAATCATGATTGATATGTATGTTACAGCCTTGTAGAGTCTAATTATAAGTATAATATGATTGATAGGTTTAATTATAAACACTGCCTTATATGCATCATAATAGATCATATGACATGATAAAGATGAAAAACATACTGAGCATAATGATATAGATCTGATGCTAATTCACAGATGGTAGATGTAAATTAATTAATTGATTCATTCTTATCGTTTATGATGCTAAATCTAATGGGTATTATGGTAAGTAGGGATCATCAATTTTATTGAAGCATTACTGTCTTAAGAGTTATTAAAGTTAGTAATGATGACTAGAACTGATTGAGTTAGATGGTTTGTTGCTGATTAATATATGTTTGAGAGCTCATACTTGGGGTTAATACTAGAATAGGTGGAAATATTAATATGATTTGTGGGTTACATGAATAGGTAATAGGATAAAAGAATGAGCGAACGAATGCATGAGTGAGTGATAACCGAAGTGAGTGAATGATGAATGACAAATGATGACCCATTTGGGTTTTATGAATGATGGGAGCTTTAAGTACATAAAAATGAAGGAATTTAATTGTTTATATATATGATTGCATGATAACTGATTTTCTGTTAGAAAAGTGGAAGTAGCATAAAATTCATGAGATGTTAGTATCTATACTTTACATACTGAGCATATGGATATCATGTTGCAGGAAATGAAGGCAACCTTGCCTAACTGAAGTGACGAGACTCATGTTCGCAGAGTCTAAACTTTTATTGTCTCTTACCTTAATTGTAATAAGTACTAATACGATAGCTAGACACTGAATAGATATCGCACTATAAAAAATTATGTTTGGAAATATAGTTTTACAATAGATGTGAATGCTTATGTACAGGTTAAATATTAGAATGTAAGCGAAGGTTAAGATGACTGTTTTTGTAATTTGAAAACCTTTACTTTTAGGAGTGTCAGTTTTTTCAAACTTATGAAATCTTAAGAACTAAATATCATCCACAGTTCGGAAATTTTCTTACCAGCGAAGTCAGGTACTCAGATGTGAAATCACAACAGCCTTCAGAATGAAGTCACGAAAAAAAGGTAAATCTTAAAGGAGACAAGAAAGACAAAAAAAACGACAGCTAAGTAGCCAAAGGAGAACGCCAAAAGAATGGCGACTCCAGAACAATTGTCATTATTAAATGTAAATTGTGAAGATATGAAGGTGAAAAACTAATAAGAATAAAAAATCAAATAAATAGAACAAACTGTTGGCCAGCCTCTTGGGGCTATTTCTCCACAGATCTACAACTTTTTTATAATAATATTATCTATTTAAAATAATAACGAATTAACAATCAACAACGTATTGAAACAATAATTGCTAACGTTATAATTAAGAACAAGAAAATGTAATCAATGCAAGCATTAACGTATGACCTTTTGGACTTGGATGTGATGTGTAGATTGACGACGCCAGATTGGTTGTGCACCACTTTGGACAAGAGTAACGTAATGTACATCCTTCAAGAACCCTCGATTCTGACGTCATATATAAGAGGCACGATTAGTTAGTTTGTTTCAAAACAATCCATCCAATTGTAGTTTGAGAGAGATACTATTAAGATATATTAATAGGCACAATATTTACTTACCGTAAGAGATTTTAATGCGCGAGCAAATGTTTCTTCTGCATCATCAGAAAACTCCATGTATGTTGAGCAAACCCCGTGATAAAGTGCAAGCCTAGACTTTATTTTTTCTCTACAAAAATAACAATACCTCGCTAAATAAATGCATTTTTATAACCAACAAATTTTTAATTTTAAGCAAAAAGAGATAAAAAAAAATGATTATTTATATACTTACTGGTCTGTAAAAGCAAAAATAGTCAATGAAGGTCTAAAATGGCTTAATAGTGCAGCCATGGAGCCAGTTCTTGTGAAAACTATAATGGGTGTCCCAAGAGTATCTGCCATTGTAGTTGCATGGAATGCAAACATTACACTCATATGGCTTTTTGACAATTCACTGAGAGCAGTCTTTGACGTCTTGAAGAAGAGAAAATTAGTAAATGAATTAGTGTGTCCTAGGCAAGCCCAGATATTAACAATATTTACTATACTTAGTTAAACTAATTGACTAAAGTAGGTAATAAATAAGAAAAGCATAAATTAAAAAACAAATTATACCTTAGCAGAAATTGGAAGTAAACCACTTTGAAACCTCGATTCAGTTCTCAGGGCAACAGTATGCATCACTTTCACAGCTTTCAATGGATACCTAAAATCCAAATTTAGATAATAGTTAAAATTTAAGACAATAAAACCAAACACTAAAATCTAAACAGTAAAGATTTCTACAAATCAAGACAACTCAAATTAAAATATTAAAGAATAAAAAGTTGAAATAACTTACTTTCCATGGGCAGTTTCACCAGAAAGCATAACAGCATCTGTACCTTGCTTAACTGCGATTGCTATGTCAGAGACTTCTGCTCTTGTTGGAGTTGGATGGTTTATCATGCTTTCCAACATATTTGTTGCCACGATAACAGGCTTCCCCATATTACAGCAACTTCTAATTATTTCCTCCTGTAGGTAGATTCACAACAGGCAAGGAAGGCACTGCATTTATTTTCTTCAATCTTATTGAAGGCAACATTACTGATATTTTATTAAAAGAAGCAATTCTTTTGGCAATTCATGATAAAGATATAGCTCTGCTATAATTTTCCACTAAAAAAATAACTATTGCAGCAGTGAACTGAAGTTTCCAATGCAATTGGCATAGTCATTGCATGTACAAACCAAGGTTTAAAAACCGACGACCGGTTAGTAGTATTCAGGTATTGGGGACGGATCCAACCCGAATACCCGTTCCGTTTTACAATTTTAAAGGTTTTTTTTTTGAGAAATCAAAACTTTCATTACTGAAAAGAGGTTGGGCATAGCCCAAGATTACAAAATATAGGGAAATGCAAGTACAGTAAATGTAAAAACATTGTCTATCTCTTATACAGCTATGACCCTGACCAACTGGCCAAGGACTGAAGCCTCAAAAGGTTGGACTCCCATGAGCATATAGCTTGTATTTCATCTGTGAAAGATTGTGCTTCTTATAGGATGTAGAATCATATGCAATGCTCACATCCTTTATAATTTTAAATTTTAAAGGTTTAAAGACTATGTAGATGACTACAATTTCTTGAAAACTAATATTTACTATCTAGAAAACTAAAACTTCATTTCTATTACAAGCTTACTACTGAATTTGAATTTCTATTACTACTACGTTTGGATTTCTGTCACTACTATGTTTGAATTTCTATTACTATTTTCTTTGAATTTGTTATCTATTAGACTATTACTATTATAATTTAAAGTTTAAACAGAGTTTTTTATATAGATAGGATATATACTATATTTATCTTCAAAATTATAAAATTACCAGATAACCGGTCAGTCAGAACCGGTTACCAGTTAACCGATTTTTAAACCTTGGTACAAACCATGTGGGAAATCCTAATCACATGCTTTAAACTTTAAAGTACGTGATTTGCAGATTTTTAGGCAGATCCAGGTCATCATCTGCCTTATTAACTCAAATAGGATTTATAATAGAAATATAGAAGACAAGAATGAAAGATATGCATTTCTTCCACCCCCTTTCCCAAAATTATCATTATCATTCTTCCAACGAAGTTTCCATATTGTGCAATAGCCTTTACTAATTTGCCACAGCATGAAAATTAGTGAAAACTCTTTTTCTTCTAATTTCTATGTACAAATAAATTAAGGAAAGAAGAATCAGATGTTCTAAAAATTACCTGCAACAAAGGGACATCTTCTATTGGAAGTTCGGCTCCAAGATCTCCACGTGCAACCATTGCCTACATACATTTTTTCTTCAGTGTTAATTGAAACTGAAGAGTAATACAACTTTACTTTTATTAATTTTTATATACAATTGAGTCTACGATTAGAAAACCAAAAAGATTAATATTTTTTTATACTGGTAAGTGGTAACCGTAATTTATTGCAAGGAAACCAGCACCCATTTAGAAATTGTTTGAGTGAAAATCAGAGTATATTCAACACTATCGGTATTATCTTTCAGTTTTGAATTTTAGCATGACGCTATTTCTCACTGCCATTTTACGATATATCTATTGAATATATCAAAACATTTGAACATGCTGCATCTTTCGGACAGGATTTTAAATTGCAATTGATAGTGGTAGTGTAAAACCATAAGTGAGTATATGTTTTACTGTTAGAAAAGAAACAAGGTACAAAATGGCATACTCCATCAGATGCAGAAAGGATTGATTGTAGATTTGGTATTGAATCAGCACTCTCTATCTTAGGTATCACATGAATATCAGCATTACATGCTGAAAGAAAATAAGTAAATAACAGTTGTTGTTAGTTAGGAGAAAGGTGACTAATGAGATAGTGTACGGAATATATATGAAATGAAATACATTTACTTAATAGTTAATACTTATACTTACCTCTAAGATAGTTTTTTAGTTCATGAATAACTTCTGCATCCTTCACAAAAGAAACAGCATAAAAATCCACCTTGTTATCTACTCCAAACTTAATGTCTTCCCAGTCTTTCTCTAAAGAACCATGTAAAAATTATATATAAAAAAAGATATTTGGTGCAAAAGGATCTTATTTAAATGGAGCAAAAAGAACCTGTTATTGATGGTAGAGTAGCACTTTTGCCACGAACATTTAGATGGCGCCTCGATGTCAATTCTCCACCATCAAGTACTTTACATTTAACTACGACTTCTGTCTTGGATTGCACCGATAGCGACATCATTCCTCCTGTTACAATAATATACAGAAAATCATTATAGTTCTCTTGAAAACTAAATGAGATTAAAAATTATTAAAAAATCCTATAATTATATGAAGTTGAACACCACAATAGTTCAGGATGCACCTCTGCACAATGCGCCACCACCTGGAGCACTTGAGCTTTTGCGTGCAAAAGCGCGCCTTTGCGTCAGTGGCATTTTTGTAAATATATATAAAAATAAAGGTTTTTCATATATTTTTTATATACCTAAAATATATCTACTTCATAAAATATATTAAAATAGTTAAAGTAGTTCAAAACACATAGACTAGTTTAAACTTGAAATACATAATACGATCTATAGGTGATCGATCCTGTGTTCTCTTTAGCCGTTTATAGAACAAGTGATTTACATTACATCTATAGGTTCAGGTTGGGGTTCATAGAAGGCAGACATAGTAAACAGAAAAATACTAATCATTCCTTAACACTTGTTTAATAGCAATATAGCATTCGTTTCATCCAAGCCTAAATCAGGGGGCTTTGCCTTAACCTCAAAGCAGAACTTATAGTCCTTTCCGACTTCAGTGACAACCACATCCTCAGATCTAGAGCTACCAATTTTTCATCTTCTATCCCTCTCCTGCCACAGATGCCAAGTTATTCCATCAAGTAATGTCCAAAACAACTTCTAACAGTTTTGAGCCAGAACTTAGGGATTGGATGCAATCAATCACATTCCCCAATCTGATATCTCCGCCCAGAGCAAGCTAGGAGTATGTCTCTAGAATATGGATAGTTAAAGTAGATGTGGCTAATGGTTTCTGATTACAAAGTATGCAGAGACTAAGTGCATGGATATTCCATAATCTAAGTGTGTTGAAAGATGGGATGAACCCCCACCTAAATCTCCATAGGAAAACAAAAAACTTGATTAGATAAATACCCCAACGATTAGATGAACCTAGAGAATACTGCAAGGATTTCCTTAATTGAATTCAGAGAATTAAGATTTTTTTTTGAGAAATTAAAACTTTTATTACTGAAAAAGAGGTTGGGCATTGCTCAAGATTACAGAATATAGGGAAATGCAAGTACAGTAAATGTAAAAACATTGTCTATCTCTTATACAGCTATGACCCTGACTAACTGGCCAAGGATTGAAGCCTCAAGAGGTTGGACTCCCCTGAGCGTATAGCTTGTATTTCAATCTGTGAAAGATTGTGCTTCTTATAGGATGTAGAATCATATGCAATGCTCACATCCTTTATAATTTCCCTACTGACAATTTCTGGGGACCTTAGGGTGTGTTGTTTTAATCTCCTATTCCTTTCACACCATGTGTCAGGAAAGGGATGCTAGCATAGTCCAGTGTACCCCCAACAACTGGACTTGTGGGTGAATTTTTGTATTATTTCCATAATATCCCCTATCCTGATATCTATTGCGAGAGATGGGGGGTTTTACCCACTAATTGTCCAAACAGCATTGTTAAGGCAGCTAGTGGACTCTATCAATAGGGATCTAGTGTAATGTCAGTTAAAGTATAGGTGTTGTAATGTTTCTTCCTCATTTCCACATAGTGGGCAGGACGTATTTATGTTGAGTCCCTAGCTTTGCAGTCTAGTTAATGTGTTCAAACTCTTGACCTTAATTCTTCACAACAACATGGAGAATTTGGGAAGCTTTTTGGCCCAGATCCCTAGATTTATCTCTTGTAACATGCCTTTGGGCCTTAATGTTTCTGAGTGCTTGGAGGGGGCAATTTGTATGACCTTATAGTTACTCAGGCAGTTTATACATTTCCCTATTGTTTCCTTATTAGCTAATATTGTTTTCCACATGTGAGAGTCCAAAGTAGGCATATACTCTATTTCCCTAATGTTTCCCACTTTCCCCAATGTTTCATAGAATTAGGATTTGCCTTAGAAAATATGAGAATATTTTTTTGAAACTGTTAAATGTTTTCATTTAATGAAAAATGAAAGGCAATGCCTTGAAATATAATGGAAATAAGCATAAAATATAAATATGTATATTGTGACACTTTCCACACAACCATATTGCCTAAAGAAAACTCTAGACTATCTGCCTCCAGAGGTTGGTCTCCCATATCTGCATTGTGCTAGTCTCCAAGGGATGACAACAACATTTTTTGAAGCACTCAGGCTTGAAGGATAAGCTGATGTCCTTGATTACCTCCTTTAGCACTGTTTCTAATGGTCTGAAAGTATGTTGTTACCATCTGCGATTTCTTTCTGCCCATATGTGCCAACTTAAAGTATGTTGTTTCCATCTGCGATTTCTTTCTGCCCATATGTCGCCTAGGCGTCACATAGGCGGTCATGCGCTGTAGGCGTTTGCCTTCATGCGCTGGAGCGGGTTAGGCGGATCCGGGCCGGATCCGCCTAACCCAATAACCCAAATAAAATAAAATAAACACCTTATTTGCAGATCTGCCCACTCCCACAGCGCACTCGCAAACCCTAGCTCCGCCCACGGACACTAGATCTGCACTCGCAAGCACTAGATCTGCAATCGCAAACCCTAGATCTGCACTCCCACAGCATACTCGCAAAAGAAATCCCGATTTCTAACCTTAGGGAGTTACGGTATATATTTATTATAAATCAAGTTAGAAATTTATTATAAATATTAGTAAATATTATATATAAATTTTATAAACTTAGGGTATATATTGTAAAATATATATATTTTATAAAACTTAGGGTATATATTTATAAACTTAGGTTATATATTACAAGTATTTATGCAAATATGTATAACTTCAGGGTAAATTCCGCAAAAAACCCAATATTTCTAGGCGGGCGCCTATCCGGCCATGCGGTCATGGCCATCGCATGAGCGCCTAAAAAAGCTTGGATCCAATCATGTTCCAAAGTAGTCCCCAAATTGGGGAGTGATGTGACAGTTTTTGACATGGCTCAATTAGGCCCCCTATTCTAATATCCACCCAAATTGGGGAGTGATGTGACAGTTTTTGACATGGCTCAATTAGGCCCCCTATTCTAATATTCAGGTAAGTGGTGGTGGGTATGGGTATTTTCAACCATGGGGAGCAGAATAGATTTACCATCCAATCTAAGATATTACATCCAATCTGTGAATGGTAAAACATGAAGTTTGCTCCTATCTATTTGAAGATAGAATTATAAGTGAGATAAGGATTGTAATCGTTCCTTATCTTTATAGGAGGATAAGGTTCGTTAGTATGAACTTATCTTAGATAAATATCCATGGTTAAGAGCTAATTAAGATTATCATTAATAGATCAGATTCACATATGAAATGAGCCTGAAATCACCTAACTCAGAGGCTGTTGGCTTCTTAGGAACTAGAGTGATCCATGTGTGGTTTGTTGCTTGGTGCAGAGGCTTTCCCCGGAAAATTCCCTTACACAAGCCAAAAATGTAGATTTTAGCTCAGGCCAAAATTTCTGGAAAAATAAGGGTCAGGTGCTTTAGCTGGGACCAAGGAGAAAAGTGCCACTCTGACCTCCTTTTCCAGAGGCATGTGTGATAACCATAGATTCATTCCTTCAGACACTTCACTGTGAAATTATGAGTTACACGTTTGTAACATGGTTGGTGATAACATATTAATTAAAATGGAATCGACTAGAATTTCAATAGTTTCAACTTTATCATGTTGCTAAAGTAAGGTAAAAGGAAAAGAAAATCTCTGTTTCCATTCTCTACTGTGAAATGCAATGGACTTCTAAAAGTTGTGATCAAGATTCCAGGATAAGATAACAGTAATAACTAAAAAACTATTTCATAACAGCAAGCCAAGTTTAACAGAAGCAAAAAAAAATCAGAAATACAGAATAGAAGAAGAACGTACCATCAACCAAGATAGTATCACCAATTTCGACATCATTGACAAAATCATCATAGTTTACATTGACAGTGTTGTCCGTGGAAACTCCCCTAACAATCGTAAAATTGAATTCCTGTCCTTCTTTAAGAGAAATCGGCTGAGGCAAGTCCCCACTTCGTACTTCAGGTCCCTAAAACACAACCACCATGGCCAAGGAAGAACATTGCATTAACAATGAAGTGTGTCAAACAAACTAGCATTATAAAAAAAACCTAACTTCTAACCTTAGTGTCGAGCATGATGGCGACAGTGTTATCTCTGGACTGGGCGTTGTACTCCCTGACTAGATCAATCGTTTTCTTATGTGAAGCATGAGTTCCATGCGACATATTGAGACGAGCAACGTTCATCCCTTCCTCCGCCAGCTTATGTATCATCTCTTCCGTGTTTGTCGACGGCCCGATCGTGCACACAATTTTCGTTTTACGTCTCCCCTGCGTCTCAGCAATCCTCCATGCGTCTCCCTGCAAGGATCCATCCAGATATCCCGATGTATCCTAATCAAAACAACACCAGTACACAAGAATCAGGAAACAGATTCAAACAGATTCGTAACACCAATAAACATAGAGAGAGAGAGATCAAACATTCAAACATCGACGGACACTTACATGATGCAGAGAAGATTTCGAACTGGTTCCAAAAGATTCACCGAGAACACGAGTTTCCGATGTGATGACGGATCTGACAAAGCTGTCTGTAGACAAGCGTGTGGAACAGCTTCCGTTTGCGGTCCGAGGAAAAGCGGAGAATCTAGAGAGAGATCTGCTTCTCCCGTTGTTTTTCCCAATGAATCCACCGGCTCTCTTTCCTATGAAGTGGTCCGATGACGGCGCAATGAAGCTGCTTATGTTGGAAGCGACGACCATGGTTCAGAATAAGAAGGTAGGCTTGGGACGGTTACGGAAGTCGAATGCCGATCGATCCTTATTCTTGAAGAAGAACCTAAAGAAGCTAAGAAGCTGATGACCAGGTACATTCTCTTATATAGTTATATGGTGGGTCACGTGCTGAGTCGTGGCCAGTGGCTGATGTGACAGCTTATGAAAATCATTTAAAATATTGGAAGTGAAAATTTAATAAAAATATGTTTATTTGATAATTATCTTCGATTTAGATTAAAATAAAATAAAGATATTATAATTAGCAAATAATTAAAAATACGATAAGATCTGTGAAATAGATAAAACTTGATAATTTTCAATTTGTAGATCAGTAACCAATAGTGAGAATTTCTCCCATCTTCTGATAGTTGTATCTTTCAAACTTAACTAGTGTGATTTTTTATATAGAAGGTGGTTTGTATTTATTTGCAAATAGACAACTCCAATTGAATGGTAATTTTTGTCTCAGGTGGGCAGTTGGCCAGCAACCGTTGCAAGGTCTTTCTAACAATAATAAATTGTGCAAACATCTAACAATTAGCAGTCAAATCGACACATTGAATTTGTGATATTTCCCCATGCTCCTTGGAATTCGTTTTTGGTATAATTCTGTGGCCCATGTCAATATCGAAAACATCTAGAGCAGAACTATGCCATCTTCTTGATTGACTGCTGCTTCTCGTATGAAATAAAAACTGGAAACAAATATCTGATGAAATAAGAATAAATAGTGATGAAGTTTATTTATTTTGATGAAGCTGTTTGTTAGTCTTGAGCTGTTTTGCTGAAATAAGGGAGGTTGAATGAATGACAGATAACAATTCAATGGCTGAACTGAAGATCTCATTTCATGTAAGGTCAGCAAATCTCACAGCAGAGCAGATGACATCTACTCATGTGTTCCTGCCAGATATTTCAGAAATCTAACCACATCATCTGTTGAATTAAGCTGATAACGAGCATTTGAACGCTTCCTTCCAACAGCACAGGAAAAGTAATTTTCGCTTTTGAGATCCAGAACAGAACATCCTTCATGCCAGGCTACACTTTCTTCTGCCGCCCTTGCCGGAAACAAAGTATTAAGATTGTTTCTCGATTTTCTTTCACATCTCGTCGAGGACCTCTGTGCCTTCTCCTGTCCCTGAATTGGTCTTGTTCCATTTCTAACACCGGATAGTTTTGCCATCTTCCTGTCAATAGATGTCTTTATCATATCAGCGGTTACTTTGTTTTTTGCTAATCCAATCAATTCTGCAGGAAGTTCAGGCTCAAAAAAAGTGCAGATATCTTCATCCTGTCAGACAGACAAGATAGTATTACTTAACTTAGATATTATCCTAATCCGAAGAAAAATATATCTATACATATCATTAAAATGTAGAAGTCGACCTTTCCAAGAAAGTGACCGATGCACAAGACGTAATCAATTGGCGTGGCCATGGACTTACTGTGCACTATTTCACCCAAAATACGATCGATTCCGGCTCCCTTTGTAAAAATTTAGGATCGTCAACATTCAACTTCAAGAGTATATATAATGTATGTGTATATATATATATGGCACTCAACTTCAAGATTATAATGTATGTATATATGCCATTCAACTTCATCATACCTTTGTCACACCAACAGATCGAACTTCAACTGATCGGCTGCCTTGTACAACATCCACAGCAGCATTGGAAATGGGGCCGGTCCATAGATGCTGCAACATATCTCTTGCTTGAAGCCTTCCAAATTCCACATCTGTATTTATTCATATAAAGTGATTTTTCTATTACATTAGAACATTAAAAAGTAACATTATTACCTGCATATTTATAATTCCACACTAATGATGTCTCGCGATGTTCAAAATGGGACCTTGGAGTACGTTCAGTGAAGTACTCAAAGACGTGCTGCATGATGAAGATAATGAACAAGATTATAATTAAAAATATGATCATACAAATAAAATTTGGATGGTGTCATTGATCCATTCAAAAAACCTTCACACTCTCAACCCAATGCATATTTAGATGTTCAGGCATGGTTGTCATCCATTCTCCTTTGGTAAGACGCAGAAACATGCCATTTTCTGCAGCAAGCCACATGTTATAATCCCCAAAGTTCTGTCAAAAAAAAGAAACAGAGAAATAATTAGGCATAACAAAAAATCTTATCAGAAAACATACAAATACAATTCACAATATGTGAAATGAAGATTAGATATACATCGTCGAGAACACTTCTATCACTGCCACTGAGAACAAGAACAGTCGTATTGGGATCATTGCAGAGTACAGATAACGGCTCTTTTAATTCTGAATATAATTTCAATTCCATCTCTTTTATCTGATCACCTCCTATTCTTCCATCAGAATCAATTGGTTCTGTTAATGTTCCATTGAAACCCTACAGAAACGCCATACACAAAAATTAAATTGATATAAATATCACTCTCACTGTTGAGTGCTGAAAGACAGATAATAAGTCGACTAAAAAGTAGAAAAAATGGCAAAAACAGATGCTAAATAGAAAGTACCAGTAAGAGTAAGCGATTCTTGGCATGCTTATAACGATCAAATGCAACTTCAATCGGAAGTGTAGGTGGAATTTGCCTGGTCCGAAGTTGATCATCCACAACAATGTCGTTTAACTCACTAAAAAGAAAACAAGCATTATATATTACTGTGGAGTGACATGAAAGAAAATCTACTCTTTTAAGGTAATGCAATAGAAATTAGAATCCACCGTCTGGATATTGAAAACATTTATCGCTCAAAAATATAACGAACATGATCCAACTGTTTATGAAAAATAAAAAATGCTATATTAATATTCAAAATTATTTGCAAGACAAACCTATGTATATTTTTAATTTGAAAACCTATTTTAACATGACTACAAGAAAATTGTGTAAAAGAATAAATACCTCACAAACATATCGGCCCATTGTTTCGAAGTGTGTGAAGTAACATGAGCATAATTGTGCCGATGCCGCTTTTCTCTTTCAACTGCAGGCATATTCAATGCCTGGCCAATTGATGCGGCAAGTTCAGAGATGTTCCATGGATTTACAAGGAGAGCTCCAGCACCAAGTGACTGAGCTGCGCCAGCAAACTGAAGAGTAAATGTGTAAAAATATATAAATTAGTTATTGGTTCTTATAAACAAGCAAGCCACCAGAGTAAAATCGACAGATTTTGACTTGAAATGTCTAACTAATAATCACCTCACTAAGAATGAGAACACCTTTCTTTGACTCCTGACAGGCTACAAACTCATAGCTGACAAGATTCATTCCATCTCTTAATGAAGTAACAAGAGCAACATCTGAATAAACCCAAGTACATTAAGTACAAAGAAATACGAATTAAGACCGGGATTTTAAATTCTACATAATATATAACATCAAGAAAAGAATAACATTAAGTACCGGTGATAGCATATATCGCACAAAGTGCATTCCAGTCAACAGCACGGTCCTGCGATTTAAAATATAGAAGCCATAAGAAATAAGATATGAGCTGAAACCTAATGATATTTCTTAATGATGCTTTTAATTAATACAAACCAGGTGGTGGATAGGAATCGACGTTAATGTTCCAAATCGACCAGTAATACGCCCAACAATCTCATGAACCTGACTTGTGAGCTTCTGATCTGTAGAAGCAAAAAAAAAATCAGTCAAAGCTGCCAAAGTAATCATGTTGTAAGCAATCACTAATGGACTCTTAAGAGCATTTCAAATAAATATTACGAATAGAATTCATGTCTCTTACAGACAAGAAATAAAGTTTTATAAGAAAATCAAAACAAAGAAATATACATTCGGGTACATCAGTCCTTGTAGGTACAGCAATTTGCAGCAGAACTACTTTATCATGCCATTCAGGATTTTCTTCCAGGAATTTCTCAAAAGCTAGGATCTTTTGAGGTATCCCTTTGATCATATCGAGACGATCAACACCCAAGATTATCTGAAACATACGAAAAATAAATCAATTACAAATTTTCCATTTAAACTAGAGTAGAAATATAGGAAAAAAAACAATGGTAATTTATCATTGTCGACCAAGCAAAAAAAAGCAGAAGTGGAGTTTAAAAAGTAACCTTCTTCCCAGCAAATGTTTTCTTCAATTCCTTGATATGATCTTCAATTTCTGGGATTTTGAGCGCTCTTTTAAAACGTCCAGAATCTATCCCAATAGGAAACTGAAACAAAAATATCCAAGGGAGTACAAGTCGAGAATATTTCAGCAGAAGTCAATTAGGTAAGGAAGCATAAATTTAGAAAAGAATATGAACAAAATATTATAATACCGCAGCAACATGAGTTAGTTTTCCTTGATTTTCCACTCCTTGAGGTGTACCCTCGAGACCGAGAATTCTCGTACAAGCACTAACAAAGTGTCTCGCATAGTCGTAGTTGTGGAAGCTGGAAAGAAAATGAATTACATATTTTTAGCATAACTGTATAATAGATGCCAATATATGAAACATCCAACTTTAATTGGAGTGTGCTTACCCAACTAAATCAGCGTAAAGTACAGAATGAAGAAGTTCCGATCGAGATGGCAATGTTCTGTGGATTTCAGATGAAGGAAAAGGTGTGTGAAGAAACCACCCAACCTTCATCTTGCTGTTTTTCTCTTTGAGACATTTAGGAAGAAACATCAGGTGGTAATCATGGCACCAAACCACATCACCATCTTCATAATGCTGACATACCACATCTGCAAACATCTGGTTCGCAAGTTTATATGCATCGAATTGTGACTGAAAACTACGTGTGGTTGCAAGACGATCTTCTTGCGGAAGTCCAAGATAATGGAAGAGAGGCCACAATATATTGTTGCAATATCCATTGTAATATTTATCTACCATTTCTTCATCAAGAAAAACAGGAATACACCTCTGTTTGAAACAGAAAGAGAGAGAAAATAAGAAAAGAATATTAAAATTTGTAAATGAAGGTAAAATGTGCATTGAAAGGTAACCTTCTCAACCAAAGCTTCTGTGAGAGATGTCTGTCCAATCTCATCTGGAACATTGACTCCCGCCCATCCAATCCATTTAGCATCAAGTTCATTTACACCTGCCAAGTAAGAATTTGCAGTGGATTAACTAAAAATAAAAATAAGAACATGAGAAAAAGTGATGAATTAATATAGTCTCATTACCAAGCAAAGCACTGACTAAGCCACCAGCAGTTACTTCCAGAGACCAAGAATCCTCTCCTTTCCTATGAGCAGTGACCGGTAACCTATTCGCGACAACCAGAAGCTGCTGCTTCCTGGGCTTAACAACGTCTCCTTGATGTCCATCAGAAAGTAGTCTAGAATCAGACAACAAACCCTCTCTAGAATCGTTGGTGGAATCTGCAGTTTCGTCATTAACGATAAAGGACCTGTTAAATTTTCTCAATCCTCTTTCCCTCATCAATCTCTCCACTTTAGTCAGCTGATATCCTGAAGAGAAGAGGGTAGTACATGCAAACTTCGTGGATCAAACAGAGTTCAGTTGCATGGTATTCAGATTTGAAAACTAAAAGAAAGAATAAAAAAAAAAAAAGACTGAATCAAGACTAAAAGTAGGATCTACACAACACCACTCTCCAAATGTTTCAAGGACTGGAGTCTGGAAGAAAACGAACCAAATTTTTTTTTTTTTAAACACTCCATTGACGGATCAAGATACAAGAACCGATACTTGAAATCAAACTCCATAAACCGATGATCGATCGATCGATCACCGAATGGAATAAAAATATAAGAGAAACGGCAATAAAAAAAAATAGTTTAGAATAGTGAGAACGATAGTGATGAGTGACGACGATAAACCTTTTTCCCGTATAACAGCCGAACGAACAGGGAGGAAGGAGGGAATCGTGGAGGAATATCGGAATGGTAATTCTCCGATCGTGAAACGGTCAAGGGGAGGAAGATCGGGGTCTCATGAATGATCATTTTCTTTTTATAGATACACGATCATCATGGTTACCGACTTAAAAATTAAAGTACATACTATTTAGGGATAAATGAATAAATAATATTAGGATTAGGGTTTTAGGTTTTATGATGGACCTGAAAATCAGTGCGATCCATCCGACGCTCGCAATGAGGTTCTGTAGACCGACATAGACATCATGGAACGACATCCGGGAGCAAATGGCCGCATTGAAACTCACCAGATTTGGATTGCTTAATATATAATATCCTTCCTTTATTGGAAATTGATTTTAAGAGTGCATGGTGCTGGTATTGGTAAGGCTTGCAGCACCCAATGATTAAATTTTTCTCCAATTTTAAGAATTTTTATTTATTCAAGTACCACGTAACTTAACAAAATTACGATTTAACCGATAAAACAGAAGTAGATGGTAAAAATACTAAATACTAATAATTATTAGGGGGAGAGAGCAAAATCAGCAAATCCCCAGACACTTTTGTTCTTTTTACAGTCTTTTGTGGGTGGATGCTGACTGTTGTAGTAGATATTTAAAAAAGATATGTAAAAATAATGTAAAAAATAGTTGTAGAAATCATGCACAGTATGATTCCAAATCTTTTTCAAGTGTGATGATGAGCAGGAGGAGCACATGAATCATACAAGACCAGTTAAAAATACAGCTTTTTTCCAGTGAGCTCATCATAGGGTAACGTTCACCCTATCTGAACTGTTGGATATTGTGTAAAGTCATCTGAACCGTCCTTTAATTATATTATTTTTTAATATTTTGGTTGCATACATCTCCATACAGACTTGAGCACTATTGAGTTCATATTAGGCGAGCTCAATGAAATTTTATTCGTTAAAAATAATTAGGATATTGAAAACGTCTAAGATATAAAAGAAACAGGTGTATGGCGTCTAGATTCGGTTCATGCTCCTAATGATAATCCTAACCCTAATCCTAGGGTTAGAATGGAGCACTTTGCATGCTTGAGTAGAGTGAGTTCTGAACTTCTACCAACTATTTCAATACCTGTGATAACTTTATTGAGACTTAAAGAAGAGCTTTAAAAAACATGTCAATATCTGATTGGTATCAACTCTTTCTTTCATCTACCTTTGATAGGCACCAAACTAAATAATTTCATCTTTACAAAATTTTATTCCCTTAAAGTGAGATTCACTTTTGCTTTGTATCTTGCCATTTCTTCAATGAAGATTGTTATTCTAGCTTTGGGGAAAAAGACAGACAGGTATATAATTAATAGGATTGATTGATAGTTTACTGCTTTGATCAAGCTGAAAATGTGAAGTATATGATAAAAAAAGAAGATTTTGGGAATAAATTTTAGTTCATAGATAAAATGCAATAGATGTCTTGATTTTGATGGTTTTTATGAAGTGTTAATGGTTGAGTAAAATCAGAATTTACAAATAGTAACCATTATGTCAAATAATCACAATCACTATTAGTGTTTTTGTTTCAAGATTCAGAACTTGAATCTTGTTGTGTATATTTTCGATACGATTTACCTGCTAATAATTCGAGTTAAGGCTCCATTACTATCACCGACCCTATCTTTAGGGGGAAATATATTCTTCCAGGACTGTAGGTTGTTTGGAGAGCTGTGATGACCAATAGTTGGCTTGATAGACGTCATCACTGAGGTCGTAGACCTTTGACGATTGGTCTTTATGGTCGATGACTCCTGTTAATTAGACGATTGGTCATTATCATCACCAATGGTACTTTGTACCCTCACTGACGGTACCTGGTTAATAGGTTTGATGGACCAATATATTATGGATCGGGTCACATTATTTTTATAAACCCATCTATTTCATTTGGTTTGTTTTCGGTAATAATTATGTCGATATTATCATAATCATATTGATATTATCGTTATTGTAGATAAACAATATTGATGAATCTGATTGGCTTTGTATGAAACTATTTAGCTGAAGAAAACTACTTAGTCTATGATACCATGACTTAGGAGCATATTTTAACCCATAGGTTGTTTTTTAGTTTGCAAATATGTGGTGGTATATATTCTGGATTAATGTAGTACGTCTTGAGGTTGTGCTAATATATTGTTTCTTCAATATTGCCTTGAAGAAATACGTTTTTAACATCTATTTATCTAAATTTATAACCATTGTGAGAAGATCTATTCGATGCTGGTAGCGGAATGAATAGCAGAGGAAAGAGACGTAGAGATTTGAGTTGAGAGATGATAACCCTAGCTAGATATCGCGATGGGGGGAACATGTAAAACTTTTATATTGAATGAATCAATTATTTTATTTACAAGTGTTGCTATTTATACTTATATATTTGTAAACAGTAATGGACCCATTCGTATATACAAGTTTAATTAAAAATAACCCACCTATAAAAACAAACATTCAACACAAATAAATCATGTCATTTATTTCATTCATTCCATGTTTGGATTCATATTGATGAATTGATTTTGTCAATCAATTTATTCATTCCACATTCATTTCCTGTTTGAATTAGATGGTATTTAAACATAACATACTTAATATTTAACATGTATAATTAATCATGATTTAATATTTCAACAGTCCCCTTCAAGTTGGAGTATATTGATTATATACTCCTAACTTGCATAATAATGACTTATATTCTTTTCTCCCTATTGGTTTTGTCAACAGATCTGTCGGTTGTTGACTTGTGTGAATATAATGAGTGGACAATTTTTTCTTATCCACTTTCTCTTTTATGAAATGACAATCCAATTCTATATGTTTCGTTTTCTCATAGAAAATAACATTGTTTGCAATGTGAATTGCAGATTTATTGTCACAAGACAAACTTGCTGGTTCATTTTGTGGTATTCCAAAATCTATCAATAGATATTGAATAAAAGTAATTTCAGTCATGGCATTTGCCATAGCCCTATACTCTGTCTCTATGATCTGGAAACTACTTGTTGCTTCTTGGATTTCCAAGAAATTAATGAGAATCCTAATTGGATACAATATATATCCAGTTATTGACCTCCTTGTCAAACTGCATGATGCCCAATCGGCATCACAATATGCATTTATTTTTGTGTTGTTTTTATACTTGTAGTGTAATCCTTGTCCAGGAGAATTTTTAAATACTTTAGCACTTTGAAGGCTGCCTGTAGATGACATTCTTTTGGTGCCTGCATGAATTGACTCAATGTATTTACTGCAAAAGTTATATCCACTCTTGTAATGGACAGGTAAAGCAGTTTTCTAACTAATCTTCTGTAGATTGTTGGGTCTTTCATTAATACGGAATCTTCATTATGAAGATCACTTATTCTATCCATTGGGATCAAAGATGTCCTACTTCCTAGCATCCCATTGTAGTAGTCAATGCTATTAATGTCTTGACAGATACTGGCTTTGCTACTGGGGCAAAGGTATCATGATAGTCAACCTCTTCTATTTGGGTGTACCCTCTGGCGACCAATTTCGCTTTATATCGCTCAATGGTTTCATCTGGGTTGCATTTGACCTTATAAACCCACCTACAACCAATGGGTTTCTTTTCACTTTGTAATTTTGTTAAGACCCAAGTATTGTTATTTTGCAGTGCTTTCATCTCCACATCCATGGCACTACACCAATTTTCATAGGTAGATGCTTCTTTAAAATTTTGTGGTTCATTTATTTTCAATATGTTATCTAGAAAATTCTTGTGGTTTTCATTAAACTTTTCATAGTTTAATTTTTCTTGTAAGATGGTCAGATTTTTGTTTTTGTTCTTGGTTACAAAGTAAAAGAATTCTGTATATTTTGTTGGTTTTCTCTTGATTCTTGTTGATTTCCTGGTATTATATATCCTCAGATGGATGTTCTGAATTGTTTTGAACCTCTTCAGATAGAACCATATCTAAGTTTGATCATTGTTTATCTAGTGTAGGATCATCTGAATTTTCAGATTCACTGTTGATTATTTGTTTGAGATTTTAAACCTTTGATGATTCATCAATAATCTCGTGTCTCTTTGTTTCAAGTGAATTGTTTAAAATTTCTGTTGTTATTGTTGGAACAACTATGTCATTAATTTGTCTCTTTATCATGACTAATTGTGGTTGATCACTAATTGTCTTTTCTTGCTGAATTTTTTTATGACTTTCATATATATTTATGAATACGTTTTCATTTTCTTGTTGAAAACTTTCATGTTTTTCTTGAGTATTCTCCCTAAAAGGGTAGATATTTTCATGGAACTTGACATTTATCGTCGTTATGATTTTGTCTTCATCCAACAAGTAAATGATATAGCCTTTAACATTTTGACAATACCTTAAAAATACACCCTTATTTGCTCTAGGAGAAAACTTATGTTCTTTTACATTTGTAGAGGCAAAATCTAAACATCCAAAAGCCATTAAATAGTGGTAATTGGGTGTGTTTTCATATAATATGAAATGAGGTAATTTGTCGACTTTTAATTTTCTTGATGAGAGCTTATTTATGATGTGCGTTGAACACTTCAAAATTAAGCCCCAAAATTTTAAAGGAACTTGTGATTGGAAAAACAGGGCCCTACCCACCTCTAATATGTGCTTGTGTTTTCTTTCAGCAATACCATTTTGCTGAGGTGTATAGGGGCATGTATGTTGATGTATTATTCCTCTAGAGTTTAAAAATTCACTCATAGATGAGTTGATAAATTCTGTACCATTATCACTCTTAATAGCTTTTATTCTTGTTTTAAATTGGTTTAGGATTAAATTAAAAAAATGACTTGATTAATTCAAAAATTTCAATTTTAAAATGCATTAAAAAAATCCATGTATACCTGAAATAATCATCAACTAATGTTAAAAAATAATTATGGTCATCATGTGTGGGTTTACAAAATTTTCCCCACACATCAACATTTATTAAATCAAAACATTCATGAGTTTTAGTAGTGCTCAATGTAAAATGGAGTTTATGCATTTTTGCCAAAGGACAAAAATCACAAACATTCAAAATACATCTGTTTTTAGGTATGTTTAAAGTTTTAAAAATAGAGAATGGTTTATCTTGGGATGCATGGCCTAATCTACTATGCCACACATTATGTGTAGCTACTACGTGATTACACAAAAAATAGTCCCTCTGGATGATATGAAGCACACCCCTAAGCTTACTCCTTTTAATCACCCTTTTGGAATTCATCTCCTATATTTCACAAATTTCTTTAGTAAATAAAACCATAATATCATTATTTTTTGTTAATTTTCTCACTGAAATTAGGTTTACTAAAAAAAATTTGAACATATAAAACTTTTTTTAAAATTATATCACTTATTTTATTCACCTTACATGATGCCCCACTAAGTAGCTTAACACTAGTGGGGTACATGTAGCTTCTCACATTTGTCAAAAGACTATAGTCTCCGGTCATGTGTTCAGCTGCACCTGAATCTATTATGAATTCAGTCTTGATTTTATTTTTAAAACTTGAAATTTTATTGCAAAATGCAGTTCCTGAATTTATCATACTTGAAGGTCCTTTGCTTATAAGTTCCTGGAGTGTTTTAAATTGTTCTGCTGTGAACCCACCATGATTTGCTTCTTCTTTCTGACTTACTTCACCACCACTAGTTGATGCTTGATTCACCTTGTGAATTTTCCCTGTCTTGTTTGGGAAACCAATCAGCTTGTAACACCCTTCTTTAACATGTCCATACATGTTACAATATTCACAAAAAGTACTAGTGGCACGCAAGAATCAAGTCTGTCCCACAGAGACTTAAGCAACAGAGTAAATATGGCGATCTGTGTTATTTGGATCCGAGTTTTTTAAAACCCGATTTTTTTGGATCGGGTTCGAATAAGACCGAACCAAACCCGAATAAATTTATAAAAAAAAACTTTAAAATATAAATAAAATTTTATTTCATATATATAAAACATTTTATAAAAATTTAATATACACATTTAATAAATTTTTTCTCTTCTTCTTAAATTTAAACATTTTTATTTTTATTATTATCATTTTCCTTTTCCTTTTCTTTTTCATTTTCATTTTTATCTTTCTTCTCTTCTTCGTCGTCCGATCCATCTTCAAATTTAAATGTTTGACTAAGAATTATTTGATATTTATCTTATTCAATATTTTAAAAATTATTTAATCAAATTATTTAAATAACATGGTTTTTTATGTAAAATTTAAAAATAAATTATTAAACCAGAACCTGAACTAGGGGTGAGCAGGGACGGGGACTAGGGGTGAGCGGGGACGGGGACAGGACGGGGAAATACCCGGACTCAAAAACCATTCCCGACCAAAATAATTATTTTTATTTTTTATTTTTTTAAATTTATTTTAAACAATAATGTTACTAATGTAATTAAAATCAATTTAGTAAGAGTGTGATTTAGGATTTAAGGAGAGAAATAAATTTAGGGATTTGAAATTTCACATTTGAGGTTTAAAATTTAAAATTTAAAATTTAAAAAATATTGAAAATTTAAAATGTAGATGGTTAAATATAATTTTTTATGGATATATTTTAACAATTTGACCGATTTTGGGATGCGAAATTTGTAAATTTTAATTAATTCTGGTCATTTGTTTGCGTTTGTAGGTAGTTTTTATAGGTTTTATTATAGTATAGGTTTATAGGTGTTTTTATTTTTTTTTCTATCATGTCTTGTTGGTTTCTGTCATTGTCTTTTATATGTTGGTTTCTTTTTCATCCTCTATTGTCGTTCTCGATTTCTTCTTCACCCTCCGTTGTCATCATCCGGGTTTCTTCAACTTTATCGGCGTAGAAGTTTCTTCTTTGTAGTGGTTTCTTCTTCTTTGGATTGTAGGGGTTTCTTCATCTTCTTTGGTGTTTCTTCTTCTTCTTCTTCTTCTGGGTTTCATCTTATTTGGGTTTTTTGGTTTCTTCTTTATGATCAACATTTTATCATCTATTCATTCTATTAACATTCTATCATTTATTGTCTATCATCTATTTCTATCATCTTCGTCTTATTCCTTGATTCATTCTGGGTTCATTGCAATAGCTATTGGGTTCATTTTTCTTTTTCTTTATTCCTCTGATGTTTTTGTTCTGGTTTCCAGCAGCATCGATTTTTTCATACCAGTTGATTGGGTATCTTTGATTTTTTCATTGGGTATCTTTTTATCTCCATCCAGTTATTTTCGACGAAACCCATTTCCTTTCGGCGATAAGGATCGTAAGATAATCAACTGGTATGTCAACTAGGATAATCAACAGATCGTAGGATAATCAACTAGGATAAGTTGATTGTCTTCATTCTGGATTCATTCCAATAGATATTGAGTTCATTCTTCTTTTTCCTTATTCCTCCGATGTTTTTGTTCTGGGTTCCAGCATCGATTTTTTCATACCAGTTGATTGGGTTTCTTCGATTTTTTCATACCAATTGATCGGCTTCCTTCGTTCTGGATTCCGACAGCTTCGATTTCTTCATCCTCCGTTGTCTTTCTATCTTCATCTAGTTTATTTTCGAATACAGCAACTCGACAAGATTCTTGGAGTAGAGAATACAACAACTTGACAAGAAATAAAGAAAGCATATTATAAGTTAGCTTTGCGTCTTCATCTAGATAAAAATCCTAGTGACGAGGTGCAATTTAGTGTTTTGATTTGCTTCGCTTCTGACAGTAGCAATATTTCATATCCTTGAATTATGCATGTTTTAGGAAGCCAAAGAAAATTTTCAGTGCCTGCAGAAAGTGATAGCCATACTTGGCGATGAGGAAAAAAGGGCTCTTTATGATCAAACTGGATGTGTGGATGATTCCATACATATTCTATCATCTTTTCATATGTCTTGTGCTTTAACGATGATATACTTTACTCTTATATCCTCTAAATTATGATCAGGATCTTTCTGGTGAATCTTTTAATAACCTAAAAGAGTTTTTCAGATCAATTTACAAAACGGTATCTACTCATTTTTTTCTTCATAAACACCTCATCTACACATTCTTTTTCATTTTATTTTTATAAAATAAGGTGGATATTATTTTCGCATCTGATGCAGGTTATAACGGCTGATATCAGATTCTGAGAAAAAAGATTTAAAAGATTTGTACATAGAATTTAAGGGGAACATGAATAGGTAAAAAAACATTAATGTTCACTGTAAGGTTTTTTTATTTCTTTACCTAAATTCTTTTGTTGTCTAGGCTCTTCTGCACAATGATTTGCTCTGACCCAAAGTTGATTCACATCATTAACTGGCGTAATACTGTGGGACAGAGGCCGGGCGAGTAGCAGAGTCGTGAAATTGGCGGACGATGGATTTGCGGAATTGACGGACAAAGAGCGTGCACGATCGGCAGAGAGACAGGAATGAAATTGACACGGACGGAACGGGAGTGTTTAAGAAGGAAGAGTGAATCGATTCCGTTTTATTGAAATCAAGGTCGGATTACAAGAGCTACAATATAAAAGAGTAGATCGTCATCGAAATGTAGCAGCAGCGGGAGGGAAAATCCGACGGGAATCAAATAGTTAGTTAGTAGTTAAATATAGTTAACTACTTAAAATTAAGTAGCGAGATGTCAACTGGATTCAATCTTATCTCTTTGTTAAATATAGTTAGTTAGTAGTTTTGTAGTTCTATAAATAATAACATGGGTTATCATGTAATACTTGACTTTTGGATTTTGTCATTGTATGATTAGTTTGGAAGAGCAAATACTTGATTAGAGTAATTGCTATTATTGACTCTTCAACATGGTATCAGTTGAGTATTTTGCGATTTTCTCCTCAAGTTTTTGACATTTTCCTCCTCAAGCTTTTGCGTTTCTTTTCTTAAATACTTAAAGAGATAAGTATATTTAAAATTAAGAAGCTACTAAGTCTGGAATACCAAGCCTTGAGGGCTTGTTTCAACCCATATATAGCTTTGTTCAAATGACATACAGATTCTGGGTATTTAGAATTTGCAAAACCCGGGGGTTGAGCAATGAATACTGTCTCTTTTAGTTCTCCTTGTAAAAAAGCATTCTTGACATCAATCTGTCTGAGAATGTAGCTATTATTTACTGCTAGAGATAGAATACTCCTAATGGTTGAAGACTTAACTACTGGGCTGTATATCAGCCCATAATCAACATTTTCATGTTGTTTAAACCCTTGTGCCACTAGTCTGGCCTTGTATCTTTCAATTGTTCCATCTGATTTCCTTTTAATTTTGAACACCCATTTGGTTCCAATAACATTCATGTGTTGTTCAGGAGAGACTAGATTCCAGGTCTTATTATCAATTAAAGCTTGATACTCTTCTTTCATAGCTTGAAGCCAATGGGGTGTAGTCATGGCTTGTTTATAATTTTTGGGAGTTTCTTGTAAATCTTCAACTGTTTGAACTACTAATGCCTTTGGCATATTTACTTCAAAAATGTCGTATTTCGAAGGAAATGTTGAAACTCTACTACCTCTTCTTACTTGTGTATGTGTGTTAAATTCATTCACTATAGTTTGAGGTATTGTTGTAGTTATGTGTTGGGGTATAGTGCTAGAGGAAATGATAGGTTCTTGATTTATTATGGATTGATGATTACTAATTCCATTATAAATTTCTATGGGAGAAGCAGATTCTTCAGTATTTTCTCTTGTATTTTCAGAATTTTGAATGTTTACCGAAATTTCTTGAGTTTCTCTAGAATTTAAAGACCGTACAATTTGTTTTTGATCATCTATAGGAAGTGGAAGCCTAACAATATTTTGAATTGGTTTTTGAGAGGCCTTAGTCGTTTCTAATATAACCTTATAATCTTTATATGAGAAAACATTTTCATGAAATTGTACATTTCTAGAAATTATTATTTTGGAATCATGTAATCTAAGACATTTATATGCCTTATGAGATGGTGAATATCCTAGAAAACAACAATAAGAAGAGGTTGGTTGAAACTTATTTCTTAAATGTTTGGGAATAAGAGGAAAGCATAGAGAGCCAAACACTCTAAGGTACCTAATATCTGGTTCTTTGTTATATGACAAAGAAAAAGGTGACTGAAACCCTAATTTCTTTGAAAGAAGTCTGTTAAGAGTGTAAACAGAAGAACTACAGGCTTCAACCCAATATTCTTTCGGGATATCAGAATGAAAGAAGAAACATCTTGTCATTGCTACAAGATGTCCATGTTTCCTTTCTACTAAGCCATTTTGTTCAGGAGTGAAAGGAGTAGAAAATCTATATTCCTTACAATGGTTAGTGAATTTTGAATTTAGAAATTTTCCACCACAATCTGATTGTATGGATTTGATTTTACGATCTAGAGAATATAATTCTCAATAAGTTTTTGGAATCCTTTAAAATTCTCAAACACTTCATCCTTAGATTTTAAAGGATAAAACCAAGAAAATCTTGAATATTCATCCACAATAAGTAAATAGTACCTATAACCATGAATTGAAGTTGTAGGTACGGGGCCCCACACATCCATATGCAAAACTCCTAAAGGTATGTTACTATACTTTATTCTAGATTTAAAAGGTAATTTTTTCATTTTATTCATAGGACATACAATACATTTTTCTTTACTTTTATTAGTTTTAATATTGTGAATCTTAAATAATTCAAAAATGATATGAGATGATGGATGTCCACATCTCATATGTCATATGTTATATGGTATTGATAGAACAGATGAAGCTGCCCTATGCTTAACCATAGACAAATTGCAGTTAAGTTTCCTATAATGATTAACAAAATACAATTCATTTAATCCAAATCCATTTAAAATTTGTTTTCCAGATTCATTGTCATTAACCGAAAATTTATTACCATTTAAGATGAATTTGCAATCTAAATTATTAGACATTGCTTGTAAAGAAATTAAGTTCATTTTTAATTTTGGGACACATAAAGCGTTTTTAAGAATTAATTCACCCAATTCAGATTTAAGTTTAATATTTCCAATATGAGATATATGTAATCCTAAACCATTACCAATTGTTATGAAAGAGTTACCTGAGTACTCCTGAGCCTCTGATAAATTATCGAGGTCAGGAGTCATATGAGCCGAAGCTCCAGAGTCCAAGATCCAGTTTCCTTCTGTAGAGTCATCAGTGACAGCAGCAGCAAATGCCTTTAGAATTTTCCTGCATGTCTTTGCTGAATGCCCTGGTGTATCACAAATCTGACAAACAATGGAAAAATTTGAATTAGAATTCTTAGATCTTCTCCAACGATTTTTAGAATCATTCTTCTTATTATTAGGAAAAGAATTTCCCTTTTGATTCCTGTAATTGCTGGAGTCATTCCTGTAATTGTTTCTAGAATCACTTCTAGAATCATGTCCAGATCTAAATCTTGCAGCAAATGCATTAACCGGAGGATCATCGGACTTGGTGTTGATTTGAAGATGACGCTTAAGGAATGCTTCCTCTCTGATTACTAGATGTATAAATTGTTCAAACAAAAGATTCGGCTGTGAATGTACCGAAGACATAAATGGGCGATACTCAGATCCAAGCTTATCACAGACAAAATCAATTTTATCCCTATCGGCAAGATTATCTCCAGCAGCGGCCAAACTGTCGATTAGGGCTCGGACTTTAATAACAAAATTTGTCATGCTCTCGGAGTCGGATTTCTTCAAAACTCGGAGCTCATCCCTCAAGCTTTGCGAATGACAAATTTTCCTCGG
>LFYR01001068.1:4790-21492 GCA_001185155.1 Zostera marina | reverse complement strand
TGAGAAGGGAACAGAGATGGATGGATATATGGACTGGAGGCGTCCAGTTGGCGAGAACGTGAAACTTGTCTTAATTGTTTAATATTTGTTACTGAGTCTGTAATCTTATTTTAATAGGAACTTGTATTAAGGGAAACAAAAACTGAGGTATGTGGTGGGATGGGGTTCAACTAAAAATAGAACCCTGTCTTGTCAAATACCATGGGGGAACATTTGGTGAATGGAATGACCCAAAAAGTCATATCCATATAGAGGTCTATCCCCCAGGGGGTGGACTCTATTATTAAAGTAGAAACGATATGTGGAGTCACTTATGTGTAGTAGACCGAAAAGTAATGGCAGAGTTTTCCCTTGGCAAAGGAAAAGATGCCTTGGGCACACCAGGGTTTTTACACTCCCCATTGCCTTAGGCCCACTACGTAAGAACGATGAGGCATAGATCGTTCTAGGAAACATTGAGTCAGTTCCCCAAAGGTTGTGAAGGCCCAAACGATCGTAAGATCCGGGGTCGGAACAATGCGGAGGGTGTGGGGTGGATCGCATGTGGTCACACCCTTTTTTTTTGTTTCGGAATCTATATTATCAGCTGATTTTGTTTCAAAAAAAGTTGTAGGAGTATGGTCTCGAGCTGGTTTATCTTCAGAGTGTCATCGTCGGTGTGCTCGTTCCGTCGACTGATGAAGGTACCAATAGTCGGCTCTCCGTTTTGCTGGATCGCGTGAGTCGACTTCTGTTGGAGGGATCTATCATAACGATTCCTGCTCCACATTTGATCTTGCCAAATGAACCATCAGTGAAAAGTTTCCAAATTTCGTGTTCTTTTTCTTTATTGCTAGGGTTTAATTCTACTAGGAAATCGGCGAGTACTTGAGCTTTTAAAACTTTAATTGGTATGAATGTTATGTCGAATTCGCTTAGTTCAAGTGCCCATTTACTCATTCTGCCAAAGATGTCTGGTTTGTGGAGTGTTTAATTGTAAGAGGGGGTATTAATTTGGTTGGAACTTTTATTGGGTGTGCTTGGAAATATGGTTTTAGCTTTCGGGCTGACATTATTACTGTGAAAGCTAATTTTTCTAGTAGAGGATAGTTGTTTTCTACTCCTTGGAGTGCTTTAATTAGAGAAGTAGGTAATTGGTTTTTGATTTTGATTTCTCTCAGTTACTAACACTGAACTAATTGCTGATTCTGAAATAGCTAAGTACAAGAATAGGGTTTCTCCTTTTTTTGGTGTCTGTAGTGTAGGGAGTTTTGTTAATTCTTCTTTTATATTTTTCAAAGCTTCGTCACATTTTGTGTTCCATTCGATTTTTCCTTTGTTTTTTCTAAGAAGCTTGAAGAAATTCTTGCACTTATCTGCAGAGCGAGGTAAGAATCTATGGAGTGTTGCTATTTTACCGTTTAATGATTGTAAATCTTTGATATTTTTGGGGATTGTTAAGCTTTCTATAGCTTGGATTTTCTCTGGGTTTGGTTTGATTCCGTTTGGGGTAATGATATATCCCAGAAATTTGCCTTCATTAACACCGAAAATGTACTTGCTTGGTTTTAGTTTAATTCCAGATTTTCTTAAGTTTTTTAAAGTTTCTTCTAGATCCTGAATGTGACTTTCTTTGGTTTTGGATTTTACTAAAATATCGTCGACGTAGACTTCGACATTCTTGTTGATTTGATTTCTGAAAATTTTATCCATCAGGAAAGTTGCTCCGGCGTTTTTTAAGCCGAAAGGCATTTTGGTGTAACAAAATGTTTCGATTTCGGAGATAAAAGATGTTTTTTCTTCATCTTCTTTGCTCATGGGAATTTGGTTGTATCCGAAATGAGCATCCATGAAGCTTAGTAATTCGAACCCAATGCTTCTATCTATTAATTAATTGACCGATTATGGGTAAAGGATAGCTGTCTTTTGGGTAGAATTTATTTAGTATGGTGAAATCGATGCACATTCTCCAGGCTCTTGTAGATTTTTTGACCATAACTATATTTGATAACCATCTGGGGTATTTTACTTCTCTAATAAAACCGTTTTTGATTAGTTTGTCGATTTTAGTCAAGGCTGCTTCTCTTTTTTCAGGACTTAGAGTTCTTAGTTTTTGTTTTATTGGTTTTGTTTTTGGGTCTATTTCTAGTTTATGTTCGATTATTTCTTTTTTTACTCCTTTTAGGTTTGAATCGTTCCATGTGAAAATATCTAAGTTGTTTTTTAATAGATTGATTATTCTTTCTTTTTCTTCTTTATTTAGGTTTGATCCAATTTTGAGTTCTTTTTCTTCGGATAATTTTGTCATTATGGTTTTTTCTGATGGAATAGGTTTTTTAGGTAAATTTAGATATTTTGGTGTTGAATTTTGTAATACTTCCAGTGTTCTTCTTTTTCTGGCAAGGACTGCATTATCTTGGCATTGAATTGCCGATATATTGCATGTTTTGGCTAAGGATTGGGAGCCTCTGATGCAACATATTCCTTCGTTTGTTTGGAATTTCATACATTGGTGAAATGAGGATGTTACTATTCCAAATTCATGTAGGCTAGTTCTTCCTAAAATGGCGTTATAGGCTAAAGTGAACCAGACTATTGTGAATGTGACGTTTTTTGTTGTGATAAATTTGTCTTCTCCTAATGTTACTGATAATATATAGGATATTTCCGACTACCAGAACTTTTACTTGTCTGGATCCTTTTATTGGGCAGTGGCATACTGTGAGGTCTTTTTCTTTTATATTCATATTTTCGAATGTGTCCCAATATAGAATATCAATTGAAGCTCCGGTATCTACTAATATTCTGTGAACCATGTAATCGTTTAGGATTGCTGATATTACTAAAGGATCTTGGTGTGGGGTTTCTATTCCTTTAAGGTCTTCGGTTGAAAAGCTTATTGGTTCTTGCTTTGATTTGGGTCTTTTTGCTGGTTGGTCTATTGTCAATACTTCTAAAGACCTTTTGATGTTTGTGTATGTTGTGATCATGAATATGGTTTTAGACGTGTTTGCTTTGTTTATTAGATTTACTTAGTTGTTTTTGTTCTAGTAGGACTTTGGCTAAAGCTCGACATTCGTTGGTCGTGTGACATTTGTCTTTATGATATTCACAGTATTTTCCGTTATTGCGAATTTGAGCAGTCGTTTCGCTCATTGGTTTGGCAGGAGGTTGCATGTTTTGTAGTTCTAGGAATTTGTCTGTTTGATTTTCCTTTGGTTTTCTAGAATTAGAGGTGTTTCTATTTTGGAATGTTGTTGGATTTTTGAATTCTTTAAATTTTTCTTCTAGCATTTCTTCTATATATGTCCATTTCTGTATAAGCTTTTTCGAAAAGATCTGATACCTTGGTTGGTGGGTTTTCTATTATATTTACCGCAAAGCGTGTTGGTCTGAGGCCTGCTCTGAAAGTTATGATAACTGCGCTATCAGATGGGCGTTCTACTCGGTTTAGTGTTTCTGTGGATCTTTTGACATAATTCCTTAAAGTTTTGTTGATTTTTTGTTTAACATTTAGTAGTGCTCCTTAGTGTGTTTTTCTTCTGACTAAGTGGTTGAAGGTTTCTAGAAATTTGTGTTTTAATTCTTCAAAATTATTTATACTATTTATTGGTAAATTAATATACCAATTTATAGCTTCGTCTTCCAAGGTTTTTCGGAACATTCTACACCATAGGGCCTTTCTATCTGTCACATCTTCCATGTTGGTCATGAATTTGTGAATATGATCCATAGGATCTGAGTTTCCTTTGTATTGTGGTAATTTGGGTCTTTTCCAGCTACTAGAGTACTATTTGCTTAGTAAATGAGAGACTAGTGCTTCTTTATTTATGTCTGGTATAATGTCTTCAACATTTACGCTTTCTTCTTCAGAAGTTTTTATAGTTGTTTTTTCTGAATTTTGTTGTTTCTTTACGACGTTAACTAAACTTGATATTTGCTCTTGAAGGAAGCCCATGATTTCGTATAATTCCTCTAGTTTAGCTTTCTTTAAAATATCGTTGTCGAATTTGCTTAAACTTGAGTCTGATCTGCATCTTTTTATTATGGGTTGAGTGTTTTGATTTTTTATTATTTTATCTGAATCGTTATCGCTTGCATGTTCCATTTATGGATGTTTAGTGAAATCGAGATAAAGGAGAGGAAATGAAACGCAATTGTTTGCGAGCTGAAGAAAGAAACGTAGGGAGAGAGTGAGATAAAGTCGTTCGTGAGTCGTAGGGAGAGATCGAAACGAGGTTATCTACTGGATGGAGAAACGACGTGAGATCGTAGATCGCGTGTTATTTACCTGTAGAGAGACATGAGTTTGAGAAGAAAAGTGCGTGGTCGGAGATCTCGGGTTTGGAGAAAGAGAGATCGTGGTCGCGGAGAAGTCGTCCCCAGCGGAGTCGCCAATTGTTAGTATATAGTCCCCAGCTTCTTCCATAGACGTATACTTGTTATATAGTAGTCCAGGGGAGACGGACTCTCTCATGAACCGGGCATGCAGCCTCTGTTTATTCATGGGATGCGTTGATATGTGATTGGTTGATGATTATATATAATATCACCAATCGCGTATTAACAGAACCAAATCCAATAAAAAAACAAGAAAGCAAACAACAATTCCTTCAATAATCTGATAACAACAAATACATCTCCATCTGTTAAAAACACCGACCAAATGGTGTATAGGTAGAGTAAATCAATTTCTAATTTCAAAAAATATTTAGATCCATCATCAGAATTCAGAAGTTATTGTGAAATCTGAAAATATCATAAGTTATTGTAACTTGTAATCCATAAAATCTGAGAATATCGTAAAATAATCAACCCCTGGCTAGTTATACATGCTTGTAGCCAGAACTTCAGTTGAAGCAAGAATTGTAAAAACTCTAAATCAAACCATGAACAGAAAAAGGAAAGGGAGGGAGAGGGAAAAGAAACAAAAACGCACCTTCATCCCAAGGCGTGTGTGTCATCAGGGCTGCAATTTCCCAAAAATAAAAATAAAATGAAGGAAATGAAAACAAAACAAAAAATCAACAAAAAAAAAGGAAATGAAAAATAAAATTTCCCAAAAATACATTTTCCCCCAAAATAAATGAAACAAATCCCTAAACAAACAAGAACGGACGACGGATCCTGCTGATCCCCGTTGATTCCAACAGGCGGAACATGCTGCAACCGTTTGAAATCCCTCATCAGCCTCTTTCTTGACGGGCTCGACATCGATCCCACCCCTACTCTCTCCTCTGGAGAATGGAACGTACCAGAAAACGAGAAGAGTGTGGGTGTGGCCTCTAGGGAAGGGACGACAGCACACGGGAAAGGAGGACATCGCAGACACGCGGAGAGACAGAGAATAGTTGCGACAAAAGGGAACGGACGACAATTCCATTATGGGAATTTCATAATTCCATTATGGGAGGTCATGCAGGTATACTCAAAACCAAGAAAAGAATAACTAAACTTTTCTTTTGGGAAAAAATGGGAACTGATATAAAAAGACATGTTAGAGACTTCCAATGAACTGATATAAAAAGACATCATTTGCCAACAAATGAAGCCTTCCAATGAAAAGCCTTCAGGGCTACTCATGCCTCTTTCAATACCATCTGAAACATGGAAGGAAATTACTATGGATTTCATAACCGATTTACCCAAAGTGGAAGGTAAAACTGTAATAATGGTGGTTGTAGATAGGTTGTCAAAGTATGCTCACTTTAGTCCTCTGCCTACAAGTTTTAATGCAGCTAAGGTAGCTGAGGTATTTGTAAGAGATATAGTGAAGCTTCATGGTACTCCAGCTTCAATTGTTTCTGACAGAGACAAAAATTTTACATCTAAATTTTGGAGGGAACTACATCAGAGAAGTGGCACTAAATTATTATATTCGTCATCTTATCACCCTCAAACAGATGGGCAGACGGAGGTCGTCAATCGAACCTTAGAGATGTATCTAAGATCTTACTGCCATGAAGATCCTAGACAGTAGTTAAGTCTATTGCCTTTGGCAGAATTGTGGTACAACACGGGTTACCACTCATCATTGGGAATGACTCCCTTCATGGCTCTCTATGGGAATGAGGCTTCTGAATTTAAAAATTATAATCCTGGAGATTCACAGATAGAAGCAGTAGATATGGTACTACAACTCAGAGAGGATACATTGGCTACCATAAAGAAAAATCTAGCAAATGCCCAAGCAAGGATGAAACACCAAGCTAATAAGAGTATATCAGACATAATTTATGAAGAAGGAACATGGGTATTGGTCAAATTACAGCCCTATAGGCAGACTACTGTGGCAAACAGAGCTCACAATAAACTTTGCCAAAAATATTTCGGACCTTATGAAATTAAGAAGAGAATCAACAGAGCAACTTACAAAATTAAATTATCTGAAGGCAGTATGATACATGATACCTTCCATGTCTCTAGATTGAAGAAATTTTTTGGTCCCATTCCTGAAAAAAATCCAACAGAAAATTCGATGGTTGCTGTCAATAATCAACCAATCGCATATCCCCTAGCAGTGATGGATACACGAGTAATATGGCAAGAAAATCGAAAGATTAAACAGTTCTTAATACAATGGAGTGGAGCATTACCTGAGGATTCATCTTGGGAGACGTCGGAGAGGATACAAGATCAGTTTCCGTCCTTAAACCTTGAGGACAAGGTCGGTCTTGAAGGAGGAAATGATGATACGTTCTTCATCGATTACTCGTCCATATCCGAGGACGTCCGGCGATTAGCAGAGGAAGAGGCCGGAACCCTAGCTGGAGCTGATTTGGGAGAAGGCGCGGCTCAAGTTCCTTCCAACGAAGATGACCCCGGTCCAAATGCTGCTCGACCGGTCCGCCAAGGAAAGACACCTAAACGTTATGAAGATTTCATAATGGACTAGAGTCTGACCACATATGAGTTAAAACAATTTAAATAAATTACAGGGAGCACCCTGGGTAGTTTAAGAATTCTATTTCAATTCGGTAGTATAAGTTTGTAATCATTGAATGAAATCATTAACAAATTTTGCAACAAACATTCTCTCAATTTCACAACTTCATAACCCTAAACATCCGACTATCGTCGAGTACGCCGTCATCCCGCCGTCACGCCGATCATGCCGGATCCAGACTTCTTCCAGCCGTATTGAGCACTCTGTTGAATCGCTTAACCGCATTATTCAATCAGGGCTTAGCCTCGATTTCAGGGATATATTCCCGAAGTGTTAGCCTTGGACACCCGAGATCATTGATCTTGTCTCTAAGGCACTCCTGTTCGTCAGGTCAAATCTTTCTGAATTAAAATTCTTGGGTAGAACCCTATCACAACATTACACTCACGAACGGTCTACATTCATTTACAAATAATTATCCAAAGCGGACGGCTGAGAAGGCGGAGCGTTTTTGAGCTCATTTAAGAAGAGCGCTTCTGATTTTTATTATTTCCCATATCCATTCATATCCATTTATTCCCAAACATACCCCCGCACAATCCTCTCACAGAATATCAACGCTAACAACTTCCTTCTTCCTTTTTTTTATTTTAAACAATAATGTAATTAAAATACCGAATTAAAAAATCTTAAATTATAATCTAAATAATTAAAAATAAAATAGTCCAAATATAAATAAAGAATAATTAAATAAATTAACAAAGATTATCGATAATAATTAATCTATAATTTTTTCAACATTATCAACTTCTTCACCACTAACAAAAAAATCATCGTCATGGTTATTAAGATCAATAAGCTCATAGTTTCTATTTCGAAACAACCGAGTTTGATTTAGTGAGAGAGTGATTTAGAATTTAAGGATTTGGGAAAAATAGATTTAGGGATTTGGGCATTTGGCATTTGGTGCTAAAGACTTAAAAATTTAAAAAATATTAAAATGTAAGGAGTTAAATATAAATTTTTTATAGATATATTTTAAATATAAACTTATGTATTTAATATATTATATATAATTATTTATATAAATTATATTTTATAAAATATTATATAAGGTTTAGATATAACTTACCCCAGGTATGGGTATTATCTGGAGCGAGGATTTCAATCCCTATCTCCGTATCCGAAAATGGCTGGAGATTTCAGTCAGGGACGGGGACAAAGATTTTCCTACTCTGGGAATCTCACCCCTAATTAGAACATCATTGTCTTCCACTCTCTTGATCTCTATCTTCTAGACATATGGATACCAATCTTCACAACACTGCTCTTACAATCACTGTAACTAGGGGTGAGATTCCCCATCCCTGTACCCGGTACCCGGCCCGTACCCAGACGGGCGAGTACGGGGACGGGGATAATTTTCCAACCCGAAGTAGAAAAATCCCCGTCCCCGACCGAAATCCCCGGTCATTTTCGGGTACGGGGATAGGGATTGAAATCCCTGCCCCGGATAATTCTCGTACACGGAGAAAATTGCATATAGACCCTATAAAAAAATTATATTGTATAATTTATATAAATAACCTTATACAATATATTAAATAGATAAATTTATATTTAAAATTGTAAAATTAAATCTATATCCTAAATTTTTAATTAAAAACTTAACAGTTAAACCTAATCAAATTAATCTCGTTCTTATTCTTGTAACTTTGTTCCACCACCGCGCGCCGACATCTTGTTCCACCGCTGTCCTAAGGTAAGCTGTCGCATGTCAGATATTTTTTTAAATGAAATAACTAAGGTATTACTGTATTAGCCGCTTGTTCCATCGCTTATTTAAATGAAATAACTAAGATAAGACAAAAGACATTCTTGTTTCACCGTTTGTTCCACCATACTTTATTTTTAATTTCTTATGATCTTTTTTATTAAATATTAATTAATAAAAGGATGGGCGATTAATATTTCTTACTGTCTTACTTAGGGGTGAGATTACAAAAATAAAATTTAAATTACTGTTTAAAATAAAGTAAAAAAATATATATTTCGACCGGGGATCCCCGTCCCATCTCCGTTGCCGCTCACCCCTAACTGTAACTAAGGGTGCAAATGGGTCCGGAGCAGACCCAGGCCCGGTATGTATCTGACTATTTGGGTCCCGGGTTAGGGCTAATTTTAGTCTCATTAAACATTTTGAACCCGGAGGTCCGGGTCCAATTAAGTTCGAATTTAGATTAACCCGCAAATTATAAAGATAATATATTAATTATAATCTTTTAATTTAGTATTTTAATTATAAAAATACTCATTATATTTTCTTAAACTATATTATCTTAAACTTTAGGATTTCCTTCTAATGGCTTTGATTTTTTGATTATGTACGAGGAAATCAATATTTAAAGACTATTGCATGATATTTTGAACTTGATTTTTATTTTTTTTATATATAAATATTTTAAGTAAAACTCTTTATTTGACCCGAATCGGACTCGACTCAGATCAATTTCATAGGTTTGGGTCTGAATCCAAACCAACTAACTTAGACTCGATCCATTTATACCCGATCTAAACCAACTAACTTTATACAGTCAGTTTCAGATTCGACGAACTGGGTGCGCCCAATCTGGTGACGGACGGTAATTAAGGAGGAGGAAAACGTAAACGACGATGACGGGCACTTGCTTATATAGATAAGATGAGAGAGCGTTGTGGGGTAGTTGGTGGGTGACCACAAACTTGTAAGTGAGACTAATCAGTAACAAATAACAAAATAATGATCAATTTTCGAGATAATTACTTTATTGATCGATTTTCAATTAGGTATTTGTGTGTGCGTTAACTACCCACTACCCACGTCACCTGATCAGCACGTTTTAGTATTGATTAATAATAATCAATATTTATAGGAGGTTTCTACAATTTTTCCCAATTTATAAAATTTTACAGTCAGATGTAACACCCTCCTTGGTATTAATTATGCGTCGTCGATGATTGTCGGAGCAGAAAATATCCCGTGAAGGACTGGAGGTAAGAGAAGAATTCTACCGAAGGAGCCTATGATTGTATAAGAAATGATTTGATTCAAGTTCCCTTTTACATCCAATTATTAAAATACTATTAAATTCCTTAGTTCGGTCGGGCGACTGGATTCATCCACATTGAAATCCTCTGGTACGTTCTCCTCTCGGACGTCACTCGTTCCAAGGTCAGATCTCGCTTCAGTTGAGCTCGAGTTTCTATCTCATCAATATTTATTGTTAAATCAGACCATCGTTGATTCCCCTCCGATAGTTTAAACAACATTTTCTTTCCTGTTTGGATTATCCGGCAGTTTCGGTGTCCATCTTCTTTTTTCAGTTGGATTTTTGTATTGATCCGTCAGTTAAAGAAGGGGGCACTTGATCGAATCTTTGAACCACGTTTTCCCCACCGCGACTTGATTTTCCTTTTCGTACACTCGACAAATCTTCTTTCTTATCAAGAAAAACCATCGCATTCTTGATACTTCCTCTTTTGCATCCATCTCGATCTGATATGTAGTCGAAAGGAGAAGATTCAACATCTCTTGAATTCACGAACCACCTGTATTGACATAAAAGCCTAGCAAAGAATATGAGTAAAGCAAGACAACATGCAACGCCGCACATTAGAAAAAGCCCCCAGAAGCTTTGAAGATTCTGTTTATTAGAAGTTATGGAGTCGCTGTCAGCAGAGCATCCATGATTCGACAACTCCCATTTGTCGCTAATTCTTTGGAGGTCGCCAATTTCGATAATTTCAAGAATTGCTGTCGAAATTGGTTTTACAAGAGGTGACCCTTTTTGAAACGCCTGCAATAGACATTAATTAATTCAATCGATATATAAGATGACAATCGACGGGATAAGAAATGGAAAAATTCGATACGATACATACGAATCCCCATCGACCTCGTTTAAACCTATCATCGATGATCTTAAATTTGCAGTGTCTGGCGGTGAAAATTTTGGCATATGGTATCTGCTCGATTATGGCAGCCACACCTCCATCTTCTTTAGGACCGAGTTCAAGTGCTTTTACGTAATCTGCAGCTTTTTTTAGTGGTTTCAATCTCGACATCGACACATTGGCTCTTTTATTCAGAAAATTTTCTATGCCAGTCCCAGAGTGGAATCCAATGGGATCGGAGCTATTTAGTAAACTATGAATTCCTTTTACCGGTGATGTCATGTGTTGAACTGTGAGAATCGATGTCAAGCTTGCTACGTAATTTGAGTTCAGTATTAGAACGACGAAGAACCAAATTAACAACACAATCCGACCTAGTGCGCTCTCAGCTGTTTGTCCTGAAAGAGAGGTGGAAATAGGTTTTTTATTTTAACTTTTTTTGAGGGTATATCGGGACGCGGGAGTAAATCAAAAGTTACTTACTTTGTGACTGGAACATCGTCGACAGACTGAACCAGATAACTGTAGTGATTTGTCGTCTGGGAGGACCACGGAAATCTTCATTCACCCGATGTTCGAGAATCCAGATAACTAGCCCGACAAAGAGAAATAGAAAACCAATAACAGACCACAACTGTACAGAGAATGGTCTGAGGAAAGCCCAAGCATTGACGTTTATCTTTCGGAAAGGAGCAATGATGACCAGACCGGAATCCATGAACGGTTGTGTGAAATCAACTAAAAGTGTTCTAGATGCAACAATCGCGATGTCTCCTACAACCGCATCGAGACTCTGACAAAAACCAATGTTAGTTTTTAAAAAAATACAATTTTAGCCAAAAAAAAAAGAGCTCACGTCGTTGGCGACCATCTTGATTAGTTCGTCGTAGTTTGGACTATCGATCCCGTTTCCGATCACCACGAAGGAATAAGAAGGAGGGTCGGGAAGCAACCCAATTGCTTGTTTGAAAATATCAATGCAATAACCTTTTGCAGAGGTGTTACCGTCATCATTCCCTATGGTTACTATATTTTTGAAATCTACTCTGTAAGGAACGCCTATTCTGAGAGTCTTCCTGGTGCTTGCGATCGCCGATTCTTTGGGTTTTATCAAGCTCTCACCCGGCCAAACCACTCCGTGCAGCTGGTGACTTTTCTTGGTTGTTCTTGTTGGATCGTCAAGAGATTTTCTATGTAAAATATCAGGAGAGAGTAGTGACAGACCAAAGGACTTGGACCAATATCCAACAACCCTGGAACCTGTTCCTTCGACGTTTATAACCTCAAACGTCGAATTGGCTATGGTTCTGTCGGAGTTAAATCTGATCTGTCCAGTCAATCCCGTGAAATTGGTACGTGTTAATACGATTCGAAGCAACGAACTGCCCCCTTGGAAAATTTCTAGATTTTTTAATCTTCCAGTAGCAGAGAACTTGGGTTCTTCTTCTTGTTCGTTGAGGAATCTGTGGATGGCTTCTGCAACGATCCAAACTGAATCGTAAGCGGAGTAGGCGTGAGAATTCAAACCTGAACTTCCAGTTTTAATCCAAGTCCAATCGAAATTCCGCTTGGCCACGGAGTCTGGGATGTGGCGTCGGAGAGAGATAACACCTTGAACAATCTCCATTGTGTTGAATAATTCTACCGGTTCCGACGAATCCAAAGCTGTAGAAAGCCAATCAGTTGCGACCCACGCATACCCATTCGCCATCATTCCGAGACGTTTTGCAGCTGAAAAAAGTCCAAACTCTTTATCCACGGAGTTGAAATGAACGATGAAAACCCTTGATCCCATGGAGTTAAGATTGAATAACAAAACATCGATTTCGCTCGTAGATGCATTGGGCATCAACGGAGCTCTGTTGAAGACGATGTCGCTATCTTTCCCACTCTGTAAAACATCTTCCAATGCATGCATCCCACTTCTTCCATATTCACTGTCGATGTAGATGATCGCCACTTTTCTCCATTCGAAATATTCTACCAAATCGGCGACTGCAGACATCTGGGAGTAGTCGTTGTGTGTTGCTTGGATGAAATAAGGAAACTGAGTTGAATTCAGATCAGGATCTGTAGCTGCAAAAGAAATAACTGGAACCTGAACTTCTTTTGCCGCTTCAGAGATCAGACGAGCTATGTCAGAAGATTGTGGACCTAATATGGCAACTACTTGATTTTGCATCAAATTCAGACCTTCAATCATTCCAATCATTCTATCACACTTGGTGTCCTTCATCACCATATTCAACCTTGTTCTGGAAAGAATATTCTCATTTGAATTCACGGCCTCAACAGCGGCTTCAATTGCAGGCTTAGCAACTCTTCCTATGGTGGAATTGAAACTCAACAGAACTCCTATGTTCACTGAAGAAGGTATGATATGGCTGGATTTGTTGCCACTCACAGCCAAAACACAGAGTGAATAAACTAGGAGGGTGTAAAACAACTTCATTTATCATCTACTGAAAACTGAACGATAAAAATGAAGAACAACAACAACAACAAGATAATTTATGTACAGAAAAGGAAGGAAACTAAAAAATATGTGAAGGATGAGAAAAATGTAATTTTTTTTTGTGGACAAAAAAAACTTAAAATCAAACCTATAATCTAGGATATGTGACGTGTGTTGTTTTGACTTATACATAGATTAATAATCCATTCACATACGCATGTTCTGGTCTTTCTATTTCACATCTTAGTCGTCCATCCTTTTATTATTTTTTTATTCATTTTGTGCACAGATCTCCATGAAGTCTCTTACAATTTGTACTTCCTTACTAACAACATGTACCTCTCTACTTTTACTTACCTCTTACCTTTCTCTTACCTCCCTAGCTTTTTACCTACACACGCAATCTCTTTCTTTTTCCTTTTTTTTCATTTTTTTAAAGTTTATCGGAAGTCTCCTGCCATCGGAAGTTCATTGAACCCATTGCTAGATTTTTTGTTGTTATCATTTACTGTTTGTTTATCAAATTTTCATCTTTTTAGTATGGATTCTTTTACTTTTTATGTTATTTTCTTTTATTCTCACAACTCCATCTCATATTATCATTTACTTATTTTTTTTCGACCACATCTATGTACTACAGGTCTATCTTTTTTCCAATATACTACCATTTCCTTATTATCATTTCTTAAGTCTCCTAAATTTATGCATTGCTTGTTCATTATTACAATCTCGTAATTATATATTAGTTGTCCCCTATTACAATTTCGTTAGTCTCGTCAATCTGTGTAGTCGTAGTCCCTTAATAAATTCTTCTACGTTATTATCCTCTCGTGTGTCTCTTTTATTTCTCCAATCGTTGTTCCTATTTACAATCTTCCTCTACATTTCTAATCGTTGTTCCAATTCACAATCTTCTAAATCTTTATTCGTTGGTCTTTTCTCTATTTCTCTACGTCTCCTCTACATTCCAAATCTCTCTTAATAAATTCTTATACGTCTTTTTTTTTATCTATTCGTTTCTCCTTATTATCCTCTCGTATGTCTCTTTAATCACTCTAATCGTTGTTCCTATTTACAATCTTCTACGTCTCCTCTACATTTCTAATCGTTGTTCCTCTTTACATGTTCTTGAAGTCGTTAAAATCACTGTTTATGAATTGTTTGAAACCATTGTTTCTCAAATGGTCTCAATCAATGTTCCTAAAATAACTTCAATCAATGTTCCTGAAATGTTGAAACCGTTGTTCTTGAATTCTGATGAACAAAACCAATAAACATCGAGAATTTGTGATTATTGATTGGGTGTGAAAATTATTCCATGCAAAAAATGAAAATACTGTTGAAGAGTCAATAATAGCAATTACTCTAATCAAGTATTTGATCTTCAAACTAATCATACAATGACAAAATCTAAAAGTCAAGTTTTACATGATAACCCATGTTGTTATTTATAGAGCTAAAAACTATTAACTAACTATATTTAACAAAGAGATAAGATTGAATCCGGTTGACATCCCCTCCCAATCTTTGTATGCTTTGTTTCCTTAAGTGTAGTATAGCAAAAGAGGGATTAAAAACCCAGCGTGCTTCTCATTCTTTTGCATCTTTATTTTGATTCTGGAAAAACCTTTCCTTGCTTAACTGTCCACTAAGAAATATAAAGAAATTTCAAGCAAAAAACAAACTTGTTATAGCCATCTTTAGAGTATTCTTAGTAGACAAGCATCTGCTAGAGTCCTCTTAATCGTCTATAAACACAACAATTTATAGCAGTATCAGAGTTTTTTTATTTATATATAGCATAAAGAAAAGAAGAGAAGAAAAAAAAATATAGTAGAAAACAGAATTCGTAGATCATCACAAAGAATATTATTATGATATTCCGAAACAACAAACACAAAAAAAAAAAGATATATATTTCAGAGAGAAAATCATAAAGTAAATTTCATTTTTAATCTTCTACAAAGATTTAGGAAAATATCATAAGATACTGCTTTAGTAAAAATATCTGCCAGTTGTTGAGAAGAGCTCACATGTCTGATTTCTAGAAAACCTTTAGTGACTAATTCTCTGACAAAATGAATGTCAGTCTCAATATGTTTAGATCCCTTCTTTATTACCGGGTTTTTAGCCATAAAAATGGCTGAATTGTTGTCACTGTGTATGAGTGGGATGTGTTTAAGTTTGTGTTCTAAATCCCTACAGACGAAATGTGACCATCTCATCTCAGCTGCTAGAGATGCCAAAGCTCTATATTCTGACTCTGCACTGGATCTGGAAACTGTATTTTGTTTCTTTGATGACCAGGTAATCAAATTTTCACCAATGAATAGGCAATATCTAGTAGTGGATTTTCTTGTATCTGGATCACCTGCAAAGTCGGCATCGCAGAAGCCAATCATTCTGTGATGATCATCTTTATTTTTGGAGAAATGCAGACCATGACTAAGTGTGTCTTTGATGTACCTTAAAATTCTCTTAGGAGCAACCCAATGTGATGTTTTTGGTTCATTCACAAATTGAGCGACTTGGTTAATGGAGTAAGTAAGATCTGGCCTGGTGAGTGAAAGATATTGTAAAGAGCCTACTAATGCTCTAAAACCAGTAACATCTTGTGCAAATGTCCCTTCATCTTTAGATAGTTTTGAATTTGGAAGAACTGGGTATTTACAAGGTTTACAGTTTAACATATTGTTTTTGCCAAGAATGTTAATTGCATACCTAGACTGATGAAGATCAAGAGATCCATCAAAATTATAAACTACTTCCATTCCTAGAAAAAACTTTAACATACCCAGATCTCTACATCTGAATTCTTGACACAAATGTCTGATAAATGTTTCCACTTCATTGTTGTTGTTTCCAGTGATGATTAAATCATCTACATATATGACAACCCAAATGAGTATGTCGTCTTGATCATAAGTAAACAGTGAAGTGTCGGCCTGACTATTTGTAAAATTATTTAAAATTAAGAAGCTACTAAGTCTGGAATACCAAGCCTTGGGGGCTTGTTTCAACCCATATATAGCTTTGTTCAAATGACATACAGATTCTGGGTATTTAGAATTTGCAAAACCCGGAGGTTGAGCAATGAATACTGTCTCTTTTAGTTCTCCTTGTAAAAAAGCGTTCTTGACATCAATCTGTCTGAGAATGTAGCTATTATTTACTGCTAGAGATAGAATAATCCTAATGGTTGAAGACTTAACTACTGGGCTGTATATCAGCCCATAATCAACATTTTCATGTTGTTTAAACCCTTGTGCCACTAGTCTGGCCTTGTATCTTTCAATTGTTCCATCTGATTTCCTTTTAATTTTGAACACCCATTTGGTTCCAATAACATTCATGTGTTGTTCAGGAGAGACTAGATTCCAGGTCTTATTATCAATTAAAGCTTGATACTCTTCTTTCATAGCTTGAAGCCAATGAGGTGTAGTCATGGC
>LFYR01001065.1:128353-161433 GCA_001185155.1 Zostera marina | reverse complement strand
TGCGGACTTTAAGTCGCTCTTGATCAGAGTGGACTATAAACATTAGTTCTATCGCTTCGGCTAGAACTTGGTTCTATCGCTCTGGCAAGAACCCGATTCTGTCGCTCCGGCCTGAATCGTATTCCGTCGCTTTGGCCGGAATTTATCTTGTCGCTTCGGCCTCGATAACACAGTGCAGTCGCCCTTGATCAGGGAAGGACTATAAACAGAGTTACCGTGGCCTGGAACTCGATCCATTCTTGACGCTTTGGCCTATGGATTCTGAATCACTACGTCACTGTGGGCGGATGATTCGATCTCATCTTGTCGCTTTGGCCTTGGTGCTGGATCACACACATTGAACCTTGGTTGGGGGGGTACTGGCGATACACGCATGTTTCTTGTGCTCTCTTCAGGAGGGAGTACTGGTGAGACATGCCTGATTACGTCAATCACTCCAAGCAACGCCTTTCAACAAGGACTAGGGCTCCGTCGCTATGGCAGGACCCCCGGAGAGCTCCCATGGTGCGGAACACGTTCATCGTCCAGATCGCCGAGTTAGCCCGTAAGTCACCCGATTGGACTACCAAGTCGCCGACATACAGGATAACTCGCCGAGTTAAGGCAAGATCGGCAGTATGGTAGACTGCACATCTTGGCCCTAGAAACTCGCCGAGTTAGCCCTAACTAGGCGACTTCCATACCTGAATCGGCGACTTACGACCGTTACTCGCCGCCAGCCAACGTCATAAATGTTACCATATATGACCATAGGCGCGATGTCCGCCTTTGATTGCGCCCTCCGAGATCCTATAAATAGGGTCTCAAGGGGACACTCAAAGGCACGATTCAAGTTCCTCTCTCACACCAGAGCATCACTACGAAACTCGGCGAGTCTCATTAGAATCGCCTAGTTTCCACTTGCAGGTATTTGACGTAGAGCATGCGTCGTGGACTCCAAAGCCTCCAGCATCAACCTCGTACCACCGCGAGCCCTGGTAGCAAATTCAGTGCTTCATCAGCAAACAAAATCGGTAAAGTCACATTAAATTTATGGAGAATCCGGTGGGAAAATTTACCAACGAACCATTTGTTCTTCAAGTGCGAGTACTCGAAATGGGTACTCAAAGAGGCGATGGAAGCGACCGGAGCCCTGATAAATACTGAAAAATAGAAGAAAAAAATCACAAGAATAAACACACACAAAAATAGAAGAAAAAATATCACAATATAGAGCGAAATAGCAGCCGCAACTTGCAAAGTGGCAAAAATCTTAACCCTAACTTTAACCCTAAACTTAACCCTATGGCATAGAAGGTGTGGTCATCCTTCTAGTTTCATTTTAAGAATAATTTCAGAAAATTGTAAAATATCTTTAAATAAAAATAAACATACATGTATTGATTGTCCCTTAAATAAAATGAAAAAAATACCTTTTATCAATAGAATAGAATATAGTAAAATTCCTCTAGGTGTAATATACATGGATGTTAGGGTCCATCACCCAAAATATTGATACATGGATGCAAATTCTATCTATTATTGGTAGATGAATGTACAAGATTTTCATGGATATATATCCCCTTTTATACAAAAGTCAAGTATTTAACTATTTCAAGGACTTTCATATAATGATTGAAAGATCTTTAGAATTACAGATAAAATCTATACAGACTGACTATGGAGGTGAGTTTCTCAACTTCTTATTTTCCACCTATTGCAAAAATACTGGGATAAAACACAAACTCTCAACACCCTATGCCCCATAATAAAATAGATTAGTGAAAAAAAAGATGGTCACATAGTCTCTGTGGCTAGGTGTTTCTTCACATAATCTGAGATCCCAAAAGCATATTGGATGGAAGCTTGTGCTGAATCCCGTGAGGAGTAATTTAAAAAAACGACCTGGATCCAATTAGAACAATGCATGTGGCAGATCACCCTAGCAAGGCAAGGCACACTGGCTCTAGAAACCATGAACAGGAAGGCCACCATATTAGAGTATAATAAAGCGGAAGTAAATTGAATTAATTTTAAAACTCAGAGTGATCTCCTTTTATAGTAGAAATGCTACTCAATTACAGAGATTAATATCCTAACAGATAACTGATTATTGTTATCTGTTTACATTGTTATTGTTTCTCTAATACGCCCCCTCAGACGTATCGGCAGTTCTGTCGTGAGGATGAACGACAAATATTGAAATGGTGCTCTGGACAAGGCTTTGGTTAGAAGGTCGGCCCTTTGATCTTTCGAGACAACAAATTTTACTGACAGTGTTTTGCCCATTACTCTTTCTCATACGAAATGAAAGTTCATGGCAAAATGCTTGGACTTGATACGAAGGATTGGATTCTTGGATAATGTGATCGCTCCAGAGTTGTCGCACCAGATCACCATATTATCTGGAATTTTTATTTTTAATTCAGAGTTCTGATGTGGTGTCCGCAACGCTCCGATATTCGGCTTCGGTTGTTGATCGCGGAAGTGTTGGCTGCTTGCGAGAGGGCCATGAGATTAAGTTTGGACCAAAATAGACCATATTTGCACCTTGGCTTTTTCGATCTGTGACATCTCCCCCCCAGTCGGCATTGGAAAATGCCTTGAGTGTGAACGTGTGACACTTTTTTATTTGAATTTCGTAGAATAATGTTGACGATACAAACCTTAGTATTCGTTTCAATGCTTATCAGTGGATCTTCATTGGTGCTTGCATGAATTATGACATTTTGTTCATGGCGAATACTAAGTCCGGTCGCGTTGTGGTGAGGTACTGGAGTGAGCCCACAACTTGGCGAAATTGCATGGGGTCGTCATAGGATTCCTTATCTGAGTACAAATCTGTGTTCGGGTCCATCGAGGTGTTAGCTGGCCGGACATTTGCTAAATTTACTTTTTCCAACATATTTCGTGCATATTGATGCTGGGAAAGATATAGCGTTCCCTCTTCATTTTGGTTCACGTAGATCCCCAAGAAATGTGAGAGTCGGCCTAGGTCTTTTACTGAAAATTCATCTCTGAGTACCTTTGTGACTGACGAACTAGTTATGATGATGTCATCTACGTATACGATGAAGTAAGCAGTTACTTCCTTTTTGTCGAACAAGAATAGAGAGTGGTCTCCCATGCTTTCTATGAAACCTAGAGTCAGTATGAAGTTTCTTAAGTGGTGAAACCATGCTCTAGGTGATTGTTTCAATCCATATAGAGATCGTTTGAGCCTCCAGACGTGTGATGGGAAGATTTTGTTCACAAAGCCTGGTGGTTGTCGTATGGATACCTCTTCATCTAGATAGCCATGAAGGAATGCGTTTGACACATCTAATTGTTTGATGTTCCAGCCCCTTGTTACTGCCAGTGAGAGGATGATTCGAACTATTACGGGTTTGACCACTGGTGCGAAGGTTTGATCATAGTCCAGGCCATCGCGTTGTCTATAGCCATTTGCAACGAGTCTCCATTTCCGACGTGCTAGTGAACCATCCAGATTGGTTTTATTTTTAAAAATCCATTTGCAGGTCAGATTGTTTTGTTCCAGCGATCGACGGACCAAATCCCATGTTTCGTTATCGACTAGTGCCTGGTATTCCAACGTCATTGCTTCCAGCCATTTTGAATTTTTTGTTGCTTCGATCGCATTTGTTGGAACCATTGGGTGTGCCTCGATTTGTAATATGTATTTGGGGTTCGGTTTTCGGATGCCGTCCTAGCCTTTAGTAATCATTGTATGCTGCCATTCTTCAAGTGTAGGTGGTGTTGGCGTGACTGAAGTTGCTTCCGATGAACTAATAGAAGTTGACGGTATTGTTGTTTCCGCTGAACTAATAGGGGCCGAAGATGTTGGGGCCTCTGTTGGAGTAGTACTTGTTATGATTGCTGGACCGGAGTAGATTACGGGTGACTCTTCTCTTTTGCTCAAGTTACGAAGAGTTTCCAGTAGCTGATTCTGAGTGAAATCATATTCGAAAAATTGCACATCCCGTGATACCATTATTTTTGAAGTTTTAACGTTATAACACATATACCCTCTATGTTCCTTTGGGTAACCTAGGAAGATATGTGGGTCGGATCGAAAAGAAAACCTGTTCCGTCGGAAGGGGCGAAGGTTCGAGTAGGCCAAGCACCCGAATACCCAAAGTCCGGTTAAATTGGGTGATTCGCCGAACATATAATTGTATGGTGATTGTCCGTTGAGATATGTTGCCAGGGTCCAGTTGTACAAAAATGCAGCTACGGAGAATGCATAGTTCCAGAATTTCAACGGTAGTGAAGCATGATGCATGAGGGTGAGTCCTCCATCTACGATTTGCCTATGACGCCTTTCCACCATTCCCATTTGAATGTGAATGTCTGGACATGACCGGCGATGAAGGATTCCGCTCTATTTGAGAAATTCAGTAAAAATAATAAATTCCCCCCCCCCATTATCGGTCTGCGGCTCTTTGATTCTCTTTCCCGATTGATTTTCTATTTCCGATTTGAACATTTTAAATACTGCTAGAGCATCGGATTTTTGTGTTAACGGATAGAGCCAATTATATCGCGAGAACCCATCGACGAAATTAATGAAATAGTGATGTCCTTCAATGGAGGTCATTAGAGCGGGGGCCTATATATCGGCATAGATTAGCTGTAGAATTCCAGTTGCAGAGTTTGATTCTTTGGATGGAGATGGAAATCTGTGAAGTTTTCCCATAACGCAAGAATGACAGTGATTCATTGTTCTTTTATTAAAAATTGATATTTTAAATTTTTTAATAACATCGTTGGTCATTCTGAAATTGGTGTGTCCAAGACGCCAATGCTATAGTTTCAGCGATTCATTTTCAGCAACTAGGTTTGCTTCTTTTCCATATGTTTCCAGGTCCAATTGGCACAATCCAGCAAATGCTTTCCCTTTTTCTACTGCCTCACTGGTCCGCTGGTCATTAACAGTCACAGATAAAGCATCAAAGGTTACCGACAAGTTGTTATCTCTGCATAATCGGTTAATAGAAAGGAGGTTCTTGGAGACCAAAGGTGAGTAAATTATATCATTCATATAAATTCTCTTAGAGCCAAGATTAAATGATGAATTTCCAATTGAATTAACGGGAAGAGAGGTTCTGTTAGCTACCATAATACCTGGATGCGTGAGATGATCCCGTCGATTTTGTAAATTTTGAATATCTGCAGTGACATGGTCTGTCGCACCGGAGTCAGGGAACCATAGGGCGTTGGCTTGTGTTTGTGATGCGATGCGTTTGGTGTAGCTTGCCAAACGAGCCTTGCTTTCGGCCGGAGTGGGATATAAATCTTCGTTATGCCGATTATGGCATGATAGAGCCCCATGTCCTTTTTTCTTACAGATTTGGCAGATAATTCGTTCCTTTTCTTTTCGGGTTCCTTGTATTAGGTTGGCCGACGATAGCGCAGATGTGGTGCCTTGGATTTTAGCGTTGCGGATTTGTTGATTTATTAACAGTCTGCACATAGTCGGAATTGTCATTGTCTTCATTTGTGAAGAAATCACAGCTACTATTGATTCAATATCTGAATCCAATCCTCTCAGGGCATACAGTATAAAATCGGAATCGAGTACAATGTCTCCCGTTGAGCGCAGACAGTACCAGTTGCTTAATTGTTGCTAGGTAATCTGTAATACTTTCTCCCCCTTTCCGTACATTTTGTAGCTGTTGACGGATCTGAAGAATGTGTGAGCCTGAGGAGGACGTGAAGATTTCCTGCAGCGCTTCCCACACCTTGGCTGTGGTGTCGTAGCTTGCGACTTGGGCCAAAATCTCAGAACTCAGCGACGAGAACATCCAACCGAGAAGCAATTGATCCTATTGAATCATCCAGTCGATGGTGAGTTCCAGGAGGCCTTCGACGTAGTGAAGCAGGCAGTAGCCGCGCAACATCGACTTGATGTGCGCCTGCCATGCGAAAAAATTGTTCTTGTTGAGTTTCTCGGAGTTGAGATTCTTCAACTTTTGGACCTTCGGTTGGGAGGTTACCGACGAAGAATCAATGAAGCCGTTTGCAGATCTGATCTATGCAGTCGGAAGTCTCTCCATTATTGGGTTCGTTGCTGTCAACCGAACAGAAAAAATTTACCAAGATCGCGGTGAGGAGCACGATCGGGCTCTAGATACCATATTAGAGTAAATAAAGCGGAAGTAAATTGAATTGATTTAAAACCCAGAGTGATCTCCTTTTATAGTGGGGATGCTACTCAATTACAAGGATTAATATCCTAACAGATAACTGATTATTGTTATCTGTTTACATTGTTATTGTTTCTCACGCCAATCTTGGAAGTGCCTATATTTCAATGCATCCATCTCTTCAGATCGTGAGGGTATCAATGAGAAATTCATACCTAATATATGGGTGAATGAGATCATAGTACACAAAGTTTCCCTATGTGACTGGAGAAATAGATGAAAAAAGTCAACAACAAAAGTCTACTTGAGTTTGAGAGATCCTTAAAAAAAGAAGAAAGGGATCAAGGTCATAGTTTCCTCACATGTTAGTATTACTAAAAAATCTAATCTGAAGGTGCCAGACTACCAGGCCACCAAAATCATGTGGAAGCTTGGTTAGCTTGGTTGTTTCATTAATGCAAAAATTAAGTAAAAGTTTGTTGTAAAATTGGTAATTTAGGGTCCATGGGGATTGAACTCTTGAACTCCAACACCTTGTGTTATACAAGAAAGTACACCAAGTCGTTGGGACAAAAATGTATAGCATTAAATACAATATTAAATGTTGTAGAAAATTGTGTAGTGCAAAAAAATATGTTAGATTGGTACCTGTCTTTTTTTGAATAAAAATCGTGATAAATATATACCCAAAAAAATGGTACACCACGTGGCAGTGAGCCCCTCTGAACCTGACCCCATATAGAGGCACGTCCGAAGGTTACAATTACCACAAATCATAATAAAAACAAAGATAACTCAAACACTTCCTAATAAACTCATTTGTCTAGTTTCAGATTTTCACACACCTCTCTCTTTCATCTCAGTTTCAGAAACCTTTCAAAAAAGTTAAGATATGCTTTCGCCCGTCATGTGCTTGTGTCCACCCGATGGTTCGACACTCCCACAAGACCATAGTCCATTGAAGGCATCCTCATTCTCCTCCTCCTCGAAAGAAGACAAGGGTCAAAATCGCCAACAATTAATTAAGTCGATTAGTCAAACGTAGGGTAGCCACCGCCACCCGTCATCCTCACATCTAAACAAGCTTTTTTCGTATTGGTTTTTACGCATGTGATTAAAAGAGTAATCCTCGCTGACAGAAGTGACAGATACCCAATTTTCATTTAGTACTGCAGCATCAATATCAGTCCTATAGCGCGATGGTACATGGTATATGATGCTGGTACATAATAAAGAGATTCAGTTGTATGAAGAACCATTAACAATCGGAAAAAAAAGTACTTACTTTTCTTGGAAGACGGCGATAGCTAGGTGTGCATTGCTCGGAATTTGATAGATCAAGCTCCGATATAGGCTTGACTAGATTATATTTGACTTTTGTAATATAACTCTTGTGTCCCAATGCATCCTTAGAGACAAAGTGAGGGTATTTTTCCATCATTTCTTTTTCTTTCTGTCTGACACCATCTCTATCCCTCTCCCTTTCATTATCTTTGTCTTCTACTTGAACAGACAAAGGAAAATTTTCTGAATCAATAACATCCTTATATTAGTATCTAGGTAATAACTTTTATCAATCACAATTAAAAACCTAATATAGCTCACAAAGACAACTATATAAACGAAAAAATCATACGTCAATGAAAAATTCTAAAAAATCAGAAACTAACTTACATTCATCAAAAACATGAGCAAGGAATCCATCTGCAAAAAAAGGAACAGCGGAAAAAAATCACTTACAAATTTCCATGTGACACAATACAAGTAATCAAAAATTAAAATATGCACTCAATAACAACTATCATTGTAACTTTAACAAAAAATTGTAATTTGAAGATCAGTATTGTCAATAGTTATAAGCTAATTGCATTAAAAATAAGAGCTATAGCCTACAAGTAATAAGTGCAAGGTGATTGTGAATCTCTCTCATAATCATATTCATAATATATTTATACAACCAAGGGGATATATCAGAATCATAAATTCTGCTATATGCTATACTCCAACTAATTAATTTCTATCTCAATTCTCAACTAGTGACTAAGACTAACTAAAACTATGTATTTACAAACAATGTTCCCCTAAAGATCATCAATTAACATCAAGGAAATGGTCTCTGAGCCTCAAGAATGGAAAACCGTAGATCTTTAGTAAGTGTATCTGCTGATTCTGCTCTCTGAAGTGTTTTTGAAATATATTGTGACTAATCCTTGTGGCTCAACCCTCTCACAAATTATTAGGAAATCCAACACGGCATGCTTGATTTTTCAATGGTAGATCAGATGGTCCAAATTAGCTGCTAGTTGTGTAGCATGCAGATTTTCGCATCACAACTTGTAGCTGCTAGTTGTGTAGCGTGAATATTGTCTCATAATCGCATGCTTGAATTATCTCACTCACTGTCATTTTCTTTCTCTCTCTCTCTCTCTCTGGCTTTTTAAAAGTTCCCAAAACTTACTCTTGGCTATGGAACAATTAGGATGAGAGGACGTGATAGGGACCTCAATAAGACTCTCTGTCTAAGCCTATTTCCAATTGCTCTTCCCCTACTTGTTCAAACAGAATTAGATGATCGTCCTGCCATTTGTGAATTAATATTTGAGGCAATTGTTTCAGTCCATGTATAACATTTTTTTCAGACAATTAGCATATGGATTCATTTGGGATGGGAACTAGGATGATCCTACCAAAGAAGGGTTAGGAACTGTCTCCCATATCAAAAGAGTAATGAAGTTCTGATCTAGCGATGACTGCATTCTCTCCACTGGGATTAGGAATAGGTATATTAAGGGCAGGTGTTTCCACTCTATTCTGCCCAGTCCCTCTAGATATTCAATTATGTGGAAGTCTATTCTAAAATATAGGAGTGAAATTGGGAGACTAATGGAGTGTAATGATAACTATACCCTCATCTTTACTATCCTAAAACAAGGGAGCTCCCTACAGCAAACAAGTATTGCACTTGCCCCACCTAAACAAGTTGATCCTCTTGCTAAAGGTATTTGGCTAGGAAGCCCACTAAATACTTTGGTTTAGTTGGTATAAGGAGTGTGGAGACTATTTAGTTTAATTGATACCCGTTAATGAACCAATTAAGAAGTCATTATCTTGGACTGGCCCAAGATAATAACACTATATATATCTTAATGTAGAGACTCAAAACCTATCTTGTATAGGTTTAAACACCATCAATATTCAATATACACCATATAAAGTGGATGTACACCAACAATGGGTGGAACCACCAAGGAATCGGATGCGTGCGCATATGCGCCACTACGCCTCTAAAGGGAGATGCGCCTGACGCATTTCCCTTAGCCGGATCCGATCTTACCCAGATTCGGCCATGAATTAAATAAAGAACAGGTCAAATTTTTTATTTTTATTTTAAGACCTTATCAATTTTAAAGCCAAAATTTTATACATTGGTCCATGAAAAGAGATGCATCCCATGGACTTAGGGTTAGGGTGGTGGCGCTAAGCTTTTTCAGGTGATCGCCTAGGCAATCATGCGGCCTAGCGCATGTAGGCGATTGCCTTCATGCGCTAGGCGGGTTAGGCGAATCTAGTTGGATCCGCCTAACCCATCTACCCAATAAATTAAATGAAAAATAAGGAAATAGAGTTTTAAAACCCTAACCTCTCGTTTTTCTCTCATTTTCTTCTCCTTTCTCCCAAATTTCCAGCAACTCTCCCAACTCCTTTTCTGCCCATTTCCTCCACCTCCGGCGACCGACTAGGACAGACGGTGACCTCCGGCGAACGTCGAATGCGTTTCCGGCCAGCTCTGGCAAACACATTTATGCAACGCCTAGGCACCCTAGGCGTTCATGCGACCAGATCCATCACAGGCTTGGTCGCATGTAAAAACTTGAGGGGCGCATCGCGCAGAGGTGCATCCCGAACCTTGGGAACCACTATAAAATCTTGTATTCTTCCTTTTCTCTCCAAAATTACTATCTATCGTGTGAGTATTATCCAGATCTAGATCAAAGAGAGTGAGTAAGCATTGCATCGTTCACATCTGAAGATTGATATTAGTGTGTTATCAATCAGATTTGGTGATAGCAGTTCGCTTTTACAACCAACAGTTTGTGACATTATTCATTGATGATCTTTCTACAAATTCCTGTCTGATTACTTATCACTGATTCACCGTATCAAATTCAATTTGCATAGAAACCTTCTACTATGGTGATTGTAACGAAGTTCACTTTGATCATGGTTGAGTCACTTCACTAGCTGCAATTGAAAGTGCATATCTGGGATTGAACTTCATGATAACCCAAGTATCTAGTACCCCTGATAATTCCTGACAATTGCATATATGAAGAAAAAGGAATAGCAATGGAAGCTGAATAATGACAAACATTGACCGCAAGTCAACAATAACATTCTAGAAGATGACAAACAATTTTTTTTTGTTTTTTTAATGGATTAAAGCATTCTTTGCTGAAAGTAGAGTAGGACAGAGCCCAAGATTGCATATGTAGGGAAATGCAGATAAGTAAAAACATGTAAAAGCATTTTCGCACTCTTATATAGTTGTGTCCATGACTAACTAGCCAAGGATTGGTGCCTCAAGAGGTTGGACTCCCATGGACTTATCGCTTGAATTACAATCTGAGTAAGATTGAGCTTCTTATAGGTTGTTGCACCGTAAATGATGCTCACATTCCTAATGGTTTTTTATCCATTCAAATGTAAGATATATTTTCAAATAGAGAATTAACAGGCATGCCATTCTAGTGTAGGGATAAATGGATGGTTAGTGACATAGTTCTAAAAATTCTAATAACATGTCATAAATTATCAGACTAATTTCAAATGGTGAGTGCACCTTGTAGGGGACTAGGGAGTGGAATCGATCTATCCACCTCTTCGATCCATGCAAGACAGGATCAAATAATTTTAATATGGATACTTGCAGCACTATCACCATCAATTCTTCCATAAGTCGCAAATCTTGAAACCTCGGCTAATGTTTGGAAGGCACTGTCCAACCTATTCTCTCTCAAATCCACCACTCGAATACTGTATCTCCACCAACAATTTCTGGAAATGAAACAAAGAACGATGACAATGGAGGCATACATCGCCCATGTCCGCAAGATCCTAAACAATCTTGTGGAAGTAGGTGAAATTATGAATGAATCCCAGATAGTCCTCAAGATCCTTGGAGGACTCTGATGAAGCACGATATCTGCTACCAGGTGGCTCGCGAGGTTGCGAGGAGGGCCGGAGGCTCTGGAGTCCACGACGCGTGCTCTACGTCAAATCCTGTAAGAAGAGAATAGGCGATTCTGGTGTGGGAATCGGCGATTCTCTTAGTATTGATCTGGTGGAGGTGGAACTTGTGATCTGCCTTGGAGTGACCCCTTGGGACCCCTTTTATAGAGTCCTGGGGGGAGCACCGAGGCGGGCATCGCGCCCTGCGCCATAATTGGTACCATAACGGGGGCGCATTAATGGCCCATTATGGTGCAGGCAGGCGACGAGTAACGGCCGTCAATCGGCGATTCAGGTATGGAATCGTCGATTTAGGGGCAAAATCGTCGAGTTTCCAGGGGCTAGGTGTGCAGTCTACTATATTGTCGATCTGAGCCCTAACTCGGCGATTTACCCCTAAAGTCGGCAATTTGATAGTCCAATCGCGATTTACGGGTTCGCTCGGCGATTTAACGATGAACCTGTTCCGCACCGTGGAAGGCTTCCGGGGGTCCGGCATATAGTGGCAGAACCCTAGTCCTTGTTGAAGGGCGTTGCTGGGAGTGAATGCCGTAATCAGGCATGTCTCACCAGACTTAAATCAGAATATTCCCAGTTTATCACTGCCATGACTGTCAATTTCAATCATAATCTGATATTCATGGATCTACAAGCTATTTTAATGGACCAGGAAATGTAGATGTTGAAAGAACAGAATGACTCACCAATCGCTGCTAACATAGCCACCACAGGTACAAAAAGAAGTTCATCTGCAATCTCATCCACGAGTAGTAATTACAACAGTGCCCATAACAAAGGATCGTGTCAAATCTGTGGACGCAAAGGTCACATAGCAGTCAACTGTTACAGCAGGTTTAACGCTCGTCGATTTCCTCTGAATCATAATCGAAAGATGATGATGATAGGAATTCCAAGGGTTGATGATGATAGGAATCCCCTGATCTGATATCCCGACACTGGGGCTTATGCACACATCACAGATAATTCATAATTATTACAAAAATCTAAAATATATTTTGATTATATATCTGTCTCAGCAGCTAATGGCGAACAAATGACGATCTCGCACACCGGGAGATCAATCTTTGATAATGGTAAAGAAATTTTTCGTTAGAAGATATTCTTCTTGTACCTATTGCAACAAAAAATCTATTATCTGTGCATCAATTTTGCCTTCATAATAAAGTTGTGCTTGAATTTGATGATCTGAATGTAAAGACACTAGATGCAATCACTAGGAGGATTTTGATGAAAGGAAGGCAAAAGAACGGAGTATATCAACTACCGGTGGATATTAGAATAAATCCAGATGCTTTAGCAGTTGAAAAAGCAACTACTTGTTTATGGCACTGTCGTTTGGGTCACTTACACAAACAAGCTATAAACCACTTGATAAATAAAAATTTGATTGCACCTTCAAATAAAGAAAATAGTGTTTGTGAGTCATATATCATTGGTAAAATTTCAGCTCAACCTCATAAAATCAGATCTACCAAATACAAAGATCCATTATCATTGATCTTTACTGACATTTGGGGACCAGCTTCGTGCACCTCAGAAGAAGGTTTCACATACTACATAAACTTCGTTGACGCCAAAACAAACTACAACTGGGTCTATCCACTTCGTCTAAAGTCACAAGTAAGTGAGGTATTTCTAAAATTCAAGAAATTTATTGAACACCAAAGTGGCTACACGATAAAGTCAATACAAACAGACAATGTCCTGGAATTCAAAAAAATGACCCCAATGTTAACAAACTTTGGCATCCATCATCACATGTCATGTCTGTATAGTCATCAACAGATAGGATCAGTCGAACGAAGGCATCGACATCTGGTAGATACAGCAGTAACACTGACTCAACATGCTTCCTTACCAAATCGATTTTGGGACTACACTGTAATGACTGCAGCCTATTCATACAATAGAAATCCTACAAAGATCTTGGATGGAATATCACAATATGAAGCATTATTTGGGAATAAACCAGATTATGCTCTAACAAAGGTATTCAGCTGCAAGTGTTATCCATGTCTTTGACCGTACAGAAAGTCAAAACTAGACCCAAAATCCACACCATGCATATTCATTGGCTATCCAGAAAATCACATGGGTTACTTATGTATAGATCCAATTGACGGAAAAATATTTACGTCCAGAGATGTCAAATTTCTTGAAGAAGACTTTACGTTAAGTAAATTACTCTTCAAAGAAAAAGATACGAATGGCTCACACTACAAACTGGTAAGTCAAAGCATATTGACTAACCAATGCTGGCATAATACAAATACACAAGAACCCGATAGAGGAGATTCGCTATCTGAAGAAGCAAACCATGATCTTGATGAACAAACAACTCAAGACTCACCCGAACACACAACAGAAACAACTAATTCAGACACTCCAGAATTGAATGTGCCAAATGAAGAATCAAGTCCAACACATCCCGAAATCGAGCAAAATCCAGATGTGGAAATACACGCACTAATCATTGAACAAACATCCGTAATCTCACCACCATGTACCAGGTCCAAAAACGGGATTGTTAAACCAAATCTCAAATATGCTTGTGTAAGCACCACAAAGCCGGTAGAACTTCCTAAATCACCAAAACAGACTTTACTAGTCCCAACATGGAAGGAAGCAATGAAAGCATGAAGAACAACACTTGGACACTGATCCCTCGCACTTCGAATGACAATGTGATTAACTCAATATGTATTTTCAAAATCAAACAAAAAGAAGATGGAAGCATTGAGAGACTCAAAGAAAGGCTTGTGGCTAATGGACTTTGTCAAATAGAAGGAACAGAATACAATCAAACATACATCTCTGTAGTCAAACCAGTATCAATCAGGTTAGTACTCACAATAGCAGTTACAAGAGGATGGAAGATCACGCAGAACGACATATCCAACATATTTCTGCACGGAGACATTGAAAAAAGGGTAGTTGTGTCGCAACCAATGGGGTTTATTGATCCAGACTGACCACATCACATTTGCTTATTGAATAAAGCGCTCTACGGTCTCAAACAGGCACCACGCATGTGGTACAAGAAAGTAAAAGAATTTCTATTAAGACAAGGGTTCATTCAAGAGAGTTCAGATTCATCTCTGTTCATTCTATCAACTGTAAAACTGGTAAAACATAGAATATAACTGCTGTTATATGTCGATGATATGATAATTACAGGTTCGGACAATACACAGGTTGAAAAGATGATAGACAAATTAGAAAACGAATGTGCACTCATTATTCTTGGGCAAACACAATACTTGGGAGATCTACTCAAGAGTTGTGGAATGGAAAACACCAAAATCTCAAATACTCCAATAATAACAAATTAAGATCTACACTCAGATGAGCAATCGATCCAAGAAGACAAAGAGTACAGATGGATCGTAGGATCACTTCAGTATCTTACCATCACGAGACCTGATATACAGTTTGTGGTAAACAAATTATCTCAATACATGACATTTCCAAAACCTATACACTGGTTGGCAATGCAGAAAGTATTACAATATTTATCCGGAACACAGAAGTTAGGTTTAATGTTATGAAAGACAACATCGTTTACGATCACCGGGTACTGCGATGCAGATTGGGGAGGGGACACTGATGACCGCAAAGTCAAACAGGCTATCTCATCTATGTAGGCAAATCTCTTGTTGCATGGACTTCTAAAACACAAAATACCGTGGCAAGATCAAGTACGGAGTCAGAATATAGAGAAATTGCCACAACAATTACAGAACATGAATGGATACACGATCTATTACTGAAATTATGCATTGAAGCACGATTATCGATGACACTCAGGTCCGACAACTTGGGTGCAACATATGTGGCTTCGAATTCAGTATGTCACACGAAATTAAAACATGTAGCTATCGATTTAAAGTATGTTCAAGAAAGAGTAAAAGCAGGAACAATAAGTGTATCACATATACCAAGAGTACATCAGAAAGCCGACATACTAACCAAAGCCTTGAAGCCAGTATCATTCATTAATCAAAGAAGCAATCTCGTTAGAGAATTCTTCCAAGATTGAGGGGGTGTATTAATAGCTGTATTCAGTTAGATATAACTGTAATCAATTAGTACTAATAAAACTATGTAATAGTAGTATAAATAGGGATACATACACACCAAATAATTCAATCAGTCTTTCATACAAATTACATTCACAATAAACTTTATTCTACCATCTGTATTTTTTTCAAAAATAATAAAAATTTTATCACAAAACACAAGATGATTGTCATGTTACCGATATTTTCACAATGTGCAAGGAAATCATTGAAACCATCCATGAGATCGTGATACTTTCCAAAAATATGACTCACCTAAAAGAAGAAAACCATTTTTAAATAATGTAATAAAAAGAATTGACTAAAAATATATCTCAACATGGAAGAAGTTGCGTTTGTTAAATAAAAAATATATTTGCTAAAATTTAAAATTCCTGCACAATTTACAAGGGAATATAACTCGAAAGCAATCTGATGGAGGATTTCAGACCCGTCTCATGTGTCAAATTTTTTTTTGAAGCAGTTAAATTTTTCATTTATAAAAATAAGGGGCGTTGCCCTGATACAATGAGAACTAGCAATAAAGTATAAAATATAGATATAAATATGGAAATGAGAGCAAGTCTTATTTTGACACTTTTCACACAGCCATATTGCCTAGTATAGAAGCTAGGCTATCTGACTCCGGAGGTTGGTCTCCTATATCTGTATCGTGCTAGGTCCCAAAGGGTGACAACAACTCTTTTTGAAGCTTTCTGGCCTAAAGGACATGTTGATATCATTTAAAACCTCCTTACGAACCGTTTCTGGTGGTCTGAGAGAATGTTGCTGCCATCATCTATTTCTTTCAGCCCATATGTGCCAACTTAAGGCTCCAATCGTATTCCATAATAGGCCCTAAATTTGAGAGTGATATGTTAGCTTTTGATATGCCTCAATTAGGTCTCTTATTTTGATGTTTGGGTATGTGGTCGTGGGTGTGGGGATGTTCATGATTTTCCAGATAATATTGTTTAATTTTTCAACTAGGGGTAGAAGGATGGCTCTAGAGTAGATGCAGTTGAAAAAAAGGTGTCCTCTGGCTTCATTTTCTAAGTTGCATAATAGGTAGGTGGGTGGGATGGGCGTCCTCGTCGTGTTAGGTCTCCTATGGTTGATGTTCCTCAACGGCTTCGGCGTCGCATCAATTTCTAATTTAGGACTTGTATCAGTGTATCTTTGCAAATTTCGACCTGTGTTGCGAAATGTCGAGCCTTGTTTTTTAATGTGTCGAATCGTGTTTTTCAGATGTCGAGCTACTTTCTCCAAATGTCGAGCCCATCGATTTGATATTTGTTAAAATCTCGTACTGTGGTTTCCAACTTCTGGGTCCAGATGTCGTGCCGCATTTTTCGAATGTCGAGCCTCAAAGCATCCACCTCTTTGAATCTCGGGCTGTGATCTTGAACTTCCGGGTCCAGATGTCGAGCCGCATTTCTCAAATGTCGAGCCTCGGGACATCGACCTCCGTTCAAATCTCGCTCCGTGATTTTGTACCTTTGGGTCCAGATATCGGGCCGCATTTTTCAAATGTCGAGCCTCGGAACATCGACCTCTTTGAATCTCGAGCTGTGATCTTGAACTTCGAGGTCCAGATGTCGGGCCGCATTTTTCAAATGTCGAGCCTCGAAACATCGACCTCTTTGAATCTCGGATTGTGATCTTGAACTTCCGAGTCCAGATGTCGAGCCGCATTTCTCAAATGTCGAGCATTGGGACATCGACCTCCGTTCAAATCTCGCTCCGTGATTTCCACCCTTTGGGTCCAGATGTCGGGCCACATTTTTTCAAATGTCGAGCCTAGAAACATCGAACTCTTTGAATCTTGGTCTGTAATCTTGAACTTTCGGGTTCAAATGTCGAGCCTCGGGACATCGACCTCCGTTCAAATCTCGCTCTGTGATTTTGAACCTTTGGGTCCAGATGTCGGGCCGCATTTTTCAAACGTCGAGCCTCGGAACATCGACCTCTTTGAATCTTGGACTGTGATCTTGAACTTCCGGGTCCAGATGTCGGGTTGCATTTTTCAAATGTCGAGTCTCGGGACATCGACCTCCGATCAAATCTCGAAATCGGGCGTGAGTATGGAAATGTCGAGTGTTGGATTTGTGATTTCGAGCTGGGGCGTTGGAATGTCGGATAGTAGTGTCTTGGACCTGGATTGGGCCTGTTCTCAAGCCCGATAGGCCCATTTAGCCCGTGACATTTCAACTTCTTGACTTTTGGCTATAAATCGCCAAGGGGTTGGGTGATTCATTCCTCCGTATTCTGCAAACGCTCTGCTCGACTTTCTCGCTCTGGTCCTCGACTTCTTCTCAGCCTTCGACTTCTTCTCATGCCTCGACTTCTTCTCAGCCTTTGACTTCTCCAATGTAAGGGTTCGACTTGCATTGGAACAAAGAATGGGGGGTCATCTTCCCTTGGACTCGGCTTCTAGAAGTTGGGTCCCTTGGAGTCGTCCTCCCTTTGTTGGGTTTGCCTTCCTGCGGTCGGCTTTTGGTGGTCGACTTCTGTCGACTTTTCTTAACCGACTTCTCCTTGGGGTGACTCTTTCCAAGGTCGACTTCTTGGGTTCGACTTTTCGAAATCGATCCTCTTGGAGTCGTCTTCCTCTTGGGATCATTCTTCTGTGGTCGGCTTTGTGGGGTCGACTTGTGTTGACTCCTCTAACCGACTTTTTCTTGGGACGATCCTTGGGATGGGGTCGACTTTTCTTGGATTCGAATTTTCGGAGTCGATACCTTTTTAAGTCGACCTGAGAGTTTTTCTTTTTCAACTTCTAGTAAATGTCGACTGCTATTTTTTGTGTGTCTAACCTTTTATTGTTTTTATTGCAGCTTTTGCTGATATATCCTCTGAAAAAGACCAAGGTGGGAAGCGCCCTAAGGTTCCTTTTGAAAAATCTCGGGTAGAGAGGTCCAAAGATGACGTGGGGGACCCCTCCCGTCAGTCGATTTCTACGCCTGAGGGTCCTATTACTATCTAGGCCTATGGATCAAACCTCTCTGCCAGAGCGCTTCCTGGGGGTTCCTCTGCTTCTGTTGCATCGAAAAAGGGACCCTTGCTGAAGTCCATGCCACCTCCTCGGCATGGGAAACATAGTAAGTTCCCCTATTTCCGTTACTTTCTTTCTTTTATTAGGGTTTATTTATTAAATTTACTTGTAGACTCTTCTTCCTTTTCTTCTAACGATGGGAGTGATGAAGATACTGATAGCTCTGAGGCCTCTTCCTCTGAGTCTATCAGTGGTCGAAGTCTCACGCCTGTTCGTTCAGAAGAAAAACAAGCTGGTGGTTCCAGTACTAGTTCTGGTTCCGAATCTGGAGAGGAGAGTACTGGCTATCAGGAGAAGAATATATCTATAACCACTCGTGTGGAAGTCACTCGCAGCCCTGTTTCACCTCTTTCCCCAGTTAGGCTGCCGCCGGAGGTCACTTCATGTGATATTATTGACGATCCGCCTCTTTATATTCCGAAGAAGATTAGAAAATTCAGGGCTCCCTACCCTTTTCCAACCCCGGTAAATGAAGATAAAGGGGGTCTTGCTCCGTCCTTTTATCATAAACTTGACTGTAGCCGTAAGAAATAGACTGTGGCTGTGATCAAACCCTATGGTTATCATCACGTGCCTCTTCAGCCACGGGAACAGCCGTATGGGATAGAATGTGGATCCATTAGGTCTGTCTCTTCAAATATTGCCGGCTATCCTCTTCCTGAGAATCACGTTTCCTAAAACCGATTGTCTAAGGATGTTGCCGTGAAGATTCTGATGGACCTTGAGTTGAGGGAGAGGGTTTTTTGGCTAGATCCTGACGAGTTTACTGGGGATATAGCACCTTATTATATGGTTGCCCTTTCCCAAGAATTATTTTACAAACTTCCCTATCCTCCCCATTCCTTGTTTTATTAGTGAAATCCTAAAGATGACTGGTGTATTCATTTCCCAATTGGGACTTGCTTTTTTCTTCTATGCTCATGGCTTTCGCAATGTCCTTTGGAACTTGCATATTAAACCTACGCCCAACCTTTTCTTCCACTATTTCTCTTTTTCTACTGCTTCTGGGGACTTGATTTCTTGTTCGAGTCGGGCGTCCTCTCAGTATCATAAGCCGTTGCTTCGAGATCCTCCCTCTAAGAGGACGAAAAATGAGTTTATTTTTGTTGATGCACGGTTGTGTCCTTACACTATGCTAACACCTGTACCACCTAAGAATCGTACTCCTATTTTGAAACTAATTCTCAGTAATGAAGAAATTGAGCAAGTTAATTTTTTGAAAGGAAAGTATCCTCACGCCATTCATGTTTGTGAGGCAATCAAGGATACTTTTAACTGTGAAGGTTATTGACTTTTCGTTCTTTTACTTTGAGTTTCTTATTTTATTAACTATTTATTATTTCTTGCAGATTATCTTAAGAACTTTCCTCCCAGTGACGGTGCGAGTGAGCGTATTAGTCAGAAACATGTTGGGGGTAAACTCTTCCCGGATTCTGTCAAGCCTTCTGAGGCTAAAAGGTTACGAAAGATGGCCATCTCCAAGAGCCTTCGAGAGCCAGTTCCTGATGCTGAGCAGGGGGTGTCTGTCAGGTTCCCGTCCAAGAGTTTGAGGTTTCTCGGAAGAGACCACCTACTGTTACTGGTATTCACCTGGTGAAAAAACCACGCAATCTTGAGACGGGTTTCTCTTCGCAACCTCTGAAGGAAGTTTTGAAGCCTTCGTACCAATCAAAGCATGACGATCAACTTCCGGGGTATGATGGTTATCATGCCGTGAACCATGGGAGTAAGGCTCCTATTGTTTCTGATACCCCTGCTAGCCAGGCTGCTATAAAGAGGATCTCCATATACAACATGGAGAAGCTGGTCGATGAGTTGGCGCAGAACCTCGCAAATGTAATATTTTGTTTGTTCTTTTTTTTGTGAGCTCTCTAACCTTGTTCCCCTTTGCAGCATGATCACTTGTATAAAGGGGGTTTCGCCCCTCTGGCTAAGATACGAGACCATTATCAGGTTCTGAATGAGATTACCACCCTGAGACAGCAGTTGAAGTCCGCTGAAGCCAAAGTTTTGGAGCACTCGAAGACCAACACCTTCCTCTTCATTCAGAATTCAAATCTTTCCAAGGATGTTTCTGCCAAGACTACTGATATCACTAGCCTTGAGAAAAGTAAAAGAACTCTGCAGGCTGAACATGATGCTGCCGTAGCTGCTAAGGCTGCTGCTGAGGCTCAAGTGACAATTCATAAGACCCTTGCTGAGTCAACTAAAACCTCTCTTCAGGAAGAAGACAGAACGATTTTCCAACTTAGGACTGAAATTGCTACTTTGAAGACTAGCCAATCGTCTGCTACAGATATATTGATAAAAAACTCAGAGTTGACGAATGTACTGGAGGAGTTGCGGAAAAGTTATGATGAAAATGATGCCTATCTCCGCTCTCTACTACAGTCTAACATCGATGATTATAATAACTTGGCTGAGTTTGATTCTTGTTTGTATACGGGATTTGATGCTAATAAAGTGTTACAGTGGGCTGCAGAACATCCGGACAAGGTGAGACAGTGTCGTGAGAAGTATGCTGCAGATGAAGCCGCAATCGTGCCTGTTGATTCCAATGTCCTTCAGGTTCTACATGTCTCAGAAGAAGAAGAACTTCCGATAAATGCTCTCCTGGCTCGTATCGAAGGAGATGTACAGACTGAAGCTCCTCTTGATGCCCGGACTGAAGAAGTTCTATCTCTCGAGCCCCCTGTTTCCATCGATACTGAAGCCCCTAGTAATGCTGATGACACCTCTGCAATTCCTTCTGACCCAGATGCCCCTCTTGTTTGAGTGTTTCCCCTTTTTTTTGAACACTTGTGTTGTTTAGAATATTTTGTTTTACTTGTGATACTCCTAACATTATAACTTTTATTTTTTGAGTAAAATTTGATTTATTAGAAAGAGTTATGAATGTTTTTACAAAAAGATTTAAAAGTATAACTATAGATTATCAGCGTGTTGGGTATATAACTTCCTTCCTCCTTCTTTAACCTATAAGTTCCCGGACGGAGTTCTTAACCTACTACATAGGGTCCTTCCCAATTGGCCCCTAGCTTTCCCTTTGAGCAATCCTTCCTAATTATACTTGCTTTTCTTAAGACCAAGCTTCCCTTTCTTATATTTTTTTAGCTTCACGTTTTTGTCGTGATACTTGGCAACACTTTGTTTGTAAGCAGCATTCTTGGCTTGTGCGTTATCGCGTAGTTCATCCACCAGATCAAGGGATGTGGCACATGCTCCCATGTTTTTTTTTGCCTCATATGTTAGTACCCTGATTGTGGGGATGCTGAGCTCTGTTGGTACCAACGCCTCCATTCTGTATGTCAAAGTGAATGGGGTCTCGCCTGTCCGTGTTCTCTCAGTGGTTCGGTAGGCCCATAGAACCCTTTGCCTGTTCGAATTCTTTTTTAGTCCTTGAACGATAGCCATGTTCGTGACCTCTACTTGCCTATTTCCTTGTGGCGTATATACCGATGAGAAATGCACCTTGGTGCCCATGTTATCGCACAACCTCGTGAATTCTCCACCTATAAACTGTGTTCCATTATCCGTGATGATGTGAAGGGGTGTACCGAATCTGCACATGATGTATTTGAATACGAATTTGGCTGCTGCCCCTTGGGTGATTTTGGATACAGCTATTGCTTCGACCCATTTTGTGAAGTAATCTACCGCGATAAATATAAATTTGACTTGACCCGTGGATGGCGGGAATGGCTCTACAATGTCTAAACCCCACATTGCGAATGGGATGGGATTGCTAACTCCGGTTAGCGGTGTAGCGGGGTTCCTTTGGATGTTTTTGTGAAACTAGCAAGCTTTACATTTATTTGCGAATGTGACTGCAGCCTTTTGGAATGATAGTATATAGGTATCTGTTTGCTATCTCTCTGACAAATTAGGACTGCGCTGATTGCTTCTTCCGATGCTGCTACATAGACATACAATCCTCTCCTGTCTGCGGGGAGGTTAGATGTGGCAGTGAAACCAAGTGTTTTTTCAATTGATTGAATGCTTGTTCGCACTCAGGAGTCCAGTTCACTACCCCCTTTTTGACTTGATTTGAGCAATTGAAAGAAAGGTTTGCACTTGTCTGCTGCCTTAGATATGAATCTGCTTAAGGTATTGATTTTCCCTTGAGTTTTTGTACATCTGTGATGGTTCGCGGTGGTTTAGTCTCCAGGATTGCAGTTATTTTTTTTGGGTTGGGTTTTATCTCTTTCTGGCCTACATAAAACCCTAGGAATTTTCCCTCCTGAACCCCAAAGCTTCATTTGGATGGATTGAGCCACATCCTGTACTTTTTCAGGATTTCCATTGTTTCTCGTAGGTCAACTGGGTGATCTTCTGTGTGCCTTGATTTTACCAGAATGTCATCTACGTATGCTAGGATATTTCTTCCTTCCTGCTCTCTGAATACCTTGTCCATGAGCCTTTAAAAGGTTACGCCCGCATTTCGTAGGCCAAATGACATGACTCTGTAGCATAACGTTCCCCATTCTGTGATGAACGATGTGGCCTCCTCATCTTCCTCTCTCATGAGTATTTGGTTATAGCCAGAATGAGCATCCATCATTGATAGCAATTCATTTCTGGAGGCTTCATCTACTAGCCAGTCAATTGAGGGGAGAAGGTAGCTATCCCTTGGGCAAGCTTTGTTGAGGTCTGTGAAGTTCACACACATCCGCCACTTCCCATTGGACTTTTTCACCATTACTGGGTTTGCTAACCATTGTGGATACTTGACCTCGCGTATGTGCCCTGCATTGATTAATTTTTCTATTTCTGCCTGAGCTACTTTCTTCTTTTCTGCCGCGAGAATCCTTCGCTTTTGCCGAACTGAGGCGAAGTCGGGGTCAATATTTAGCTCATGGCATGCTATAGTCCGTTGTAACTGTGAGGGTGGCTCTCCCTCCCATACAAAGGATGCTTCATGAGTATTTAATATTTCTATTAAGGAGGGTTTTAGATCTGTGGTAATAGACGTACCCATTAGGATCTTTCCTCCTCCTGCTAGGGCAACTTGTTCAATATGGCCTATTGATGCTATCTTCTCCTCATCCACCCTCTCTCGGATGAATAGAGTCGTGGGCTTGGCCATCTTTGTTGCTTTTCTATATGAATCTCTTGAGTCTCTTTACGCTCCCTGTACAGTTTCCATTTTTCCATCATTTCCCAAATATCTGAAGGTTTGGTGGTAGGATGAAGGCACTACTCTGAAGCCGTGTATGCTAGGTCTCCCCAGGATTCCGTTAAATGGAGAGCCGATATCTGCAACGATGAAGTGCGTTGTTCTCGAAACTCTTCCTCTTCTTTCGCCCAGGGATATTTCTAAGTCAATTATCCCTACTACCGAGGCTTTGGTATTCGTAAACCCATATATTGCTTACTTAATTGGCGTTAGCTGCTCTTTTTTGAAGCCCATTTTCTCGAAGGCTGTCAGATATAGAATGTCTACTGAGCTCCCGTTGTCTACTATTACTTTGGTCAGAGTTAGGTCAGCTCCTATGTCTATCTGAATTACCAACGAGTCCTCGTGAGGGTTTGCTATGTTGTCCAGATCCTCTTCTGAAAAGCTGACATCCTCCTTTGGGTATGTTCTTTTCTTTCGATTCCTTTCTGGTTGTGTCGTGGTGTGTAGGACTTTTCTCGTATAGATTCTGCATTTTCCTACTAACCCTCCTCCGAAAATAACACTGATGACCTTTCTTTTATGGTCATTGGGTTTATCCTCCGGACTCCTTGAGCGTTCCCGCTTTCTTCTATTCCTCGGAGGTTTGCAACTTGTTCTTTCATGAACTTCATTCACGTATCCTTTCAGTTTTCCATCTTTTACCTGAGTTTCTAAGAAAGCTGCTAGTTCCCTATAGGTATTAGTCCCATGTCTATAATCCCTGTGGAACTTGCAGTACCTTTGGCCTTTTTCGCGAATTTCTCTAATGGCGGGATCTAGAAGAATAGGTTCTTGGAATTTCATCCTTCCCTTTTCTCTACCATATATTTCTTGCTGAGAAATATTGAAAGGACTACTGAACTTCTGGAACCTTGATCTTATAGGTTCCTCTTATGTTTGATAAACTCTGCTATCGTGCCTTGGTTTCCATGGGTCCTCCTTTTTCGAACTTCTTGAATTTCTCTTTCTGTGATCGGAATGCCCTTGCAGCGGATACCATCTCCTTTTCCTTTTCTTCGGAGTTCATATATTTTTGAGCCTAAATCATTAGATCTTCTATGCATCTTACAAGATTTACATTTAACTCAATTGCTAGAGGACTATTCATGTCTAACCCGCTTGAGTATGCATAGATAGCGATGGTTGTATTGAGGTCGGAAACCCTTTGCATTGCCTCAATGAATTTGTTCGTGTAATTTCTGAGTGTATCATTGTTCTGTTTTACAAGGAATAATGAGTCTGTTCCTTTTCTTACTCTTACATTACCACAGTGTTGAGCAAGGAAATTTTTCCTCGGGTCAGGAAAATCTTTGACACTTCCCATAGGCAAATCTGCAAACCATCTATATGTGGTTCCTCACAAAGTTCCTGTAAAGGTTCTACACAGTATGTGCTCTCTATCTGTAACCCATTGCATTACTCCCCTAAACATGTTGGTCTATGGGGTCTTGTTTCCCATCATACTCTGGCAGCTTTGGTAACCTAAAACCTATCGATGCAGGTTTTACCATTAGCGAATTGTCTAATGGCTCCATGCCTTCAAATAAGGATGGGTGCCTCTGTGTCGTATCCTCTAAATCCCCGGTTCCCTTTTTCATTAGGATATGGGATTTGGCATAGTCACAGGTTTTTGTTTCTGCCTTTTGATTTTTTGGCGGGATAGACTTAGATTGTGCAGTGTGGCTACCTGCCTTTTGCCTTTCTGAACCCTGTCCTGAAGAACGTGCCAAAGTTTGACCCCTCGAATGCTAGATTATGCGTGTTTTGTGTGTAGTTTCAACTGCCTTCAATCTCTCTGCCATTCGAGCTATGGTGTCTCTCATGGTGATCAGCTCTTCCACTAAGATCTGTATTAGGGAGTGATGACTATCAACAGGGGTGGTATGGACTTCTTATTGTCCTTGGTTCTGTTGTTGTTGCCTCTGCTGTGCCACCATGTCTAATGGAATTTGGTTTTCCGGAGGGACAGATACCGTGGGGATTTGATTTTCTCCCTGCCCGTTTGTTTGGAGGGCCAGATACCGATTGTAGAAGGATTTTCCGGAGGGCCATTAATACCGTTCTCAGGTATCCCTTCCTGCTGGTTTGCTCTTGGTGTTTTCTCCCCTATATACGAGTACTTCCTAGTGTTGACCATTTTTACTTGGTACAGGGGGACAAATTGAACCATAAGTGGCTTATTCCAAGAGAGGGCGACTCTGGTAAAGTCGATTGCTCAAAAGTTGGCCCTCGGAAGTCAATCCTTCTATAAGAGGTTGAGTCAAAGGGCTGAAGTCGAGCCGGGGAGTCGATACTCTCGAGATCTAAGAAGCGAACTGGTCCACAAGTCGACCCTAGGAGTCGATCCTCCCAAGAAAGTCAAGTTGGTCCACAAGTCGACCGTGGCAGTCGATCCTCCCGAGAATGTCAAGCTGAGGAACTGAGGCCGAACCAGGGAGTCGATCCTCCCGGGATTTCAGCCGAGTTGGTCCACAAGTTGACCCTGGGAGTCGATCCTCCAGAGAAAGTCGAGCCGAGGGACTGAGGCTGAGCCGAGGAGTCGATCCTCCCGGGATTTCAGCCGAGCTGGTCCACAAGTCGACCTGGAGGACTGAAGTTGAGCTGTTTGAAGCTGTTTTGGCTGTGACTTCTCGAAAAAGTCGATCGGCTTTTTCTTTTTTGTGAGTATCTTGAAATCACAGACGACGCCAACTGATAAGGGTGGTTTCCGACCAGTGCTCGGACGACGCTAAGAACAAGCATTGGGCCAGGGCTTCGCCGGAACAGCTCAGACACTCCAGTTACTCAGACGTGCTCTGGCAGGGGCTCTCTCCACTCCAATTAACCTAACCTTCATTGAGTGGTGGTGGTCCCTATTTATAGAGTCCTTATGGGGGTAATCTGATCATTAGGGATCTAACCGCCTAACTGCCTAAATCTGATCCCGGTCAACTTCCTCAGGTCCGACTTTTAGGCCTCGACTTCTACAAAGTCGACTAGGCACAAGTCGTCCTGCAGGATCGACATCTGTATAAAGTCGACTGGGACCTCCCATTGCCTATACAGGTATTTGCCACTTACTTTGGGTTATCTTATCTGGTGTTGTGATCAAGTTCCAGGTACTGTATCACTAAGATGCAGTGTTGGATTTTGGGATAAGGGTTATTAGGAAGCTATGGTTTGTGGACCTTAGTAAAGATTTTCCTTTGAAAAATTGTGTTACACAATCCATTATGTTCCTTTTAAGTTCATTCCAGAATTTCTTAAAGAATTCAGAGGTATGTTCCTTGGGCATGGTGACTTGTTTGTGTTAAATGCAAAAAACACCTCCCTTACCTCCTCCTCTAGGGGAGTTGTGCTATCCAATCATTCATCTCAGTGGTTACTATTCTTGGAAATATGGTTGGAATGTCTGGGTGTGGAGAGTTCTCTTTTTTAAGTAAATTTTTAAAGTAGGCCATACTATTATTTTCAAGTTCGGTCCTTGTTATATTTTGATTCCCTTCCCTATTTAGTACTTTAAGGGTGGAGTTTTTTATTTTCTCTGTTTTGTGGCAATGCTGAAAAATCTAGTGTTTTTGTCACCTGCTTTTAGCCAGGAGACCTTGCTCCTTCGTTTTAAGTCTGCTTCTTCTCTGAGAAGTAGTATTTTGAGGTCCTTCCTCAGTTCTACACTTTTGGTTTGTAGTTGGACAAAGCTTGGGTCTTTCTCTAGGGCAGCGGAGATAGTGTTTAAATTTTTCCCTACCTCTAGTGTTAGTTTTGCATAATTCTCTTTTCCTGCAACCCATTGCTTAATCCTAGTTTTTGCTTCCTTAAGCCTATATTGCAGCCTAAATAAGCATGTGTCTCTAGTGGTTTTCTTTAACTCTTCTCTTACTATCCTATAGAAAGTTTCCTCCTCTAGCCATGAGATGTATAGCGGTGTGCCATATTTGTGGAGTCAATGAATTTAGATAGGCCCCCATGTGAATATACCCCTCTCCCTGCTCTTTGTTTTTGTCTGGAAAATCTATTTGCCGGGTTTGGTTCTGGAAATTTTGGGTTTGGTTTTGGCTTTCTCCGTTTGTGAAGCCTTCTTTTGACATGTTTGGGCTAGTCACATCCTTCTCACCTTCTTGGTCTATTAAATTGAAAATTTTTACTAGTTGTTGATCCACTAAGCTGTCAGAGTCAGAAGATAACTTGTTCACATCCTCCCAGCTGTGCTCCTTGGACTTGTCACTTTCTCCATGGTGCTTGTTTGAGTGTGAGCTGATGTCCTCGTAAATGTACTCATCTTTTCTGTCAAATAACATGGACCATCTGTTGTATATCTAGGTATTTGTTGCAAGTTGTATATTTGTCTCTTGCGTATTTTCTTTGGTGGCAGAAAATGCCATCTTTTGCGGTAGTATTTCTGTTTCTTTTCCAGCATGTGATTCCTCTGGTGGGAGGATTTGTATATTCTTTGCAGGTTGCCTCTACTGTTGTGCAGGGGAATCATGGGTGAGGTGGCCTGATTTTTGGTCTGTGGTGGCCAAGACTTGACTAGGCCTTCCACGTAACCTACTTTATTCTGTGCACTATGAGCTGCCTCTATCAGAATTATCTCTCTTGGGGTCATCGGAGCTTCCTCTTCAGCTTTTTCCAGAATGTGTTTTCCTGTTATCTGAGGTATATTAGCAGAATTTATTTTCTCCGACAGCGGAATGTTTTCCATTGGACATTGAGCTGACGAGTAGCCAAACTTTCTGCACCTGGTGCATCTCGACGGGATGATATCATATGCTACCTTCAAGGTTGTGATGGACTCCTTCCCTCGTCCTTCATTGATGATCATCGGGATGGTTGAGATATAATTCGATGTTGTGTCTGCTTGGAAAGCCACCCTGAGACAATGGGGGTGGCGGCTTGTGTTGGTGTATTCAGCCATCAAAGGTGGACCTAGTACACTTAAGATTGAGTCCACTACTGACTTTGCATACATTTCTGGTTTTAATCCCTTTACATAGGCCCACTGTGGGATCCAGTCATATGCTTGTTCACAAATTTTCTCTAGTGACTCTCTCCTTATCATAAGAACTGTATCCCCCAATGACTCCCATACTCTGTCTAAATATTTCAGATAATCTTCACCTCTTGCGAAGGTGGAACTTTTGAACTTTCCTATCTGAATTTTCCCTTCAATCTCCCATTTATTCTTTGCCAGACAGGCAATGGACCTTATTGATGGAGCTTTACCAAAAGCTCTGATTGTCAATCTGAGGCTTGGTCCATATTTCGAGAGCTCAAGGTCTGCCTTGTGTACATAGGCATGTTTGTTCTCTTCCCAGACCAAAGGAGGCACGAATTGCAACCTCTTCAATTGATGGAAAGTATCAGATGTTTCCCCTCTCCACTTTTTGATGATGCCTCTATCCAAGGCATCCAAAGACTCCTTGGCCGGTGGGAATCTATTTCTTCCTCCTTTTAATCCTCTGTCATTTCTCTGCCTCTGTTTGATGTGTATATCAACTTCATTCTTTCTCCAGTCTTGAGTTTTTGTTCTCATCTATTTTTCCAGCTCTGCTTCATTGTTCCTAAAGTGCCTCCAAACCACTGCTGCCACTTCCCCTGACAACTCACTTGGTGGCTCTCTCTCTCTAGAAATGCTACACAACTGCTTTGGTTTCCTAGCTAACTGAGATCACTATTTTAGTTTGCAAAGAAACTTCTTCCCAACTACTCGAGGGAGACTTGATCTATTGAGTGGTGGAAAAAAATCGGGTGGGCTCTATGGCCTCTTAGCATTCTTTTGATGTGCTCATTAGCATCTTTCTCCGGGAAAAAAACACTCAATGGATGATCGGGTAGATATATATCAGTTTCTAGGCAACCAATTCATAGTGTTCTGCCTTAGCCAGGGACAAAGTGGCTGTGGGGTGGTTCTCCGGCCAGATGAGCCTCGCCGGAGAATTTTGTGATGGCTCACTATCTCTCTAGGCAATGAGTATTTTCAGTGCGGACTACTTCCTCCTCCTAATCGCAAGTAGCCTTCCTGAACCAAAATACGTGCAGACAGACTCTCCAGAAATCGTGTCAGTAAAACCCTTCAGGAAACGTGCCAGAATGCGAGTAGATCGCGAGAAGGAAGACCCACGAATCGCGAGCTCTCCAATCGCCCTAGTAAGTAGAAAAATCGCCCGCGCGAGCAGAAAAATCGCCCACGCGAGCAGAAAAATCTAAAAAATTTATTTGATCAATGATGAATTCTCTTGTGTCAATTTAATTGATAAACTGATGACAAAAATTATGGCAGATAGATTAGCCAAGGTCACTAGTGAATTTCTCCCAATCAGACTGCCTACATCCAAGATAGGCACATCTCTGATGACACTAGACTTGCTAAAGAAATGATTTATGGATTTTGTAGGAAGAGGACCCCTAAAAGATGTTTTCTCGGAATTTATCTTAGGAAAGCCTTTGATACAGTAAAATGGGAAGCAATTATAGCCACCCCATAAGTCTTTGGCTTCTCTCCACACTTCTGTAAGATTATATGAAATGTCATCGCCTCATCTTCCTTTTCTGTATTGGCTGAAGGAACCGCACCCCTCCATTTAGGGACCACAAAGACATCAAATAAGGAGAACCCTTCTGCCACATCCTATTTGACTTGGTGATGGATAATCTAAGCAGACTCAAAGAAGAAAATGTTAGGGAGAATAAATATGAAACTTACATGGTCAATGGAGCTACATCCATCTCCCACCTAATATATATGCACTATGCAGATAACATCCTCCAGTTTTCTAAGGCCAATTCTAAATCCTTACACACTATAAAATATTTTAGGTTTAGGGTTAGGGGTCTCAAATAATTAAACAAAAGAGGGGGCTGAAATTGGGTTCGACGAGGGGAGGTACAAGCAGAATTGCAGGACGGACAAAAAGAAGAGGGCGTTGCTCCAATGGGATGCCCTCCTCATGCTCATCCACGAGAGGGATATGGAGGAGGTTAGCAACGGTTAACCGCCGGGCACTTAGGTAGTATAATTAGCTTAGCTTAATCTTAATTTACAATATGTTAAAACTCTATTTATTTAAATCAAAAGTAACTTTAACAAAAAAATAAAATAAAATATTAAAGATAAGTTCACTAGGCCGGAAAACGAACCGAATTCGAACTGGATAACACCATATTTGAATTCGTTTAATTTTCGGATATTCAAATTCAATTCGTTAAATTTTGCTATCCGAATTCAAATTCAGTTAAATAAAACATTTATATAAAAAATCTGTAATTTATTTTATTTAATAAATATCCTTTATTTTTAAAATTATATATATAGAAGATTAGAAATAATAAAACCTGTTTTTTAATAATACTTTGTGTTAAATCAAAATATTCATAATGTATAATTTTATAAATAAGATTAAATTATTATTAGGGTTAACTATGTAATAGTATAAATTTTAAAATTTAAAGGTTAACTATGTAAATTTAAATTTTATAATAATATAAATATTTAATTTAAACGAATCGAATAAACTGATATCCGAATTCGGTTATTTTAAATCCAGATATCAAAATTTAAATTCGAATTCGTTTATCCGAATTTGGATTCGGATTTCGAATATTCATTTACAGGACAAAAGTTCACTAACTTAACAGGTTTTGAGGCAACCCTACTAAAAATTTCTACTATCTTTTCAAAAATTTGTGAGAATAACCCATCCCTACATTATATTCTAGGTTTTTTGTTAGTACTATGCCACTGCCCATTACTGGTAAAAGAAAATCATACAATTAACCAGTGCTAGAAACTAATATAGCCCATAGAAAACCTCCTCTCTAGCATAATATAATAGGCAAATATACCTATTTAGCATAAGGAGTGTGCCTCCCTGATTCAGTTCACAACAAGGTAAGGAAATTGGCTTACCAGTTCATATGGTATGGCAGTAACAATCCTCCCTAAACAAGAGGGAAGGGGCTGAAGGTGAAAAACCTCCACATGATAGCTACTGCAGTACCTATCAAGAAGGCAGTAGATTATTGGGAGGGACAACCATTCTATTCTGACAAACTGGGTTAAAAACAGATTAACGTAACAAAACAAATCTCTCCAGGACATAACTCCCAAGCCATCCATTGACTCTTCCCATTGGAACTACTGCTGTCAAAGACCTAATTGAAAATTGCCTGGAATATAGGACAGGCTATGGATAGCATGAAGAAATGGTATTAACAAAAATAAATTGGGATCAATCATAAAGCACATTAGAACTAAGATGCTCAAAGACTGTATTGCAATTGGAATATGGTCTCACATCGCTACCAAATATTCCATCATGCTCTAAAGGATCATATCTAAACAGTTGAAAAATTTCATGGTTTTAAAGGAATGGGGAATACAAATCCAGAGTCCAGAATGTATGCTTCATATGCAGTAAAGGAAATGAATGTATTAGTCATCTCTTCTTCAATTACGAATATTTTAGGGCTATCCTGAACATGTCCAGTGAGTTTTTAAATAATGTAATCTGGAAATTCTCTAACTCTCCCCTTCCATAACTCACACCCAGAGATTAGGTTAGGCCGGGGATATCACTGAAGCCTGACAAACATCACAAAAGTTGACCCACCACTTTCCACCTTGGGGGCTGCACTGGAACATATAGGGGGATCGATCACAAACTCTCACTTGCATATCTAGTCAGTAGTCGGAGAGATATAGAAAACTCGGAAAACACTCATTAAGACCACCTGAAGTTCTGTTCACTGTGATCATAAAAGATACCAGTCCCTCCTTTAGACCTGAGATCTACAAGAAGAAATGTTGTACACAATTTAAGGAGACTACTATGCAAGTTTAGGAAACCAATCTCCTAAGACGATTGTTGGTACCATGGACCGCGGACCGCGGCCCATGGACCAAACCGGACCAGACGGCCCAGACGGACGGACGGGCGGGCGGACTAGCGGACGAACGGGGCTGACCGTACAAGCCCATGAGGCCCAGTGACAACAAGTGAAGGCTATAAATACCTCCCCTGGCCCAACCGGGGAGGGGGTTGACAATTCGGAGAGAGTGAACACTGGAGAGTTGAGGTTGTGGGCTTACACCGGCGAGCGCACACACCAGCAGTGGTGAACCTGACGTGAACGAAATACATGGCGGCCGGAGAGAAAAGGATGACGAAGAGCGGTTACCAGGTGGGGGAGAGCTCCAAGCGACCCGAGCGGGAGCCGGAGGAGTATCGGCCGGAGCGACGTCACTCCCGGGAGCGGTACTCAGAGGAAGTAAGGGCCAACGAGGAGTGGGACGACGAGGATAGGCTGCGTATGGAGCTCGAGGAAATCAGGTACGGCTGGGAGTCACCCGAGAGGCGCCGGCACAAAGGGGCGGCATCGCCACCGAGGGCCAGGAGAACGCGGTCCCGGTCGCGATCCCGGGAGAGAAGGGAGAAGGAGCGCGAGAAGCTCCGACG
>LFYR01001065.1:104770-121627 GCA_001185155.1 Zostera marina | reverse complement strand
CACATTCACCAGCCGTTGACACGCGCTACGACAATTAAAAAAAAAAAAAAGAGGCAAAGGCATTTTTCATTAAATTAAACCAAGTGTTACAAGCGGCCGGTGGCACGGCGAGAAAAAGTACACAACGCACAACAATAGCTAAGTCTGGATACAAAAAAGAAATAGGAGAGAAGTTGAACGAGGCGCGCCCCAGACGTCGTCCCATGGAGGCGGATCCACGGCCCGGATGAGCGTGGTCGCGGTCGCGGACGTCCCCCGGACGAACTTAAGGGGCTGGCTTCGAGGATCCCGACAGAAAGTGGCGCAGGTCATAGGCCGGGAGGGACGAAGACCCGCGGGAGCGACGAGGACCTCGCGGCCGGCGGCGCCTCGGAAGGGGCGTTGGATCAGCGACGGCAGCGGGAGCGACGGTCGTACCTTGCGCGCGGGAAGCACGCGAAGTCCCAGCAGAGCCCGACGTGTCAGGATAGGTGACGAGGGGAAGCTCCGCGACAATGTCGTTGCAGTGAATCCGGTTGAGGCGGCGGTGGACGTCGATCAATACGGCGTTAAGGCGCTGAGTCTCGGCCACGGCGACACTGTTGGGGACACCAGTAGGCGACAGCAGGCACAGGGCCCAGGTAGCGTGTTGAGCCTGCACTTCGCGGCCATACTCCTCAAGGATGTCTCGAGCACTCATAGCGGAAAAGAGAGGGGATGTGGAAAATAAGGCTCTCAAGCAGCCTATTTATAGATAAGCGAAGAAGGAGGGGCCCGAGAACCAAGGAGCTTTAATGAGAGTTGGTGGGGGTCGAAAGGGGGGTGGACGGCCCCAGGCCCCCGGGCCTGCTAAGGAAGGGGGGAGTACTGTTGGTACCATGGACCGCGGACCGCAGCCCATGGACCAAACCGGACCAGACGGCCCAGACGGACGGACGGGCGGGCGGACTAGCGGACGAACGGGGCTGACCGTACAAGCCCATGAGGCCCAGTGACAACAAGTGAAGGCTATAAATACCTCCCCTGGCCCAACCGGGGAGGGGGTTGACAATTCGGAGAGAGTGAACACTGGAGAGTTGAGGTTGTGGGCTTACACCGGCGAGCGCACACACCAGCAACGATACATTTAGTTACTTGAACATTAAGTACTATAGCTATATAGGAAAGTGTCGATAGGCTTTAAAAGTTAAACACTTAAACCCACCTTCCTCATTTCCATTTTTTCTCTTTAATGTAATTAAAGGCACTACCTTTACTTTCATTAATGAAAAATTTAGTTCTTGACTTCTTGCAAAGAAAAACGAAGGGTACTTGCATGTTACTATGTTGGGGAATGATAATTGTTCAAGTAAAAATCCAATTAGCAGTATATTTGTGAAGCAGTATGACGACATACAACATATATACCAATTTTTTTAGTTCAATCCTATCGATAATTTCTGTACTATAAATATGAAGACATTTCAAGAATTCTTGGTAAGTATTTGCATGAAGCTTTGATTTGACTTTCTCATAGAATCCAAATTCTTGGGCATATAAACCTATAAGAAAATAAACAGTTTGATTAAATTGATAACCAATCCATAATATTGTAGTTTGAAAAAAATTCTAAAGTCTGAATATTACTGTAACACTGTTAAGTATAATTATTATACACTTATTACTATTAAACTGTAGTTAGTTAAAATTCTGGTATTCTCCATGTTGGTACCATCGACCGCCTCTACGGTCCATGGACCGAACGAGTAGTTTCAGGGCCCAGGCGCACGAATGGGCCCGAAGGAACAAGTGGGCCGGCGAACCCACGAGGCCCAAGAACAGGCAAGAAACACTATAAATATCTTCCCTAGTCCATTAGGGGAGGAGGTTGACAATTTTGAGTGAAGACTTGCACTAGGTTGCGGTTGTGAGCTTACTCCGGCGAGCCCACACACCAACAATGGTAAACCTGACGTGAACCGAACGCAGCAACCAGCGAGAAGAAGGAGGATGACGGGGAGGAGTGAATACCACGTAGGAGAAAGCTCGAGGCGACGCGAGCGGGAGGCGCTGGAATACCGGCCAGCATCGCACCACCTGCGAGACCGGTACTCGGAGGAGCTAAGAGCCCACGAAGAGTGGGACACTCAGGAAGAAAGACTACGCATGGAGATGGAAGAGATAAGGTACAGGTGGGAATCACCCAGGAGGAGCAGGCAAAGCAGACCCCAGTCCCCGCCCAAGGAGAGAAGGTCGAGCAGGTCGCAGTCCTGGGAGAGAAGAGAGAGAAAGATGAAAGGAAATGAGCACGAGAGGCTCCGTCGGAGGAAACGTGCAGAGGAGAAGGAGTGTGTGGAGAAGGAGAATAAGCGGGAGAGAGAGCAGCTCGTGGAACTAATATCCACGCTGCAGGAGAGCCAGCGCCAGCTGTAGGAGCAAGTGCACCAGCTCACGGTGGCCCCCCACACCCTTGAATCGGACGGGGCGGGAGGCGGCGACCCAATGTACAGGCCGGCTCCCCCGGTCGGAGGACCCGGGAGCGACGCTCTCCCCACAGGAGGACCCGGGGGCAGTACGACCCTGGTGGTAGGCGGAGCAGGGGAGGCCCTGGCGCAGCACCTGCTAGACGAAGAGTACCCCCGGGATGGAGGGCCCCGAAGATCCCGTATTACAAGGGGGATACCGACCCGGAGGACCACCTCCACTCGTTCAAGATCAACATGGAGGACAGAACGAGCCGAAAGGATATCTGGTGCCGAATGTTCCGCATGACCCTTACAGGCGACGTGATCGCATGGTACAGGACGTTGCCCGCAGGATCCGTGCACACCTACGAAGGCTTGATAACGTTGTTCAGGGCGACTTTTTCACACCAACGAAGGAGGCCCAGAATCAAAGCTACCCTCAGTGCCATCACGCATGGAGAATTCGAGAGAACGCGCGCGTATATGGACCGGTTCGCGGGCGAGGTGCAGAAGATTGAGGGGATTTCAGAGGAGGTGGTACTGACGCCCTCACGGACAGCCTCCGGCCCACTTTCTTCATGGGGGACCTAGTGCGGAAGCCACCAAACACCTTCGTAGTAGCCAGAGATAGGTCCCACGGAGAGTGCAATGTGGAGAACTACCTGGGGGTGAAGAACCAGGAGTACAAGCGACAACAAAGGGGGAAAGTCCACTCAACGGGCGCAGGGGGGCAGCAGCAGCCGCAGGCCAAGCCCCCGACCGCCCCGCAGGAAGCGCATACAAGACAGGCGCCCCCGGGGGAGGGGGCGAAGGGAGTCAGGGCCTGTCCAGTGATGATGCACTGAATATGCTACCAGGGACTCGCGGTGGTGCGAGGTGATGCCGGAGGCTCTGGAGTCCACGACGCACTCTCTACGTCAAATACCTGCAAGTGGAAACTAGGCGATTCTAGTGAGAATCGGCGAGTCTCTTAGTGATGCTCTGGTGAGAGTGGAACTTGTGTTGTGCCTTTGAGTGTCCCCTTGGGACCCTTTTTATAGGGTATCGGAGGGCGCGATCAAAGGCGGACATCGCGCCTATTGCCATAGATGGGAGCATTTATGGCGTTGGCTGGCGGCGAGTAACGGTCGTAAATCGACGATCCAGGTATGGAAATCGCCTATTTAGGGCAAACTCGCTGAGTTTTCAGGGGCGAGATATGCAGTCTACCATAATGCCGATCTGGGCCCTAACTTGGCGACTTATCCCTAAAGTCGGCGATTTGGTAGTCCAATCACGATTTACAGGTTAACTCGGCGATTTGACGATGAACTTATTCCGCACCGTGGGAACCTTCCGGGGAGTGAATGCCATAATCAGGCATGTCTCACCATCTCGGTTGCAAACCAGCGACAGGTTTTCCTCTCGCTAAGCGGAACGGGAGCCCTACCCCCACCGAGGCCGATGAGAAAGGACACGGCAGCGTTCAGGGACACGCGCCGGTTTTGCGAATACTACGAGGATAACGGCAACACGATGGCCGAATGCCTAAACTTGGTGAAGGTACTAGAGAAAATAAAGCCCGCAACTGGAGCCCCCCGACTCCACTAGTAAAAAGGGCGGCGGTTATACCCACGGGGTACCAAGCGCCGAAGCAAGAGCCGGCGGACGAAGCGGTAGGGGATATCCTCACCATAGCAGGAGGGGGCGCCTCTCAGGGGGATGACCCATGGGAGGGCCGCCGGTACGCCTCAGACGTGGACCGGACGACAGGGACAAAGCGCCCACGAACAAAGATGGAAATCTCGTTTACAGAAGAAGACATGAAGGATGTCACCACGCCCCACGACGATCCGCTAGTCATAACCCCCATCTTCCGGAAGGGGGACAAATCCAACGTGCGCCTCCACAGGGTCCTGTTGGACATAGGGGCGTCCATAGACGTGTTGTACTGGAATGCCTTCGTGAATCTCGGCCTGGCCCACGCATACCTACTCCCAAGCCGGGCCTCCATCAGAGGTTTCGGACAGGCGAAAGTCCCGGTCGCGGGGACAATATCTATACCGGTCACTTTGGATCGGCACGCCCAAGAGAAGACGGTTAAAGTTACGTTCACCGTTGTAAACTTCACGTCCAGCTACAACACCATCTTGGGGAAAGTGGCGCTGTACGCTTTCCAGACAGAAGCTGCGGTGGCCCCGGGCGCCCGCCCCGTCAGACAGAAGTTGCGTCTGCAAAGGGCAGAAAAAGGGACGCAGCAGAAACAGAAGTCGAGAAACTCCTACGAGCGGGTTTCATCCGCCCAGTGCGTTACCCTGCGTGGTTATCAAACGTGGTCATGGTAAGAAAGGCGGATGCGGGGTGGAGGATGTGTGTCGACTTCACGAACCTCAACAAAGCATGTCCCAAGGATAGCTACCCGCTACCGTCCGTAGACCGTCTAGTGGACCAGAGCTCCGGGTGCGAACTGTTGAGTTTCATGGACGCGCACTCGGAGTACAACCAAGTGCCCATGGCAAGGGAAGATGAGGAGAAATCTTTCATCACAGAGATGGGCACGTTCTGCTTCAAGGTAATGCCGTTCGGCCTAAGAAATGCGGGGGCTACCTTCCAAAGGCTAATGGACAAGGTATTCGAGGAGCAGATAGGCAGGAACGCGGAGGTGTACGTAGATGACATAATCGTCCGATCGAAGGAAACCAGGACGCACTTATCCGACCTAGAAGAGACACTCGCCAATGTCAGGTGGGCAGGGCTGAAATTGAAGGCGAAGAAGTGCACGCTCGGAGTCAAGGAAGGGTACTTCTTGGGGTTCCGAATCACACTAGAGGGGATCAAGCCAAGGGAGGCTAAGGTCGAGGCCGTCATGGCCATGACCCCACCACGGATGATAAAGGAGGTCCAGAAGCTAAATGGAATGGTAGCGGCCCTGAGTAGGTTCCTGCCAAGAACGGCGGACCGCCTAAGCCCGTTCTTCCAGCTCCTGAAAAAGCTCGGCCCCAGAATAGCGTGGTCGGACGAATGTGAGGAAGCATTTAAAGAGCTCAAGAGCCAGCTATCTCGCCTATCGATAGTCCGCCCCCTCACGAGAGGGTAGCCTCTCACCATGTACGTCGCATGCTCGGATACGGCCGTCAGCGCAATACTGCTTTCGGAAGCGGAAGGCGTGCAGAGGCCGGTGTATTACCATTCACGATCGCTGCAGGGAGCGGAGGAAAGGTACCCGGACATCGAGAAATTAGCCTTAGCGGTTATCTCGGCGGTCGGAAGGTTGAAGTCATACTTTCACGCCCACACCATTACAATCGCAACGGCCTACCCTCTGCTCCAGCTGTTGCAAAAGCCAGACGTCTCGGGAGACTAACTAAGTGGGCCATGGAACTTAACGAATTCCACATAGATATTGTACTGGCCAAGGCGATCAAAGGACAGGCAGTAGCGGACTTCATGGCCGAGCTAGCCCCGAGAGACGGGGGAAAAGCGAACGAGCAATGGTGGACGGCCCACGTGGACGGGTCGTCTAGTAGCACGGGCTGCGGCGCGGAGGTCGTGATAAAAACCCCGATGGGAGAAAAGATCGATTACTCGATCCACTTCGAATTTCGGGCGACCAACAACGCAGCGGAGTACGAAGCCCTCCTATCGGGGATCAGGCTGGCGCGGGCGCTGGGCACGGCCAAGGTGCACTTCCATACAAACTCCCGGTTAGTAGAGAACCAAGTAAGGGGGGACTTCGTGTCCAAAGAAGACTCAATGGCAGTCTATATGACCGAAGTTAGAATGGCCTTGGGCAGGCTCAAAGAGTGGAGGATCTCCCCGATTGGGAGAGAGGATAATGGGGAAGCCGACACGCTGGCCAAGCTGGGAGCATCCCCCGGAAAGGCAGAAGGAAGATGGATTCGAATCGAGAACCAAGAGCACCCGACGAGACCCCGCGGCTCCAAGGCAGCGCTATGCGGGGTGATAACTTCGGGATACTAGAGAATGCCGATTAGCAGATTCATCGAGGCGGGTGAGAAGCCAGCAGATCGAATGAAGGCCAGAAAACTGAGGAACAGAGCTGCCTGGTTCGTAGTAGCCCAAAACAAGGTGTATCGGTGGTCCGCCGCGGAGGAAGCCCCCCTACGGCTGTGTGTTTCGCGGGAGGACGGTAAAGCCATCGCGTGGAGCATCTACGAAGGGACGAATGGGGCACACCAAGGAGGAAGAGTGTTGGAGAAACAAGTAGCCAGGCAAGGCTACTACTGGCCCGAGTCAATAAGGACTAAGAAGAAATCGTCGACCGATGCGACGAATACCAGCGGCACTCGAGCGTCCAGAGACGCCCGTCCACCATGATGAGGGCGGTAACAACGCCCGTCCCATTCACGAGATGGGGGATCGAAATTGTGGGCCCTTTCCCGCCGACGTCGAGAGGAAGGAAGTTCCTCTTCGTAGCGGTAGACTACTTCACGAAGTGGGCCGACGCGGAAGCCATAAACACGATCACTGAGCAGAATGTAGTGAATTTCGTCTTCAGAAGCATCATCTGCCGGTTTGGAGTCCCGATCCAAATAATAACGGACAACGGGACGCAGTTCACGGGAAAGATGTTAAAGGAATTCGGCGAAGTCATCGGAATCAAGTTAAGCTTCGCGCCGGTGTACCATCCGCAGGTGAACGGGCAGGTGGAAGTGACAAACCGAACGATAGTGTCCATCTTGAAAAGGAAGGTGGGCGAACACCCAGGGAATTGGACGGACAAGATCCCTGAGACCATGTGGGCGTATCGCATGACCATCTGAACCCCCACAGGCCAGACACCGTTCGCCCTCGCATTCGAAATCAAGGTGGTCGCGCCAGCCGAACTTGTATGGCCAACGGCCCAAATCGAGCAGTTCCAGGCAGGAGCGAACGACCAAGTGCTGCTCTTAGAGAACGAGTGTCTGGAGCACCGAAGGGAAGAGGCGTCCATCAGGGACCTCACGTACAAGCGAAGGGTGGCAAGGTACCACAATGAGAGGGTAGCCGAGAAGAACCTGGCACCGGGCGACCTCGTACTAAGAAATGCCAAGGTGACGGGGGTGGACCAGACGAAGGGGAAGCTATCGGCAAGATGGGAAGGCCCGTACGTCATCATGGACGAAATTCACCCGGGAATCTTCCGCCTTGGATATGAAGACGGACAGGAGATAGAAAAAACGTGGCACGCCGACAACCTAGAAAAGTACAGGCGGTGAGGACCGGGGCACCACGCGGGTCCTACTTTCCTTTTGATTTTGTTTCTCCCTTTATATGTAACATCGAGCCACCCGACCACGACACATGATGCCTAATGAAATGCACCCGGAGTGCCCCATTAAACAAAAGGCAGTCGACTCCCAAACTAAGGGCAGAGAAGTAAAAAAGGGGAGCCTGCCGAAAAGGCCAGCATAAGGTTCCCAAGGATGGAAGACCATGTGGAAACGTTCGAACGGCCCAGGCCGCTCCCCGAAGGAAAACACGCAAGAAGTAAGAACGCGAAAGCGATTGGTGAGACATGCCTGATTACGTCAGTCACTCCCAGCAACGTCCTTCAACAAGGACTAGGGTTCCGCCGCTTTATGCCGGACCCCCGGAGAGATCCACGGATATGGGCAAGTGTCTACGTCAAGTACTAAAGTCAACATTGGGAATCGGCGACTGGGACTATCAAATCACCGACTTTAAAGGTGAGCCTCCGATTCCAGGCCTCGTTGGTCAGTTTTGGTAGGCTGTCAACCTGGCTCATGGGGAATCGATGGCTTCACCCTGAGTCGCTGACTCCCATACCTGAGTCGCCGACTCCCAGCCGTTACTTGACTTGGCCCACGCTATTATGACACCCTTAATGGGGCACCATAATAGCGTGGGCCCCACGGGTAATGAATGAGAAACGTCCCAAAAGACCTTATAAAAGGGGTCCTTGGGGGGTCGTCTCATTCATCAAGTATTCCCCACACAACACACTTGACACACTCCAACCAGAGTAACTAAGGAGCCTGAGTCGCCGACTCCCCTCCACTTCTGCATGTATTTGACGTAGAGTGCGCGTCGTGGACTCCAAAGCCTCCGGCCCTCCTCACGACCCCACGAGACTACTAGTAGCAGATTTCATGCTTCATCAAGGGGTTTGCCCTGGTAACGGGAGAAAGGCGGTGGAGCCGTCAGTGATTCGGTGGACGGGCGAAGCTCGAGAAGGCCCGGGCAACGTCGGCAGAGGATGCCGAATAGCATAAAACTGCACCAACTGGCAAGGGCGAAGTCAAAACGTGCAACATAAAAAAGCAGGAAGTACAACATCATACTAACAAAGCAAATGTTACAACAGCCAGGAGTACTACGAAGGCCGGAAAAAAGAAAAAAAAAACAACAACGAGTTACAAGTACGACAGATAAAAAACATAGAAAGCGTTAGGGCATCCCGGGCGCCGCACCCACAAAGGCGAGCCCACCAGCTGAGGAGGCGCAGGAGTGGGCGCAGATCGCACCAGGGCGGGCCTAACGGTCCGACTTCAGAAAACCCCGACAAGAAATGGCGCAGGTCAGTAGCCGGAAGGGACGAGGACCCACGGGAGCGGCGGTGGCCGCGCGACCGACGGCGACGGCCAGTAGCCTCAGCAGGAGCAGCCGCAGGAACTGCGATTGTGACATTAGAATGGAAGGTGTGCGAGGACCCGCGGGAACCCGAAGCGGCGGCAGGAGCGGCGTCAGGGGGATCGACGGCATTCCGGCTCGCAAGGAGGTTGGAGCGGCGATACTGAGAGAGACGACGGTGGACGTCGATCAGCACAGCGTTGAGACGTTGAGTCTCTACTACGGCTACGTAATTGGGGATACCGGCGGGCGACAGCAGGCACATGGCCCACGCGACGTGCTGAAGCTGCACTTCACGACCAAACTCTTCAATGATATCCTGAATGCTCATCACGAAAGAAGGAGGGAATGAGAAACCAAAGCAGCAAACACCCTATTTATAGAAGGGAAGAAGAGGGGAGCAGCTCGAACCTCGAGGAGTCTTTAAGGCTAATAAACAGGGGAGGTTGAAGCCCAGGTACGGACGGACGGGCGCCCCCCGGTCGCGCCCCCCGAGGAGAGGGGGGAGTACTGTTGGTACCATGGACCGCCTCTACGGTCCATGGACCGAACGAGTAGTTTCAGGGCCCAGGCGCACGAATGGGCCCGAAGGAACAAGTGGGCCGGCGAACCCACAAGGCCCAGGAGTAGGCAAGAAACACTCTAAATACCTCCGCTAGTCCATTAGGGGAGGGGGTTGACAATTCTGAGTGAAGACTTGCACTAGGTTGCGGTTGTGAGCTTACTCCGGCGAGCCCACACACCAACACTCCACAATATCCGATCATTTATCATAGGTCGCAAATCTGAAAACATGTACCGATTAAATCATACAATTTTACATTAAAAAAATGGCATGTTAGTTTTTATAACAGATATATTTACATGTACTCATGCTGCCGAAACTTCGAATTTTAGGACTGAAAATTGCTCAAAAAATGCAGTGATGCAATCTGAGATGGAAGCTTAAAATGGTTGTTGGTATCAGGGTCCATCCAGACGGACCATGGGCCGAACAAATAATTGGGCCCAAGAGGCTCAGGGAGATGTCTTATAAATACCTCCCTAGGCTCAACAGGGAAGGGGATCGATTATTAGTAAGAACAATACTAAAGAGTTGTGTGTGTGAGCCCCTTAGCACAAGCCCATACACCATCAATGGTCTTCCATCCTATCATTTTCCCTATCAACTCTTTTCTTCTTATCGTGCTCACGGTAATTGAAAATTTCGTCTCCCTATCAGATTGAGGAAATAGATTCCAAAGAAAGATGAATGATAAAAGATAACTGAAAAAATGGCATTGATGTTTATTCAAAGGATATTTATATGATCAATGTAACCAACTTTTTTGTTTATATGGCGATTAAAAATTGCTGGTTTGGCAGAGCTCCTATCATCCCGATGCCCAAATAGCCTTCCAGATGATGAATGAAATGTAGAAGATAAAGTGGAAGTATCAGGCAGAAAATGGACAAACTCATCAAGTAAATCTTGATGACTTTGAAAGAGTACAGAAACCTGCAAGCAAATTTCATATATTAACACTTGAGAAGCACATAGGAAACGAAACAAAACAAAAAAGCAATGCAAACATGCCTCATGATAGACTTCTTCAATCGATTTACTCTGTGTCCTGTACATGTTCATAACATACAAAAACGATTTATATACTCTATCAGTGTTTTGGAAACGGACCTGTCAGCATAAGTTGAGAAAAAGATAAAATATAATTCAAAGTCCAAACCAATATCTATTGCATGGAGTTTTTTAACCTAAATTAGCTACTTGCGTACTTTAATTTTGTTGACAAAAGAAATAGCTTCCTCAAACTCGATAGGCTTCTTATCCTCTAGATCCACTGGATTGGTGGCAATTGACTGAATTGAGTATCCATGAGGCAAGAAATCATTGAATCCCAAGATAAGGTCTGGGTGATCCTTAAACAATGCCCTCCTGACCTGTTCAATGACTCCTCTAGTATCGGTCCTGCAATGGATGACATGAGATTTTTCTTTCAAAACAATCTGTCTGTTATTAGGAAAGAAATGAAACATTTATGATTTCTGAATTAAACCTCTCAGCCTTGAAATCCTTCATGACTTCAAGAAATTCACCATATTTTTCCTTGTAATCGTGGAATACGTCCTTCACATTTCTCAAATAAACAAGGGCATGCTTTGTAGAAAGCTTCTGATTATCATTTCCTGATGCCATGATATTTTGTTCGAATCTTCATTGAAAACTGTAAAATAAACAGTGAGTGCAAAGGATCCAAACGAGCATCATATATTTTTACAATGATCATCCAAAAACGTAAATGCATGGTAAGTCAAACTCAAAATTTTTTATATTTCACAGCATCCTAAACATAAAATTACACGCATAATCAAATTACTAGAGAAATAACACATACAAAGTCTTTCCTTTCAAATAGCGACAAAATCATAAAGTAAAATTACGTTTCCCTTGTGGTACCAGTAATCACAAATTAGAAAAATTAGGCTTTCTCGTCTACAGTATCAAAATCACAAGAATAAACAGACACACAAAAATAGAAAGAAAAAAATCACAATTTAGAGAGAAATAGCAACCGCACTTGCAAAGCGGCAAAAATCCTAATCCTAACTTTAACCCTAACCTTAACCCTATGGCATAGAAAATGTGGTCATCCTTCTAGTTTCATTTTAAGAATAATTTCAGAAAATTGTAAAATATCTTTAAATAAAAATAAACATACATGTATTGATTGTCACCTAAATAAAATGAGAAAAATACCTTTTACCAATAGAATAGAATATAGTAAAATTCCTCTAGGTGTAATTCAGTAGGTTTTTTTTTGCCGTGGCTAATTTTTTTGTGGAATAAAAGGCCACGGCGTAAATCAGTGGCTAATATTTTATTTGCCGTGATCAAAGATCGGTGATTTTGGATCGAGATTCCCGTCATTCAGGAACAACAGATGGCTTGGTTTTCGTTGCAGCAATGTGGATACAATCAGTAGGAGGTATTGGTACGTATCCTATGGAAGCATCTCCCCCATCATTAAAACCTCCCTCAATTACAACATGTATTGGGGAAAATAGGTGAGATTTTAATTTAGGAAAATGGAAAACCCAAAGAGATTTGAAATGGAAAAACAGTGAAATGAAAAACCTAAATCGATATTGATTAAACAATAACAAAGATGGGTTGTGGAGTCTAACCTAAGTTTCAAATAGTTTCAAAGATGGTAGTCGACGTTCGACGGATGGAAGCCTAACCTTGCCGGATTGAACTGAAGGTGTAGCCACAAGTCGACGCCACTCGCCGGATGGAAGTCTCGACCTTGACGAACTGGACTAGAGGTGCTCTACGTTCGCCGCTCGCCGGAAGTTGGAATCGCCGCTCGCCAGAGGAAAAATAGTTGGAATCGGGAGTAGAGTTTTAGGTTGGAAACACAATTTGGGTTTTGTGTTTTAGGTTTAATTTTAAGGTTTTGAGTATATTTACAACTTGGGTACAACTATAATTTTAAGGTTTTGGGCTTAACTGTAAATTTTTCTAACCTATTAAGATATAAATATTATTTAGTATAATTATTTTCAATAATTTAATAAGATATAATTGTTTAGTTATGAAATTAGACTTTTTATATTAGGAATTGATATTTTTATAATTAAAAAAAAAATCACTAGTTGTTTTATAAGTTATTTAATTTTTTCTAATTTAAAATAAAGTTATTTAACATGTTTTTTGTGAGTATTTATCTAATTTTTCTGTAAACAGGATTTGATTTCAATTATCATTAAAAGGAAAATGGTTATGGAAAAAATTTAAAAAATTTGAAACAATTAATTCGATTATTTGCTAATAAATTCAAACTGTAATTTAATATAGTTTATTCCAAACTCACAGGTTTTGGTGCTAAACAAGCTTATACAAGGGAAACTTGATCTTCATTTCACCAAAAATTCGAAGTACGTAATTTCTGATTTCAATTATCATTTTAGTTTATTAATCTAATATTTTTAAATGCATTACTTAATTATTGTTTAGTTAATATTTTGAATATATAATTTAAATAAATTGTTTGATATAGCATAATGCGAAGGAGAGAAAAATAGATACCGCGTAAACTTCCATTTCTGGTACGTGTTCCGGAAGTGCGCCCACAAGTTCCTGCTGTACCTGCAACAGTACCTGTTATACCTCCATTTCATCCAGATCCAGTGTATGTTCCGCGGGCAGTAGGTCCATCGAGCTTTCATCATCCGTCAATCGTAATGAGAGTGAAACAACCATCTAAGAGGCCCCGATGATGGATCATCTACCAAGGTTCTTTGGTCCCCGACGAGATAAAAGAGTATCGACTACGGGAGGTGTGAAATATCCACCCGATTTTCAATATTCCTGCGGGTCGAACTGTTCAGACGTGAATGCCACCATGCAAGGTCCTTCCTTTGACTGCGAAATCGAATCTTCGTTGGTTTCCGAAGTTTCGGTTGCGTTCAACTAACCGAACACTAGAGTAATATCTAGCGACGACGAAGTCTGCGAAAACAGCGGTGGGATGATTGTCAATGATAATTGTCAATGATAATTATAGTTAGTTGAACAATAATTTTGTTTTAGTCGAATGAAATTATGTGAAATATTTTTATTATATATTGAATGAAATTCTCTATTTAGGTTGGCTAAATTATAGTGGATTTGAAATTACAATAAGGTTATGGCAAAATTTAGATTGTCATTAATTAGAATTATGTCGTTTACGTGCATTCAAAAACTAAGCACGTATTTTCTATCTATTTTGTAGAATGATCGACGACGATCGAAGTTGGATGTATAAGAGATTAGATAATAAAAGACAGATCACCGACTCATTTGTTGAGGGTGTTCGTGAATTTTGCCTTCACCAATTCTAGCTCCATTGGTAAAGTAGGACAGATTAAATGTCCTTGTGGTGAATGTTGTTGCTTGAGTAAGCAAGATCAAGATACGATTAGAGTTCATCTTTACAGATTCGGTTTCATGAGTGGCTACACGAATTGGGATAAACATGGTGAACCAAAAAAGAAACCACGTGTTGAAGTTTTCATCACCCCTCATGATGTTAACATGACCGAGAATACTAATCCATTTATTGACATGGTCCACGATGCAAGTAGGCCAATTGATTTGCATGATGAAGAACTGAATGTTAAATCTCAAAAATTTTACGATCTTCTGAATTCTGGTCATGAAAAAGTATACGAGGGTTGTGAAACATCTATTTTGGAGATCTTAACCGTATTGATGTATCTTAAATCAACGTATGAACTTTCTGTAGAAGGCTATGATACATTAATGAAGACTATTCAGAAGGTATTACCAAAACCGAATAAGCTTCCAGATACATTTTACAAGGTGAAACAAAAAATGAAGAATCTTGGATTGGGACATGAGAAAATCGATGCATGCCCAAACAATTGCATATTGTATCGAAAAGAATACAAAGATTTAAACGAATGTCCGACATGTTATAAACCTAGATTTAAGACCAAAACAAGTGGTGGTCGTGATATTTCTGTGAAAATTCTTCGTTATTTTCCTTTAATACCTTGACTACAACAATTGTATCATTGTTCGAAGATTGCCAAAGAAATGGTCTGACATAGTACACATCGTCAAGATGTCTCCAATGAGCTACGACATCCATTTGATGGTCAAGCTTGGAAACATTTCGACAGTACTTATATCCTTCATTTGCCTCTGATGGTCGAAATGTGTGACTCGGTCTTTTTGCAGATGGATTCAATCCATTCGGTCATTCTTCGTCACAATATTCTTTATGGCTAGTTATCGTGACACCATACAACTTTCCTCCTTAAATGTATAACACACAACAGTTTCTGTTCTTGAACATGTTGAATCCTGGTCCGAAAAAAAAAATTGACGTTTATTTGGAACCATTAATGGTTAATTGACGAACTGAAATGGTTGTGGACCGATGGAGTGGAGATGTATGATGCCTTTAGTAAGACAAATTTCACAATGAGAGCATCACTTCTGTGGACTATTTCCGATTTCCCAGCTTATGCCATGTTATCCAGTTGGAGCTAGTACACATGGGAAGTTAGCATGTCCGTATTGCATGGAAGAGATAAAATCTTTTCTATCTGACTCATAGTGGAAAACCTTGTTATTTTGATTGTCATCGTCGATTTCTTCCAGTGAATCATTTATTTCGACGACAGAAAGAAAATTTTTTTAAAAAAATCGAAAAAGATTGTCCAATTGAACATATTCAAGGATTAGAAATTCAAGCATGTTTTCCATTGAACGATGATGTTATTTTCGGTGGATTGAATGATAAAAGAATGTTACTAAATTTTGGAAAGACGCACAATTGGACGAAGAGAAGTATATTTTTCGAATTACCATATTGGAGTAGTTTGCTTTTTCGTCATAATATTGGCGTCATGCATATTGAGAAGAATGTTTTCGACAATATTTTTAATATAGTTATGAATGTAAAAATGAAAATCAAAGATAACCTTAAAATTCACAACGATTTAGTGCAATTGGATATTCGCCATGACTTACACCCTCGGAAGGTTGGAGAAAAGTTAGTTGTTCCGAAAGCGTCGTATGTTCACTACAAAAAACCAGCGCAGTTCTGGCAGCAAATTCCGGCGGCCTAGCCGCCGGTATAATGATTCTTGGCGGCCAAGCCGACGAGATTCCATCGCCGGAAGTGATGTCGCCGGAATTGTGAAATACTGGCGGCTTGGCCGACGGCAAAAAAATTTGGATTCCGATTTTAACAGAAATTGTCCCGGCGGCTTAGTCGCCGACTTTTTTTTTTTGAAAATTATATCCCGGCGGCCAGGCCGCCGGCTGTTATTTTTGGAAAATAATTTTCCGGCGGCCTGGCCGCTGGCAGTTATTTTAGGGAAATAATTTTTCCGGCGGCCTGGCCGCTGGTCAATATTTCCCGGCAGGGAAAAAAATTTCCCGGGAATAAATTTCTGGCGGCCTAGCCGCTGGTTCAATTTGAAAAAAAAAAAAAATGAAATTAATATGAAATTGAAAATAAATTAAAAATTAAAAATGAAATTGAAATTGATATTAAAATTGATATTAAAATTGAAATTGAATTCGAAGTTTAATAATTTATGTATAACAGAAATTAACTTCGACAGTCACTAATTTAACTTCTTTTTTTCGCTCTTTTTCTTCTTCTTAGTTCCGACCACCTTTCGTAGCGCCTCTTTCGTAAATATTATCGATCTTCCTGCGCGTGAAGCGGTGTGCTCTTCTTGTTGCGTAGTCGGTGTTTCTTGCGTTGTTGGTAGTTGAGTAGTCGGTGCGGCGGCTCTAGAAGATGACGCTCCAGGAGTATACATGTTTTGCGCTGCATCGTTGTTGAACATTGTCGGAAGCTCCGGTAAGCGCATGTTTGGATGTTGAGCGAGCATTGCGGAGTTGTATTGTTGGAAGAACGCCATTTGACGAGTCATGAAGTCTTCATTCTTACGAGCCAACTCTTCATTCTTACGAGCCAAGTCTTCATTCTGACGAACCATCGCCTCATTCTGCTCATTCTGACGAGCCATCGCTCTCTCGACAGCCTCGTTGACCTTATCTTGAACCTCTGCTTTGGTCATTGGATCTTTTCCTTTGTCCGTGCAGAAGTTCCCCACATTCATGCGATGCGTCGTCTTTTTGCTCAAAGAGGAACCAGTTGTTCCTAATGTTCTCGATTTCTTCGAGCTTCTACCGATAAATTCGGTTATAGCAAATTGGATTAGAGCCTAATGAAAAAGAAAACATGATAATAATTAATGTAAATATAACTATTGAATTATATTGAAAAAAATATGAAATAATTACCGTGTGATTCAAATTTTCTTGTTGAGC
>LFYR01001065.1:50172-81010 GCA_001185155.1 Zostera marina | reverse complement strand
TGACTAACTTTTTAAAATAATAAAAAACTATTGGAGAATCCACGTGGCTCCACTGCTGGCATAATTAGTTAAGGCAACTATGAGTTAGTTAGATATTAATCGGTTATAACAGTATGTAATCTGTAGCTATAAGTACGTAATAATCAGAAAAATATCAGATACAATTTGGTTAATTGATTCATCATCTTATATGGTATCAGTAGTTTGGATTTAGAATCATGACAACCGAAAGAGTTTCCGTTGCAAATTCAGGCCGTTTTCCGGCCACCATCGATGCTCGCGCACAGTCTTCATCAACGAAGATTGTTATGAAGCCGATGAAGTGCATACAACTCGATAAGAGCAATTACTACTCATGGGAAGTGCAGTTTTTTGTGATGCTTCAGGGTTTCCAGTTATATTTGACTATGTTCTGGGAAGAGTGGAGTTATCGTCGCCATCATCAATCCAGCAGGATCAATTAATCCTGAGCTGGACACTGACCAACATCTCAATAACCACTCTTCCTCAGGTAGCATCGCGGAAGACTTTGGCAGAGATTTGGGATGGTCTGCTATATGCTTCTGGAACGCATGCGCGGCAGCTTCACATTCGCCTTCATCTTCAGTCGATTCGGAAAGGGGGCTTAAGCATTGAAGACTACTTTTCCAAAATTTCCATCCTAAAAAACGCTCTCGCATCTACTGGGGAGGGACTAAAGGAATCGGAAATAATATTAATCACTTTGGGTGGATTGGGAGATGAATTTGAATCGTTTGTAACTGCAATAACAACTCCGTTTAATCCAGATCTGACGTTCTCCGGAGTGTGCAAACTATTGATGGACCACAATCTCCGTCTGGAAAAATCAAGATCCACAAATTCCGTTGTGGTAAATATTGCTACCAAGGTTACTCATCCCGCCAACAGTCAGAGATCGCCTAGATCGGATATCCAATGTCAAATCTGCACGCGGAAAGGGCATAGCGCCGCGGATTGCTACAATCGTTTGAATTTTGACCGCTATCCGGCTTTGCACGGTAGGGTATTATCATCACTCGGTCCGAACGGGAGCACACGAACTCAGACTTCGGAAAATCTGGTAGCGACATCTTCTGGCACAGTCACGATGTCGTACCCCGATTCAAGGGCCACATCACACATCACCGCGTCATCAGAAAATATCTAGTGTCCAAGAGCCTACAATGGTAATATTTTCACAGCAGATGGCAGTCTATTATCAATTTTTATTCCGATCAGAGCAAAGCTATCTCCGATTCCAATAATTTTGTTTTTCGTGATTTACTGCTAGTCCCCTTGGCTATTGGAATTTATTATCAGTAAACAAATTTTGTATTGATAACAATGTTTGTGTTGAATTTGATTCACAGAAGGTACGAGTGAAGGACTCGGCTACTAAAATGGTGCTGCTTGAAGGGGTGGCGAACAGGGGATTGCACGAGTTACCGATGATCATCGAACCAAGCACAAAATCTATAAATTTGTGCGAAAATCTGCCTGCCCATTACTAGTGGCATTGCCGTCTGGGGTATTTAAATTCGTCTTATATGTCTGTATTGGAGAAACAAGGTCTAATAAAATTGGGTTTTAAGGCATTCAAACTATGTAACTCATGTCAGCTTGGCAAATCTCACTCTCTCCCTCACTCTTCTCGCTCAACGATTTACAAACCGCTAGAACTCATTTTCTCGGATGTTTGGGGACCGGCTCCCATAATTTCAGTAGAAGGTTACTCGTATTATATCAGTTTTGTAGACGCCGGCACTCATTTTAATTGGATCTATCTAGTTACAAGAAAGTCTGATCTGTATCAGGTATTCGAATTTTTTTGGACGTGGGCAGAGAGGCACTGTGGAGGCAAAATTCTAGCTATACAAACCGATAATACAATGGAATACCAAAAGTTTGGAAAAAGACTGTAGGAATTGGGTATTTCTCATCGGATGTCCGCCCCATACTCGCACCAACAGATGGGTCAAGTAGAAAGAAGACATTGGCACATAATCAACACAACCTTTACAATGTTGCATCACGCCAATCTACCCAATCAGTTCTGGGACTATGGGGCGCTAACATCATGCTACTTGTACAACATGAACCCCACATTGCTATTATCCGGGAAATCTCCAATGGAAGCTTATTTGGGAAGGCACCGGAATATTCGAAATTTCGAGTCTTCGGGAGCAGTTGCTATCCCTGTATTCGTCTGTATCGGAAGAACAAGCTGGAAGCAAAATCGGCTAAATGCATATTTGTAGGTTACTCCATGACCCGAGAATGTTACCTATTTTTTTAGCCGATCAGCCGGAGGATTTACGCTTCTCGGGACGTCAAGTTTGGCGAGGAGGACTTTTCCTTAAACAAAGAAGTATTTGGGGACCGAGATGATATTTCTACAAAAATTAATTTGGGTGAAAATAATACCTGATTTGGGGATTTTACCAATAACGGTTTCGGTGGAATCAATCCAAGGTAATAGCATGGAGTCTGACCAGACCGATAACAACAGTTCACCTACTGGGATAAGCCAACATGAGATAACAAAAAGTCAAAATCAGAATGACTTGGTGTAACATCCTCTTACGATAAGATGACTTGGTGTAACATGGGATGTTAATAATATCAATCTGAACATTTAAACCATCAGGTGAAAACAAACAAACATGTTGTACTTTTCCTAATGTCGAGAATCAACATAATAATATGTCAATAAAATAAAAGTTCAAAATTTGTGAATAAAGTCCAGAACACCATCATTTACTAGTAAGACTCTAGAATATTGTTATAAATAATAAACATGCACCAACGGAGTTCATAATATTCATCAAGATGAAGCACCACTACTCATGATGTTAACTATGCTCCACCCTCCTGTATCCATTCAACGTGGCTTCATCAACCTCCCCATCCTATAAATTTTATAACACGATACAACATAGCAAAGCAAAATGGGTGAGTCTCAACTGACTCAGTATGGAAATCTGTATCTATGATTTCACATAAGGAATAATATACCAGTATTCATTCTTATCACCTATAAACAATCATAAAAATATCAATAACTACAATCAAACAAACTATTTAACGACTATTTGTAGCCTAATTCTTGTCATATTGTTTATCTCATCATGAGATTCGTGGCATGTCATATCGTGCTTCTCATACCATTTTATAGACCTTCATAATATCATTCAACATCGTCATTCTTCGAACTTAACATCAAAACAGAATTTTTACCGATGAAAACATAAAATATAAAGACCGAGAAAACTCATACTCATGACTCCCTAATCCCTCATTCAATGTCAAATAAAATCCAAAAAAAATACTTCACTCGCCCTTCTCAAAACAGTACAAACTCACAATATTTTGGATTAAATCATCACATAATAATACTCCCGACAACTGTGGAATACTTTTAAAAAATAAGCGATTCAAAATAAAAATCAAATCAGAATAAATGACAATACTCGAGAACAATCACAATCAATCTCAATCACAAAGATAAGATAATAATACTACGGAATCTTCGAAGAATTAGTTATGAAATCAATCATAAAATATCTAAAATCTTTAAAATTATGACAACAACACCCACCTTCAAATCTCTGAAAATTTGATAGAATTAGATTAAATCCAGCAAATTTAATTCTAAATAAAATGCAACACCAAACAGTAGAAAGGACCCAACTCCAATATCTGAATATCATCAGATTTTTCAGAAATGGTCATACTCTAATCCACCTATCAATCCATCCCATCTTCAATGGATATATATGTATCACTTGTTGAACTATTTCATGTAACACATAACCTAATCATGTTTCTATTTCTATCTATCAATAGAATCATACTACTTAAACCCCAAAGATTTACAGAAAATCATAAGAACATATTCTAAACCCATACCTTATTGATCAGCTCACATCCTCCACACCAAGATCGAAATCTCCCCTTAAGATCGATTGGTTTATTTCCTTTCCTTCTTTTCTTTTCTCTTCTCTTCTTTTCCTTCTCATCCGTTCCTCTCCTCCTAGACCTCTACATCTTCCCATTATATAATAGTTTAATTAGGGCTCATGTCCCCACATCTTGATTTAATGGCTTAATTGGCCTTAGTACATATTTACCCAACAAGACTCCTTTTATTTATTTATTTATTTATTTATTTTTTTTTTTAACTTTAATTTCATGAGGGTTTTTACACTTGGTACACGTGCCTGACCGATTGACGGGAATATCAGCTGAGCTGGACTCGTACTCCGTGGCTACTGATCTTCCGATGAATGAGAATGACTTTGAAGAATCTGATGATCATCGAACCAGCGTACTGCTATGGTCACCAGAAGTTCCGTTGGGATCTTTAAACCCAATCCGAAGTTCGCCTTGGCAACAACGACATATGAGGTTTCAATCTCGAAGTCTGCAAAATCGGCTCTCCTTGTTCCTCAATGGAAGGACGCCATGGTAAAAGAATACAACGCACTCCAAGAAAATGAAACATGGACCCTAGTACCGCGTCTACCAGAAGACAATATAATTAACACCAAGTGGGTGTTTAAAGTTAAATCCAAGGTAGAAAGAACAGTATAATGATTCAAGGCGCGTTTGGTTGCTAATGGGTTACGACAGATTCACTGCGTGGACTACTTTGATACTTTTAGTCCGGTTGTTCGTCCGTTGTCGATTCGACTGGTGTTACTATTGGCAATATCCAGAGGATGGGTGCTTCATTAAGTCGATGTGTCAAACGCTTTTCTACACGACAACCTCAAGGAGAGAATTGTTGTTTCACAACCGTATGGGTTTATCGATAACCAAAATCTTGATAAGGTCTGCCTCCTTTATAAGTCTCTGTATGGACTTAAACAATCACCGAGGTGTTGGTTCCAAAAATTGAGTGGGTTCTTGGGAACATTGTCGTTCAAGGAATCTGCAGTTGATCCTTCGTTATTCAATTATCAGAAAAGTTCAATCACAATGTTTTTGTTCGTCTATGTCGACGATATAGTAATAGTGGGATCGAATGAAGAAGAAGTCAAGAAGGTGATAAACAGATTGGGCGCGAAATTTTCCATACGCGACCTAGGTACTCTGGAATATTTTCTTGGCATCCAGGTCAGGCACGTCAAGGATGGGTTACATTTATCACAAACCAGTATCTTCTGAATCTTCTCCGGAGTTGTAACATAGGGGAACTGAAGGCCGTCTCCACTCCAATGCTTGCAGATATCGAGCTTCGCTTAGACGAACCTGTTATCGACGACCCTGGTGAATTTCAATGGATTATAGGGTCGTTACAATTCATTACTCTAACAAGGCCGGAAGTCCAGGTTGTGGTTAATCGGCTCGCCCAGTTTATGACAGAACCAACGATGGTACATTGGGTGGTTGTAAAGCGCGTTTTGTGTTACCTATTCAGAACTCAAAGGCACGGGATCGTACTACGGTGGGTCAACGATTTCGGGATCACAGCGTATTGTGACGCCGACTGGGGAGAGGACACGGTCGATCGTAAAAATCGCACGGGATTCTTAGTGTACGTGGGAGGAACGTTAGTATCATGGGTATCTCGGAAACAGAGCACACTGGCTCGATCAAGTACGGAGGCCGAGTACCGTGCGATAGCCACTACGACTCAGGAGATAGAAGCGGTTTGCTCAGCACTGATTGAGTTGGGGGTAGAGGTGCCGCGACCTATGGTGAGTCTATCGGATAACTTAGAAGCTACTTTCATTGCGAAAAATCCAATCGGGCATATAAAGCTCAAACATATGTAGCTCTTGATCTCTACTTCATCCCCAAGAAGGTACAAAGCGGAGACATTATCGTTAAGCACATTCCCGGGCGTGAGCAGTGAGCGGACATTTTGACCAAGCCACTGCCACTTAGAAGATTTTCTATCCTACAAGAAAATATCGTCGACGAAGCTCCAGTGGGACTCTATGAAGGATGAAAGGGGTGTGTTGGAGAATCCACGTGGCTCCACTGCTGGCATAATTAGTTAAGGCAACTATGGATTATTTAGATAATAATTGGTTATAACAGTATGTAATCTATAGCTATAAGTATATAATACTCAGACGAATATCAGATACAATTTGGTTAATTGATTCATCATCTTATAGAAATAACGAGGACCACGGAAATATCAGTGACTATTTTATTTATTGGTCGTGAGAAAACAGTGTTATCTCAACACTTCAATGTTATCTCAATCCTTAAACTCTAGTTTTTGTCTTCTATAGAATTATTAGATAACAATCAGTATTATGAGTACCACGAAGATCGAGGCCGCACAATGACAGAATGCTTAGACTTGGACAAACTGCTGATTAGATTGAGATCAACGTCCAATGCCCTACCACCATCATACACTTAGATAGGAAGAACGGTGGTCGATCATCCCAACAGGGCACAAGGTCCCAAAACAAGAGCCTCAAGAGGAACAAATGGACAAGATATTGGCCATATCTAGGGGAGAGGCATTCCAGGTACGTACGCATCAGACCTAACTTGGAAAACCGAGGGAAAGAGGATAAGAATATTGAAAACCATCTTGTTCACATAGAACGAGGAAAAAACGTCATTCGTGATCGAGATGAGCACCTTCTGCTTCTGAATCATGTCGTTTGGCCTCCAAAACACCAGGACCACCTTCCAGAGATTGATGGATCGGATTTTTGAAAGTCAAATCGGCAAAAATATTGAAGTCTATATAGATGATTTACTGGCCAGATCACAAAGAATAGGAGACCATCTACGAGACCTGGAAGAAACGTTCGATAACATACGGAGGGTGGGCCTGAAGTTAAAGGTAAAAAAAACCATTTCTTTGGATTTTGGATAACTCCGGATGGGATAAAAGCACGAAAAGAATAAACGGAAGCCGTTAGGATCATGACCCCACCAAGAACCATAAAAAGTAGAAAGGCTTAACGAGAAGGTAGCCACTCTCAACCGCTTCATGTCAAGAAGAGCAGACCACCTACGCCCATTTTTCCATCTTCTAAAAACGGATGGCAAAAGACTAGTTTGGATTGAAGCCTGCGAAAAGGCATTTTGGAAGTTAAAAGATCTACTCGCCAATCTCCCCACTCTACGCCCCCATCCCAGAGGGGACCCCTAATAATATACGAGGCTTGCTCCGTCTGGCTTTTCTACCGAAAGCACCTTCGAGGGCTTCATGAACCTTAGGTCTGTATAGATTTTCGAGCGGCCCCTCCCCTTGCATATTTCCTTGCCTTCGAGTATTGGCCCAATAGGTCGTACGAAATTCAATCGGTCTATGGACCTAGGATTCATCCAAATTTACGAGCGACCTCTCCCTCTGGACATTTCCTTGTCTTCGGGTGTGTTGGCCTAATAGCTCGAACGGTCTTTGAGTAATCCTTGGACCTAGGGTCCATCCGACTTCTCGAGTGGTCCCTTACCATGCATATTTTCTCTGGAATATATAGAACCGAATATCCCTTAGGTCTGTCATATCGTCCATGCATGTACGGAATAAGTGTAGGTAATCCTCCGGGTCAGTTAGTCTCTCAGACATCAACAACTTAGGGGCCCTCCATCCCAAAAGATTCCCGTCGATCAACAAGTGTTGCTCGAGGGCATCTACACCGCCCCCTGGGTGATGGTCACGTCGTTTTATCCATCGGATTTCAATATATTGTTCCTGTCCATCTTTAATTTCAGGGTTACTTGGACTATTCAAAGTCATAAAAACATTCAGTAGCTAGACTGGCTTATCTGTCAGAGCTACTGGTGAGACATGCCTGATTACGTCAGTCACTCCCAGCAACGCCTTTCAACAAAGACTAGGGTTCCGTCGCTTTATGCCGGACCTCCGGAGAGATCCACGGTTGCGGGCAAGTGTCTACGTCAAATACTCAAGTCAACACTGGGAATCAACGACTGGGACTACCAAGTCGCCGACTCCAGAGGTGAGCCACCGATTCCACGCCTCGTTGGTCAGTTCATGTAGGCTGCCAACCTGGCTCATGGGGAATCGATGGCTTCACCCTGAGTCGCCGACTCCCATACCTGAGTCGCCGACTCCCAGCCGTTACTTGACTTGGCCCACGCCATTATGGCACCTTTAATAGGGAACCATAATAGCGTGAGCCCCATTGGTAATGAATGAGAAACGCCCGAAAGACCCTATAAAAGGGGCCCTAGGGGGATCCTTATTCATAAATACATCCCCTCCACAAACACTTGACACACACTCCAACCAGAGCAACTAAGGAGCCCGAGTCGCCGACTTCCACACCTGAGTCGCCGACTCCCTTCTTCTCTGCAGGTACATTGACGTAGAGCGCGCGTCGTGGACTCCAAAGCCTCCGGCCCTCCTCGCAATCCCGCAAGCCTACTGGTAGCAGATTTCGTGCTTCATCAGCTACCAAAGACAAGCAAAATACATCTGATTTTTCATATATCAAAGCTGAAAATACTAAAGGTCATAATGCAATCATATAAATAAGAAAGCTTAGTTCATCATTGATATTATAAAACCATCATTCGTTAAATCCAAACCATCATTCATTGGCTCTCCTGCAACTGTCGTTTCCTTATCCCGCTTGTCGTTCCTTGTCGCGTGCCTATCGCTCCTTTCCTCCTGCCTGGTGTGGCGGAGAGAGAGAGAGAAGAAGAAGAAATTAATTAACAAACGACGTAGGAGAAAGAAAAATTGTGAGAGAAAGATAAAAAAAAATCCAAATATGACAACAAAGACGTATGGAGAGAGAGTTCGTGAGAGAGGGAAAAAAATCGGTACCTGACACCAGACGAAGAGAGAGAGAGATTGTGAGAGAAAAGAAGAGAAAAAATGGTTCTCACAGAAGACGGAGGAAGAGAAAAATTGTAAGAGAGAAAAAAAATCTGACATTTTAGACGGTAGGAGAGAGTGTCTGTGTGAGAGAAAGATGAAAAAAAATAGCATTCTGACATTTACGTAGGGAGAGACAAAATGTGAGAATAAAAAAAATAGTTATCTCCATCGGTTGCAATCAGTTTCCAATGAATGACCAGGATTTATCAGAGTAGAATGGATGACTAAGATAAAGTTTTCATTTAAGAACCTAAAAGAGGGGTTTTTACCTGATATTTTATTATTATTAATAAGTTTGTCTAAAAAATATTTCACCTTCCGCAATTGTTTGCTACTACTTGGGGAAATCCTGTCTTCTACATGTTCATATATTTAATGTAATAAATGCAATATACTTCATATACCCGAACATTTTTGATAGACCACTAATACTTACCCATACTAGCTTGTACCCGAACTTTGGTTGAGTATCCATTGGATTTGGATCAGGTATTGGGCAAAAAAGTAAAATATAAATTTAATTTTTTACTTTAATTTTTGGACCTCCCGTCAACAAACAATATTAATTTTTGGACCTCCAAAAATAGAAACAATTATATGTAAATTATAATAGACGATTAGATCAAAGCAGGTGAGCATTGATTAATTGGTATTGCCGTAACCAGAACCCGATCCACTGCCATATCCAGAAGCAGTAACGTTTCCCTTACTCGAATCACTTCCACTGCCACCACCTCCACCACTTCCGCTCGCACTGGTGTAACCATTGTACGTTGAGGTGGAGGTAGATCCAGATCCACGACCAGAACCAGATCCGTTTCCCCTCCCATTTCCATTGCTAGAGCCACCTCCACGACCACCTCCATTTCCATCTGCATTTGTGTAACCACCTCCATAGTAGCCACCAGAATTGTATCCAGATCCACTGCCAGATCCATTACCATACCCAGTTGCACTTCCATCCCCTTGGGATGAAGCTCCACCTCTTTCGTTAAAATTTATTTACTGATAATAAATTCCTAGTAGCCAAGGGGACTAGCAGTAAATCACGAAAAACAAAATTATTGGAATCGGAGATAGCTTTGCTCTGATCGGAATAAGAAATTGATAATGGACTGCAATCTGCTGTGAAAATATTACCATTGTACGCTCTTGGACACTAGATATTTTCTGATGACGCGATGATGTGTGATGTGGCCCTTGAATCGGGGTACGACATCGTGGCTGTGCCAGAAGATGTCGTTATCAGATTTTCCGAAGTCTGAGTTCGTGTGCTCCCGTTCGGACCGAGTGATGATAATACCCTACCGTGCAAAGCCGGATAGCGGTCAAAATTCAAACGATTGTAGCAATCCGCGGCGCTATGCCCTTTCCGCGTGCAGATTTGACATTGGATATCCGATCTAGGCGATCTCTGACTGTTGGCGGGATGAGTAACCTTGGTAGCAATATTTACCACAACGGAATTTGTGGATCTTGATTTTTCCAGACGGAGATTGTGGTCCATCAATAGTTTGCACACTCCGGAGAACGTCAGATCTGGATTAAACGGAGTTGTTATTGCAGTTACAATCGATTCAAATTCATCTCCCAATCCACCCAAAGTGATTAATATTATTTCCGATTCCTTTAGTCCCTCCCCAGTAGATGCGAGAGCGTTTTTTAGGATGGAAATTTTGGAAAAGTAGTCTTCAATGCTTAAGCCCCCTTTCCGAATCGACTGAAGATGAAGGCGAATGTGAAGCTGCCGCGCATGCGTTCCAGAAGCATATAGCTTGCGCAGACCATCCCAAACCTCTGCCAAAGTCTTCCGCGATGCTACCTGAGGAAGAGTGGTTATTGAGATGTTGGTCAGTGTCCAGCTCAGGATTAATTGATCCTGCTGGATTGATGATGGCGACGATAACTCCACTCTTCCCAGAACATAGTCAAATATAACTGGAAACCCTGAAGCATCACAAAAAACTGCACTTCCCATGAGTAGTAATTGCTCTTATCGAGTTGTATGCACTTCATCGGCTTCATAACAATCTTCGTTGATGAAGACTGTGTGCGAGCATCGATGGTGGCAGGAAAACGGCCTGAATTTGCAACGGAAACTCTTTCGGTTGTCATGATTCTAAACCCAAACTACTGATACCATATAAGATGATGAATCAATTAACCAAATTGTATCTGATATTTTTCTGATTATTACGTACTTATAGCTACAGATTACATACTGTTATAACCGATTAATATCTAACTAACTCATAGTTGCCTTAACTAATTATGCCAGCAGTGGAGCCACGTGGATTCTCCAATAGTTTTTTATTATTTTAAAAAGTTAGTCACGGCCAATAAATAAAATAGCTACTAGACCTACGTCCACGGCCCACGGATTTCAACAGAAGACCACTAATCTTGGCCGTGGGCAAGGTTTGTTTTCTTGTATTGTATAATACCATGGAGGATTGTGTATCGTCGACGACGAGGAGAAATAATATTTTTCCAAAATCGAACTAGATGACTTTCAAGTAGGAGTAAGCTTTAATTAGAATTATGTGACATATCATGATTAATATGATAAAATAGGTTTTACGAAGGTCCAAAAGTATAATACAATTATGAATAGAGAGATAAAACGTAGGACTATTATAATTAAAATTAGCCAAATGTTAAAATTACACCACATAGAAGGATGATCCTGCAAAATTACTCTCTCTCTATATATAGCAAAGAAATTGATGTAATTAAATTGAGTTTACAAGTTGCAATTAAATTGATGTAAATAAATGAATCAAAACTTTGAATTAAGGAATGACAATTAGGATGGCAAGGTAGGGGTTCTCCAACCCAATCTCTAAAGGTTCTGCAGATTAGGTCGGAGATGGAGTATGTAGAAAGTCGGAGATGGCGAGATTAGGTTGAAGAAACAAATAATCTACTTAATTGTCAAGTTGTAAAAAATAGAAATAGTTAATCGAGGCAAATTAAAGTTTGAATCAAGGAACTAATTAATTATTATAAGGGAGTGTGTTCATAACATTGATCCTTTCTTTGGCTAAAAAAGTCAAAGAAATTTAGATAAATGAACAAACCACCAGTTGTAATTAGAATATTCAAGTAATGAATTAACAAATGAGTCAAATGTTTGAATTAATTATGGAATGGTAATTAAGCCTAATCATAAGTCAATTACTTCAATCATGGGATTTTATTTTTTCAACATATATATCTTCATTTTCTCTCTGAATTCAATAAAGAATGTAAGAAGTTTGTTATTGAAGTGAAATTAAGGAAGAATTCAAAGTAGGAAATGTAAAAAATAGATAACTAGCTGGAAATTAATGCTTGCAATTGAATTCTGCACCACAATCATGTCTATAAATACCAACCAATCATGCAAATCATATCATATCAAATTACTTCATTCCTTATTTCAAATTGTTTCTTTCTTTCATATCCAAATCAACTTGCTATAGCCAATATGGCTCATTCTTCGACGGTGAATGTCGCCGCCCTTGTGGTCATGATTCTTTGTGTTAGCATGACCTCTGCATCGAGAGTCTTAACTTCGTATGCTAGAGGTTCTGGAAATGGCAACGGGGGTGGAAGGGCCTCCAGCAATGGCGATGGATCTGCACGTGCTTATGGTTCAGGTTCAGGTTATGGAAACGGCGATTCATACAAGGATAATTATTATTATTATTACAATGGTGGTAGTGCTAGCGGAAATGGAGATGGAAACGGAAGAGGTGGAGCTTCATCCCAAGGGGATGGAAGTGCAACTGGGTATGGTAATGGATCTGGCAGTGGATCTGGATACAATTCTGGTGGCTACTACGGAGGCGGTTACACAAATGCAGATGGAAATGGAGGTGGTCGTGGAGGTGGCTCCAGTAATGGAAATGGGAGGGGAAACGGATCTGGTTCTGGTCGTGGATCTGGATCTGCCTCCACCTCAACGTACAATGATTACACCAGTGCGAGCGGAAGTGGTGGAGGTGGTGGCAGTGGAAGTGCTTCGAGTAAAGGAAACGGTAGTGCTTCCGGATATGGAAGTGGATCGGGTTCTGGTTACGGCAATGCCAATTAATCAATGTTCATTTGCGTCGTTTCTCCTATATATGGGCTATGGTCTAGTCGTCTATAATAATTTACATATAATGGTTTCTTTGTCTATTTTCAACAATTATAATTACACAAATAAATTGTAATTATTTCTATTACTTCGATGTTTTAGTTTCTTACAGTAAATGGTATGGTATCGTCCCAACCTAGTCGTAATGGCGTGTAAATTTTTTAAAATAAGGTCCTTCATTAAATCATCAAAAATACCTCATCCTAAATATCCTAAATCATCAAGTATAAACATCAACAAAATATCCAGCTTCATCTATTACAGTACATTATCTAGACATGAATTCATAAAACATTTCAGGAGACTAGAATACTACCACACCTAATAATTCAGTACTTCACCTAATCACATATTCGTACTATATGATAAAAGATGACCTAAAAAATAGTACAATACAGACTGCACATCATATTTATTCTTCACCTAAACATCTTTCACTGCCAACATAAACAAACACATTTTAAAATAGAATAACAAAAATAACTAAGCAACACAAATGCAAACACATTCATTCATCATCTCCCAACAAAAATCTAACCTATCGAATGCTAATTTCAAAACAGAGTATACTTGAACAAGGATCAAAAGGTTCTTCAAAACAAAATACAACCACAATCGGTTCTTTAAAAAAAATTGCAACCTCAACAGGGAATAATGATGGGTCTTAAGATATTGAAAATCTTCGGAAAAAAATACAACCTCAACATCCAAAAAAAAATCCTTTAAAAACCGATTGAATAGATGTCAAACAAAAACAACTTCAACAACATTCGTCTAAAACTAGAATTACTACTAATAAAAACATAAAAAATACTACGATCGGAGATAGTAACAACCTACATGTCATACCACATATTCATACTAAATTTCATACAACACTACCAATTTCTTCAAAATCACTACCTACGACACAACAGAGTATACTTGAACAAGGGAGAAAAACAGATTCAAAAATTTAAGAAACTTCTATAAAACAGATCTATAAAATACAACGATCATCAAACGAGAATACTAAAAAGGAATGACCAAAAACGAAAACTACTTACCTCTGTCCAACGCCGTAGAATAAGGCAAAGCGAAGTCCAACACCGCACTGTTATATATTAGAGTTGCAAAAATATGGAGGGAAACGCCCGACGTATGGTGGAAAGTAATCAATTTCGTGGTTCACTTCGACGGTGGCAAGAACGGGAAGAAGGAAAGAAGGGGAAAAAAATAGGAGAATAAAAACCCTAGTTATATGTGAGGGGATTAATCAACGCGTCGGTTTACAGAATTTTTTTCAAGTTTCCTTGTTCAATCAATGCTTGACATGGACGCCGGTTCCCTCCTATCAGACAGCTACTACATAGTGACACTCTACCTACAAATTTAATCAAAGGATATTCTATTATCCAGCAAATAAAAAATAATCCTACACTACAACTACTAATAATGAATATACGGCTGACATTACATCCACAGATCCAATGGTCTAGATGCATACGGCGCATTTTGTTATATTGCACTGGAAACCTGCCCTATTTATTTAATGAGTGGATTTGTAGATTGGATTAATTGATCAGATCTGTAGGGTGGAGAAGTCCCAACATGTGAATCTGATTTTTCTGATTAATAATTATCGCTTAGTACGCATGGTGATGTAAATGCTTCATAGATTTATTGGATTGGTTTACCGATGGGTAATAGTTGCAGATTTGAGTATTTTGCTGCATTCATTCTGATTTTGAGTGATATTATGCAGATAGGATATTATGCATCTGAGATTTATCATGGTTATTTGGGGTTTATTTGACATGGCTGATGGGTGATAAAGTATATAGTGATGACTAAATAAATAATGGTGATGCTGAATTGTTGGGAATCATATGGGTTAGGATTAGGGTGGATCTTCTGCAACTAAAAGTCGTGATTCTGAAGATGGACGCTTAGGTATTATTTTCAAAAATATATTTTTCAGTTTTCAAATTCAACTAATAATATTAAATCGTAGGAGGACGAGGGGAAACTAGATCTCTTTCACAACCTAGCGTGCCTGTTCCCACTTTCCTCAATGCAGATATGTAAGAACTTATCTTTTTTTTTATACATTTTTTTATTTTTTTAACTATTATAACTTTATGCAGGTCGTTCCAACAATCAGTAAAAAACCAAATTATGTGTTTGGTTAAAGGAAAAAATCAATGGTGCGTGGACTACATGGGCGATGTTCCCAAAAGATGTAAAAGATGATATATGGAATAAATTATTGGTACATATTAATATTTATTTTTATTTTTAATGATTTTTTATATATTATAAAAATGATATTGTTAATGTCTGTTATATGTTTGGAATTTACATTAATTTTTCAGTTTTCACGATAATGATTTCGCTAAATTTTAGTTTGAGAAATACATCAACCAGACGTATAAAAACAATCTTCATATAGAGAGGGAAAATGCTTTTAACAAGGCAGGAATTGACATTGACAAGATGGAAGAAGATAGTTAATTTTTGGCTTGAAAATGTAACGTGGAGGAAAAAATCATCTGTTGGAAAAATCAACAAAAATAGCAAAGCAGACTTCATGGTATACCGTGGAGGTGCTAAATCAATTACTTCACACAAAGAAGCAATGATATGTATGCCATTAAATTTTCATTTAAATTTTTATTTGATGAATACTTATTTTTAATGCAGGATAAAGAAACTGGCAGGGAAACTTGTCGAGCAGATGTGTACTTGAAAGTACACACAAATCCGAAAACCAACAAACCTCATCCAATTGCTGAATCTCTAATGGTAGATAATAATTTCATTGTTAAATTTAATTAAAAAAATATTAACTGTTTTATTTTTTGTATTTTGTTTTAGAAAATTTATAAAAGTAAAAGACTTGCTAGCATGCGAGAACACGGTCTTGAAATTCCTATGTCTCAAAGTACAGAAGGATCCACAGCAGAGCCACAACCTATGTACGCTGGTGAAGATGACCAAGAGTGGATGAAAATATTTAATCATAAAAAACACCGTGTTCAAGGATTTGGAAAAATTCAACCGTGCCCGATGCTTTCGAAGAGAATCTCCTCCGCCTACGGATCCATAAGTAACAATTGTAATGTGGATCAATTGAAATCATTGAAGGTTGATATAGCAAGACTAAATCAAGTAGATTAAGGTCGCAAAGAAAGATTTTTGGAGATGCAAAAATAGATGCAATCACAAATGCAAATAGAACTGAAAGAGATTGAAAAAGAACGACAAGAGATGCTTGAAATGATCATACATTTAATGGAGAGTCGTCCTACGATTTCTACGGTATTTGAATTAAATTATCTTTTTCAATTCTAATTTCATATTATTTATTTATTTAGTCGTCATCTCAAAATATTTAGACTTTTAACTCAAATGTCGAAAGCACTCCACAAATTTAGTAAGTAAAAATTTGTAATCTATTTGATTTTCATATTTTATATACTTATAATATTTTTCTATCTTGGAATGACAGGATTTTCAAACGTTTCAATTGAAACAGATTAGCAACAGAAAAATAAATATAAGGAGAAGAAGAAAGATAAAAACATGGAAAAAAGAAGAAAAAATTGAAAGGTAGATTATTTTAAGTAACTAATTTTGAATTAATGGTAAATAAAATTAAAGGTAAACTAAAGATAAATGATTGTATTGTCGAATAATCGATAAATGGTTGGATCGATATATTTTTAAATGAATGGTTAATATATATTTGGATGAATGGTTGAATATATATTTGGATGAATGGTTAAATATATTTTTGGATGAATTGTTAAATATCGTTTTGGATGAATGGTTAAATATATTTTTTAATGATTGACTTAATATATGTTTAGATAAATGTATATTATATATATTTTTTATTGTAACAGGTTATATGAATGAGTTTTTGTAAGGTCCTAATGGAAACCCATGTAAAACAAAATTATTATTTTTTCGCCTTAAAAATTTGCGACCAACTAGTTTGTCGCTAAGTGTAATTCATCCAAAATTTTGTTTGGTCTTAAAAATCTAAATACTAGTAAATAACGACCAACCAGGTGTTCGCCTATAATTTCGCGTCAAATTTTTGTGGCTAACCATGTTGGTCGCCCTTATGTTGGAGGAAATGTATGTGACCAACCAAGTTCGTCACCCTTATGTTGACGCCAAATTTTTGTGACCAACCAAGTTGGCCGCCCTTATGTTGGCGCCAATTTTTTAGGACCAACGAAGTTGGTCGCTTTTATGTTAGCGCCAATTTTTTGCGACCAACCAAGTTGGTCGCCCTAATGTTGGCGCTAAATTGGTGCGATCAAACAAGTTCGTCACCCTTATGTTGGCGCCAAATTTTTGGGACCAACCAAGTTGGTCGCCCTAATGTTGGCGTCAAAATTTTTGCGACCAACCAAGTTGGTCACCCTTATATTGGTGCCAAATTTTTGGGACCAACCACCCTTTGTTGGTGCCAAAAATTTGGTCAGATTTAGATTTATTGAGCGACCAACCAAATTGGTCACCTTCAAGAGACCAACTCAAAAAGTTGGTCGCTTATAGATCACTAGCGACGGGGTTTCTTGCGACTAACGTAGTGACCAAAAAGTCGATCATTTTTTTCTATAAACGACCAACTTATGTCTTTTTGCGACCAACTTGGTTGGTCGTAAAGAAAGCCTTTTTCTTGTAGTGTAGAGAGCCACTAGATTTGGATGTAGATAGTTGCATGTTGGGTTATAGTGTCACCATAACCCAATCTCCTACTATAAGTATTGTTTCTCTTCTAGATTTCTCTGCCAAGTCCTTCATATATTATCGTGATTTTTTTAGGCATGATTTTACAGTAGACTTGATGATATCTTCTCTTCTGTTTAATTCAGATTATACAACTTCTAGAGAGGATGATTTTCTTATAATTAAATGACGGTACGCAAGAGGGATCACAGGTTACGTTCCTCCAGTAGATACACTACTCCCAAGACACGATAGGCTAGACAAGCTAGCAGATCCCCTACTCAGACGAGACAGAGAAGATCCCTTACTACCAGGAGACAATGAGATTGATAAGATAGATACCGGTATTGGAATATATATGATATAGATAATTCAATATATATTTAATATACAAAAGTAGTAACAAGATAACAAACCCCACTCACATAATTGTGGGTTTGTTATCCTCATGTGTATATAAATACCTCTCTTATACTCAAGGCAATTACAACATTATTTGCCCAAAATCCTACCTCCACACTTACTTCTTAAAACGTTGGTTTCTCCATGGCCTTCTTTGGTTCATCCTCATTCTCCATAGACAACCAATCCAACATGGTATCATCCGCCGATGTCGATCCTGTGGCTTCATCAAACGCAAATCCGCTGCATTCCACAATACCGATCGATCATCCTTCATTGATAATTCCAGCAATTGCTGATCCAAATGGATCCAATCTAGCAATGCTCCCTCAACCAATGTTGGCTGGATCCCCATCTTTTGAATCCATCCAGAGTTTCCTCCATATCAAACTATCGCCAACAAACTACCTCTTATGGAGGATGCAATTCAATCCATTACTAAATTGCTTTGATCTGAAATCTATGATTGATAAATCAATCTCCTCCTCTCCTACGCCCTCCCTTCAATGCCCGATCTATATGGCTTGGTGGCGTAAGGACCAACTATTGATAAGTTGGATTTTATCCTCTTTATCGGAGGAGGTGCTCCCCACGGTGTTGGGACTCGAATCTGCCGCTGCAATCTGGGATGCTCTAGCAATGTCCTATGGGCGACCATCGGAGTTGCGAATTATCCAACTTCAAATGCAGCTACAGAACACCAAACACGCCGCCGGCGAGGACGTTTCCGTTTTCCTCCGGCGAGCCAAGCTCCTGGCCGACGAACTGGCAGCGGCTGGAGCATCCGTTCCCACCCGCATCTTCAACGCGACCATCTACAATAATCTGGGACCAGACTTCGGCGAAGCAGTGACGGCGCTGGCGGTCCGGCAGTTGCCGGTTACGTTCGACAAGTTGCTGGAGGTTATGTCCAGTCACCAGATCCGGTTGTGAATGAGGCAACCCATCCCCACATTGAATCAGATAGCAGAATACTACGGATCGGCGGGAGGCTCGGTCACGTCGCCGGCTTCGAGTTTCGCCGGAAGGGGGCGCGGCGGCGGCCGAAACTTCAATAATTTGGGGAAAAGAAAGGGTAGGGTTGCCCAAACTAGGCGTGGCCCGTACCCGGTTTGTGGGGGTATGGGTCACAGCCCATATAAGTGCCAATATCGCGTAAACCCCTACCAAAATACAAATTCAAATCCGGCCCAAGAAAATAATCCCCAAGCCAACAACGCAAATTTCCTAAATGCATTTAATTCCCAAACGAATTTGGCCCAAGCCCAATATATTAATTCCCCAACACAATCAGCCTAATATTATCCTGCCCCGGTCCAGCAACAAAATCCTAATTATTTTAGGCAGCCCGCAACAAATAATACACAAATGGCAGATTCATATTTCTCGACAAGTGACTTGGATCAACATGACATGGCAGCCTAGTACCCAGACACTGGAGCGACACACCACTTTACTCCAAACATCCAGTCAATCTCGTCTCCAATGCCGTATCAAGGACCCGGGTCCGCTCAATTAGGTAATGGGACCCAACTTCAGATCCAACACTTGGGGGATGGTAATTTTGCAAGTGGATCCTCTCTTTTCTCGTTACGCAATATTTTACATGTTTCGTCACTTAAAACTCCACTATTATCCGTTTAGTAATTTTGCAGAGATAATAACTGTTATTTTGTATTTGACTCTTTTCGTGTCTTTGTGAAGGATCGAATTACTCACAAGGTACTTCTTCAAGGACTACATGATGGATCTCTCTACAAGATCGTTCCGACTCCACCACCGATCCTTCATTCGACTCAAGCCAATCTGGATGTCTGGCATCAATGGCTGGGTCACCCCAATGAGTCGGTCCTCCGTCATGTAGTGTCGTTAAATCATTTGCCTTCTGTTATTTCCAAATTCAATAAATGTAAGTCATGTGTGTTAGGCAAGGCGAGTCATAACCACCTTGTCTCGACGTACTCTAAATCCAAATGTCCGTCAGAACTCATTCATAGTGATGTGTGGGGCCCTGCCCCGGTCTCTTCCTATAATGGACATAAATATTTCGTGTTTTTTATTGACGATTTTTCTAGATTTATCTGGTTCTTTCCTATCAAACATAAATCTGAAGTTGCAGGCATCTTTCAGAAATTTCATATTATGGTGGAAAAACAAGTCGGACATAAAATTAAATATTTCCAATCAGACTTTGGTGGTGAATTCCAAGTGCTCACCACATACTTCACCTCTCATGGAATTCATCACCGAAGGTCGTGTCCACAAACTCATGAACAAAGTGGCACGGCAGAAAGGAAGATCAGACATATCGTGGACACTGGTCTAACACTTCTCGCTCATGGTAGTGTTCCTCTATCATATTGGAATTTTGCCTTTTCTACAGCAGTGTTTGCCATAAATCACATACCATCCAAAACTCATGGGACTCCACCACTTCAAAAATTATTCAATATCCAACCTAAACACGCCTTTCTAAAAGTGTTCGGGTGTGAGGTCTTTCCACTTCTTAGACCTTATAATCAACACAAATTCGCCTTTCAGTCTACGTCTTGCATTTTCCTCGGATATAGTCCATCTTATATGGGGTATATTTGTCTTGATCCATCAACTCAAAAATTATATGTCTCGCGTCATTGTACTTTTTTCGAAAATTCCTTTCCATTTGCAAAATTACAGGTACCCCAAGGCACATCAACGAGTCACCAGTCAGGCCCTTGGGGGCTGCTTTCAGTTCATCCATCAGATTCGGCTGCACCTACGACTGAAAGGTCAAATTCTCAGAATCCTCGATCCAGTCCAGAATCACCTAGTCTATCAACTCTGGAGGGGCCCACAGTGTCACCAATGGTACACGGTACTGGAAGCTTGAATAATTCATTATCAACTAGTCAAGATTCAGATGAACCCGCAAGTACAAGTCTCCTAGCCCCTAATAATCGACCTCAACGGAATATTCCTCGAGTTGATTATCGGAGACTGGTAGGACTGGAAGCCACGTCACTTGCAGTTGATGACTTCTCAGAATCAACTACAGTCCGACAGGTGTCCAAATCACCTGAATGGATCCATGCCATGGAAGTGGAGTTTGGTGCACTGATGCGAAATCACACTTGGTCTTTGGTGAATCTTCCTCAAAATGCGAACCTAGTCACTTGTAAATGGGTATTCAAAGTTAAGAGAGGATCTGATGGAAGTCTCCAACGACGAAAGGCACGTCTAGTGGCACGGGGCTTCTCCCAAGTCGAGGGTATTGATTTCGATGAAACATACAGTCCAGTAGTGAAGTTCCCAACTATCAGAATCATGTTAGCACTCGCAATATCCAAGGGTTGGCAATTTCGTCAGCTTGATGTCGACAATGCATTTCTAAATGGAGACCTCAAGGAAATTGTGTTTATGACACAATCCCCAGGGTTTGTAGACAAACATCATCCAACCAAGGTATGCAGACTTCATAAATCGCTCTACGGATTCCGGCAATCCCCTCGAGCATGGTATGAACGCCTGAGTAATTTTCTGAAATTGATTGGTTTTGTAAGTACCGCATCAGATGCATCTCTATTCTTGCGAGTTACGAGAAATTCTCAGGTCTATATACTGATCTATGTAGATGACATAATAGTGAATGGGTCTTCAGCTTCAGTTATCACACAGTTGATTGACACGTTATCTAAGGAATTCAGACTCAAAGATATGGGAAAGCTGCATTTCTTCTTAGGAATGGAACTAACTCCGGTAGGTACTACTGGTGGGTATGTTCTATCTCAACATCAGTACATCTGTGATCTGCTCCGTCGAACAAATATGCACAAGTCAAAATCCGCATCCACACCTATGCCATCCACTACAAAGCTGACTGCGACTGACGGGGTAATCATGGAAGATAAGCTACTATATCGATCGACGGTAGGGGCGTTGTTATACTTGGTAAATACTCGTCCAGATATATCATTTGCCGTAAATAAACTGTGTCAATATCTCCAAAATCCAACCAGAGTTCATTGGGCAGCGGCAAAACGAGTAATGAGATATCTACAAGGTACGGTTTCGTATGGAATATTGTTTGCACCATCGGCCTCGATCAGAATAGATGTATACACCGATGCTGATTGGGCAGGATGCCTAGATGATCGACGTAGTACGGAAGGATTTGCTATATTCATCGGAAATAATCTAGTCTCTTGATCAGCCAAGAAACAACCCACTATTGCACGCTCATCCACAGAAGCTGAGTTTCGCATTATGGCTGATGCAGCGTCGGAAACAGTCTGGATTCGAAATTTACTAAGGGAAATTCGACTAATACCAATCAGACGAGCTCAAGTATGGACGGATAACCTTGGGGCTAAATATCTAGCACACAATCCGGTGTTCCACTCTTGAATGAAACATATGGCGATCAATTTCGGGTTTGTGCGAGAATTAGTAAGAAATGGAGAAATACATGTCACTCATATCTCTACACGAGATCAGATAGCTGATGGCTTCACCAAACCGTTATCATCATCACGATTCCTTGAAATAAGGTCCAAGCTCGGTGTAATTTCTCAAACGCCAACTTGAGGGGGAATATTGGAATATATATGATATAGATAATTCAATATATATTTAATATACAAAAGTAGTAATAAGATAACTGATGAAGCACGAAATTTGCTATCAGTAGGCTCGCGGGGTCGCGAGGAGGGCCGGAGGCTTTGAAGTCCACGACGCGCGCTTTACGTCAAATACCTGCAGAAGTGGAGGGGAGTCGACAACTCAGGTGTGGGAGTCGGCGACTCGGCCTCCTTGGTTCTCTGGTTGGAGTGTGGAGTCAAGTGAGTGGAGGGATTCCTTGATGAATGAGAGGACCCCCCAAGGACCCCTTTTATAGGGTCCTGTGGGGCCCATGCTATTATGGTGCCCTATTAAGGGTACCATAATGGCGTGGGCCAAGTCAAGTAACGGCTGAGAGTCGGTGACTCAGGGTGAAGCCATCGATTCCCCATGAGCCAGGTTGGCAGTCTTCCAGAACTGGCCAACGAGGCCTAGAATCGGCGGCTCACCTCTGGAGTCGGCGACTTGGTAGTCTCAGTCGTCGATTCCCAGTTTTGACTTAAGTACTTGACGTAGACACTTGTCCGTATCCGTGGATCTCTCTGGGGGTCCGGCATAAAGCGGCGGAACCCTAGTCTTTGTTGAAGGGCGTTGCTGGGAGTGACTGACGTAATCAGGCATGTCTCACCAGTACTCCCCCCTGAAGAGAGCACAAGAGACATGCGTGTACCGCCAGTATCCCCCCCAAGCAAGGTGATCCGCACCAAGGCCAAAGCGACAAGATGGGATCGAGTCATTGCGCTCACAGTGACACAATGACTCCACGTGATCCATGCACTATCAGATGGATTGATTCACTATCATAATCTAGTTCCAGGCCAATGGAACTACGTGTTTATAGTCCTACTCTAATCAGGAGAGACTTTTGCTGTGGATTATGGCCGAAGCGACAGAATGCTTGGATTCACTATTGGAATCGGGTTCTGGTTGAAGCGACAGAATGTGGATTCTGGCCGAAGCGACAGAATGCGTAGATTCACTATTAGAATCTAGTTCACTATCAGAACTGATGTTTATAGTCCACCCTGATCAAGAGCGACTTTACGTCCACAACGACGGGTACCCCATAGGCCAAAGCGCAAGATGGGTCGAGATCATTAAGGCCAAAACGACAAAGTAATCTCCAAACGTATCAAGGCCGAAACGACAAGATAGAAGAATTATTGAAGCAAAAACGACAACATAATTCTTGGTCAATTAAGGCCAAAGAGACAAAATGGACCTGGATCTATTAAGGCCAAAGCGACAAAATAGATTGATTCACTATCAGAGTCTGGTTCACTATTAGAACCTTTTCCTGCAAAACAGAAAATAACCTGCAAAACAACCATATCAGTCTAAAGGATATACTTATTGATTTACTGACCTTGTCGTGTGGAGCTGCCTCTTGTGCTCCTCCTCCTTATGCTCAATAAGTCCTTGATTGATCTGGCCAAAGCGACAGATCTATCATGCTCAAAATATAACAGCTTCTGGCCGAAGCTACAAAAGTGTCGGAAGAACTTGTGATGCTCCCATTGGGTTTCGACAACTTCTAGCCAAAGCGACAAAAGTGTCGGGAAGAGCTTGTGATACTCCCCCCGGAGTTTAACGACTTCTGGCCGAAGCGACAGAAGTGTCGGGAAAAGCTTGTGATACTCCCCCCTTGAGATCATTAAGGCCGAAGCGTCAAAATGACCTTTGGTCTATCAAGGCCGAAGCGACGAGATAGACCGACTCACTATTAGAGTCTGACTCACTATCAGAGTCTGGTTCACTATTAGAACCTTTCCTGCAAAAAAGAAAACATCCTGCAAAACAACTATATCAGTCCAAAACGCATATTTAACTTATTGAACTTACCGTACGATTTTACCTTCCTTGATGCCTCTCCTTTGCTCAAATTGATCCTTGGTAAATCTGGGCGAAGCGACAGATCTTACCGTGCTCAATTTTTGACGACTTTTGGCCGGAGCGACAGAAGTGTCGGGAGAGTTTGTGATACTCCCCCCGAAATTTGACGACTTCTGGCCAAAACGACAGAAGTGTCGAGAGAGCTTGTGATACTCCCCCTCGAAATATGACAACTTCTGGCCGAAGCGACAGAAGCGTCCGGAGGACTTGTGATACTCTGTATTGAAAATGTGATGACTTCTGGCCTAAGCGGCAGAAGCGTCGGGAGTGTTTGTGATATTCTCCCTTGAGATGTGATGACTTCTGTCCGAAGTGACAGAAGTGCCGGGGGAGTTTGTGATATTCTCCCTCGATATGTGATGACTTCTGGCCGAAGCGACAGAAGTGTGGGAGAGTTTGTGATATTCTCCCTTGAGATGTGATGACTTCTGTCCGAAGCGACAGAAGTGTCGGGAGAGTTTGTGATACTCTCTCTCGAAAATCGTGCCTTTTGCGACACATATCCCTTTGAATGAGTGGGTTTTATTTTTTTTTGAAGTATTGGAGTATTCGAAACTGATAAATATTCGAAACTCGAGGGTTACCTTTGCAACTTTGAACCCTGATGCTGGAGAGAGCTTTTGATGTTCTCTCTTGAAATGCGACGACTTCTGGCCGAAGCGGCAGAAGTGTCGGGGAGGGCTTATGATACTCCCTCCTGAAGATGTGACGACTTCTGGCCGAAGCGACAGAAGTGTTGGAGAGGGCTTGCGATACTCTCTCCTGAAGATGTGTTGTTGTTTACCCTGAGTCGGTGACTGGGTGCCCCAATCGTTGACTGCTAGGTTTTGGGTAACTGTGAGGGTTGTTTTTGAAATTTCCCCCCTTGAGTCAGCGACTCCTTCTGGGAATCGTCGACTACTACTGTGAAACGTCGGATCTTTCAGGAGATTCTTAGAGATATTTGGAGGATATATGCAAATTTTCCAAGTAAGGAAATATATCTCTCAAATTTTGCAAAATAGTGGCCGGAATCGACGATTCAGCTTGGGAATCGTCGACTCGGGCATGATTTCAGGGATTTGGAGATCGATTTCCGATTCCTTCCCTTGCAATTTTCGGAATCTCTAGGGGGTTTTTGCAATTTTTCCAGGGGTTATAAATAGTAGTGAGCGCTTCACACTTCTCACTTCACTTTTCCCCAATTTTGAATCGCCTACCTACCAAACCCTAGATCCTTCTGTCGCCGATTCCCAAGTTCAATTGAACTCGAATCGATAACTCCGAGATGGCAGGAACAACCCCCCACCTTACTGATGCTGAGGCCGCCGCTATGATCGCGGAGATGGCCGGAGAAGAGACACTCGTCGAGGTGTTGAACGCCGTTGAGTCGCCGATTCCGTCTCCTCCCAGAGACGTTGAATCGTTGACTCCGGTTATTCCACCTTCTGACGACCATTTGAGTGCTTCTGTGCACGAGTTGTTGGAGCCTCTGGCTGGGTCGACGATTCCCTCTGTGGAGTCGACGATTCCGGACAAGGTTTCGGAAGTCGTGCCAGAAACTGAACAGGGAGAAATCCATGGTGAGTCGACGATTCCCACTTCGGGGTCGCCGATTACCAGGGTTTCAAAGAAGAAGACCTCCTTCAAGAGGAGGGAAAAGTTGGCCACTGACTCCGAGGCCTTAAATATCCGATATGAGTCGGCGACTGGGCCAGTTGAATCGACGACTCTGGTAGTTGAGTCGGCGATTCCCATCATGACAGTGGACGATTCAACTGTAAATTCTGAGCCACTTGTTGTGAATTCTGAGGGTGTCATCGTGTCTGGGATGAACCCTAATAAGCGACCATCTCAGGACGATGGTTCGAAAAAGAAGAAGAGACAACAGGGTCATGGCAAAGGCAAAATCTATGTGCCTGGCCAGGAGGAGACCGAGAATCCTCAAAATATAAATTTTGACGAGGAACTCGTCATTGATCGTGGAATTCCCGTCCCTGCTCCAGATGCGGGACGTCGTGAAAGAGAAAGAACTCCTCCATCTCCAGTCGAGATGGATTTAGGTCGAGATACCGATGTTGATCCCTCAAACTATATTGGGGTCGTGAATCAGACCGGATATGCGCATTGCGAAACATATGTCAATGGCGCGACGCAATTTCTCCCTTTCGACCACTCGGGCGAGGGTCGATTTGAAGAAGTTATGACTGTGGCGACGCTTGCGTGTCAATCTGAAGTGCATCCCCCCTCAATCATCAGCGCGAAAGAGGCCCGAAATACCAGCCGGCGAACCTTCCACCACCGGGGTTCCAGGCTCTACCTAAGATATACTTCAAGCATTTCCCTGAGCTGCCCATTCCGGAGCTCATGGGTGAATTGCTTCTTGCTTTTGAAGTCTCGCTGTCACAGCTACCAGCGGGATTCTTTGTGACGTTGAGAGGGTTCCTCAACATTTGCTGGAGTTTAGGTGTTACTCCCACCCCATACCTCTTCCTCAACTATACAAGCTGAGTAAGGATGGTAAGGTTGGATCGGGTCTTCTCGGGTTGGCGCGACGAAACCTCGATCGCAACTTAATGGACGATCTTCCAACTAACCATGGAGTGTGGAAGAAAGAATTTATTTTTATCAATTCTGAGTTTCTTCCCGGGAGTCGGGAAGTTTGGGATGACCCGAATTGCACGAAGCTGAGCGTGAATCTGGGCTTGATGGCGGATGATGTGATTGCCGTCACCAAGATCACCCAGGCCCTGAACGCTCACCGCCTGCCCCGTGGCGTGCCATTTGTCCTCTGCCAGCGTGAGGACTTCACTTTTGAGGATGTTGTGGAGGTTCAGAAACCTCCTACGGATGAAGAGACAGTAAGCGCAAAGAAGCGAACGCTTCTATATTTCGATGCTGCTGCTCTGCACATGGCCGAGAGATATCGACGTGCGAAGCTGGTTAGACTAGAAAAGAAGGCCAAGGCTCCCAAGGTCCCGAGCACGTTTGAGAGGGGCTCAAGCTCTCAAGCCGCACCTGAGCGGGCTGGTTTCGCACCTTACACGAGTGGCATGCCCCTTCCTGATTTTATGGCTGATCCACAAGTCAGGTCGGATGCCATGTCCATCTTAATGGCGAAATCCTGAAGAAGGGTTCGGAGTGAGCTCATGACAGCTCTGAACACTGTAAGTGCTTCTACTTTCCGAAAACATTTTTTACTTATTGTTTTTGTTTGTTTTCTAACTTGTTTTTTTTTATGTAGGCTTGCTACATGGCCCATGCTTGTTTTGGCATGGATTCGATAAATGATGTCCAGAAAATTCAGGATCGATACAATGAGCTGGACGTCAAGTACAAGAATAGCGAGAAGCAGCTGGGCAAGCTGGCCCATGCCCAAAGAAAATTTGAGAATCTTAGAGACAGAGAATCTTAGAGACAACGTCATCCCGAAGAAGGAGAAGACGATTGAATCCCAGAAGAAGGAAATCGACGATTATGTTGCGCAGATTTTGGGACTCCGTAAAGAACGGAAGAGTGCCTCTAAGGAATTACAGGACATGCGAGCTCGGCTAGAAACTGAGATTGGAAATGTAGTTTCCTTTGAAGCCGCAAACGCGAACTTGAGGAACACTAACTCTGAGCTGGAGGGGAAGTGTGCTGAGCTGAATGACCAACTCTCTCGCTCTAAGGAGGAGTTGGAAAATGCGAAGAAGGAGAACTCCGCACTTCTGGATAAGGTTAAGGACTTGGAGTTGGACAAAAAGTATCAATCCGATCAACTCCAAGAACTTAGCTTCTTTGGTACCTCAATGTTCCCATCACTACCCGAAGACTTTATTTCGGGTATTATGACGTGGGTAGATGAGGATCCCGAGGAAAAGGAAAAGTACAAGGATGACTTATACAAGCTGAAGATCGACGAAGAAGACTAGATTTTTGATTTCTTCTTAGCTTGTAACTTTTGATATTTTTTATATGTTTTTTTTTGTAATCTTTTGGAACTCAATATCAATTATTTTGCTTTCTAAATTAATTATATGTTTAATATATTTTTTGAATTGTAACTAAGACCCGAAACTAGATTCACAAGTCGTAATTTAACCGCTCTGGACGTAAATCAGACTCTGCTAACCCTATCTCTAGCCGCTCTGGGCGTAGTCTTAGTCGTACGAATCGTAGCTCAGTCTACGACTAAACTCGCGAAATAGATTAAACTTTACAACTAATCCAGACTCGCAAATCTAATTGACGTAGTGAGTTGGAGATACAAAAAACTCTTGGAAATTTTATCTAAGACTTAGAATTTTCTAGACTAAGTGACGTGAGCACTTAGAACTTTTTTCGATCCTAAGACTCTAGATTCCTTACTATGTAGTTCAACTCTGGCCGAAGCAACGGAGCAACATTTTACCCACATCAAGATTGTAACGACGAGATGGGGTTGAATCGTTAAGGCTATAGCGACAAAACGATTACTAATCTATTAAGGCTATAGCGACATAATAGATTCTGTAAGTGAGGTGGGTACTTAGAACCTCTCGTGGTTGTGTTCACTTGTACCTATCAACTACCTAGGACTCTACTTCTAGACCCTAATGCGTGGTTGAACTCTGGCCGTAGCGACAGAGTAACTTTTTAGACCCATATCTAGGCTGAAGCGACAAGATTGGGTTGAATCGTAATGTATCAAAACGATTTTAATCTATTAAGGCCATAGCGAAAAAATAGATTTATAATGTGGGGTGCTAGTTAGAGTCGTAGGTAGATGATAAATGTAAACTTTATTGAAATACAAATTACAAAGGTAAAATCTGATTATTCTATTTTGCAATTTGTACTAACATATATACTAAGAGGCCCTAAGGAATAACGTGTTCAATACTAAGCGTAGTATTGATGTATGTTGTCCGTGTGCCAGATGCAGGGACCTTTGGGTGACAGCTTATTCCTATTCCTCTCAGTTATGCTAGCCTTCCAGTGGGTCTACCACCAAATAGCATATGGATGGTTTTCCGTGGGTGGTCCTCGCTATTGTCGCTGTCTAGCGAAGGAGAGCGTGGACGTTTCCCCTTCGTGTCAGACTTGTAATCGTCTCGACCTCGGGATCCTTTAACAAAATTGTCAAGTTCACCGTTCGAAATCAATTGCTCAACATAAAGCGAGAAATCCCTGCAATAGTCCGTCAGATGGCCGTGGTCCTTGTGGAATTTACAGAATCTTCCACCTTTTTGACGGCTATCCTTGGTTGCAGGGTCCATAGAGCGAGGAGCAGGCAGATCCGCTCTGTTCTTCAGTTTCTCAAACAGCTCGCTTTTGCTGATTGTTAGCGGGGTCCAATCCTTCCATGGTTGAGGTGGACCCCTTGGCGATTGTTTGATGGATGTTTGATACACCTTGTTATCGTGTTTGGGCTTTTATTCCTTTTTGAAGGAATCAGCCGCATTGTCAGTGTATCTGTTCGAGGAGTCATGAAAATTGTTCCTTTCATTGTAGCCCTTCTTCTCGAACTTTTGTTTCTTGAAGCTAGTGTTCTCAAGTTCCACTAGCTTGTTTTCATTCTTCTCTTCCACCTTAATGAATGATTGAGCTCTTTGCAAGAGGTCGGGTAAGGTCTCCACTTTATGGAGCGTAAGATTCAGGGCCAAAGGGGAGTAGGGTACTAGCCCATTCGTGTACCCCGCTATGGCCAGACTCGGGATTAAGTCGCTCACTTTTGTCATCATTGAAGTGAACTTAATCGTGTAATCCTTCAGAGACAGTTTGTTCTGTCGCAGTGCCAGTAGTGCATTGGCACTGTGTTTGATCCTAATCATCCTCACATGTTGGGCGATGAATTTGGACGAGAGGTCCGCGAAGCTGGAGATTGATCCAGCTGGCAGACCGGAAAACCACCGATAGGCATTACCCTTGAGAGTGTTGGGGAATGCTCGACACAACAGTACGTTGTTAGTGGTTTGCGGTTCCAGAACATTGAGGTAGAGGTTGACGTGATCTTTTGGATCACCCGAACCATCGTACGACTCTATTCTGGGTACCCGTCAGGTTGGTGGAAAGGCCACCTTCAAAAGGTCCTCTTGGAAAGGAGCGCTTTTAACTCTTAGGAATTCGATCAGACCGCTGACGACCGGATTGACTCTTAGGAATTCCAACTAGTTGTTAATATTACAATTTATTAAAATCACTAGTTGTAATTAATTTTTAATAATTTTTAAAAAAATCACTAGTTGTTAATTTTTTATTTTTTAGGATTTATAATTTAAAATAACTTTAATTTATATCTTCTTCTATTTTTTTAATGTAAAATAAAC
>LFYR01001065.1:3145-50072 GCA_001185155.1 Zostera marina | reverse complement strand
ACCTTAACACTAACCATAATTATTTACATTTACTCTAACCCTAACCCTAACCCTAACCTTACCCTAACCCTAATTATGAAAATTATTAAATAATTGTTATTTGTAACGGAATATCAGTTAAAAATAGTTAAAAAATCCGTTACAATATATAAGTTCTAGTATTTGTAACGGAAATAGCAAAGTTAACGGAAATTCCGTTACAAATTCCGTTAACTTTGATAATAAGTATTTGTAACGGAAATTCCGTTAACTTTGCTTCGTCCGAACTGCCTACTTTTTTTTGTAGTGCGAAGCGCAGGTATTGACCGAACTAACTCGAAAGAAACCAAGTGGAATCGGCGACTCAACAGGTGGAGTCGGCAACTGGCCTTAGGTTTTTGACTTTCGAGCTGAGTTGAGGACAACACTCTTAGCTAGCAGAATAACCCGCAATCGGCGACTCACTAGGTCGAGTCGGCGATTGCCTGTGTGAATCGGAGATTCCTTGACACAAAGTCAGCGATTCACCCTAAGGGAATCGAACCGAACTTTGCGAAGAAAAATTCGCGATTACGACGGGATATCGTAGTTCGATAGTCCCACAGACGGCGCCAGCTGATGAAGCACTAAATCTGCTACCAGTAGGCTCGCGGGGTCGCGAGGAGGGCCGAAGGCTTTGGAGTCCATGACGCGCGCTCTACGTCAAATACCTGCAGAAGTGGAGGGGATTCGGCGACTCAGGTGTGGGAGTCGGCGACTCGGGCTCCTTGGTTCTCTGGTTGGAGTGTGGAGTCAAGTGAGTGGAGAGATTCCTTGATGAATGAGAGGACCCCACAAGGACCCCTTTTATAGGGTCTATTGGGACGTTTCTCATTCATTACCCGTGGGGCCCACGCTATTATGGTGCCCTATTAAGGGTGCCATAATAGCGTGGGTCAAGTCAAGTAACGGCTGGGAGTCGGCGACTCAGGGTGAAGCCATCGATTTCCCATGAGCCAGGTTGGCAGTCTACCAGTACTGACCAACGAGGCCTAGAATCGGCGGCTCACCTCTGGAGTCGGCGACTTGGTAGTCTCAGTCGCGGATTCCCAATGTTGACTTGAGTATTTGACGTAGACACTTGCCCATATCTGTGGATCTCTCCGGGGGTCCGGCATAAAGCGGCGGAACCCTAGTCCTTGTTGAAAGACGATGCTGAGAGTGACTGACGTAATCAGGCATGTCTCACCAATAACAAACCCCACTCACATAATTGTGGGTTTGTTATCCTCAAGTGTATATAAATACCTCTCTTATACTCAAGGCAATTACAACATTATTTGCCCAAAATCCTACCTCCACACTTACTTCTCAAAACGTTGGTTGCTCCATGGCCTTCTTTGGTGCATCCTCATTCTCTATAGACAACCAATCCAACAACCGGAAGGAAGAAATTATTTTTCGGGAATGGCGAGATCGAACAGATAACAAGGTACTGTCCATCATCATAGGCCTCCAGGATTGCCAAAGACAACTCCAGGAAAAAATTATGAAATTAAAGATGGACAAGAACAATACATTGAAATCTAATGGAGAAAACGATTTGACCATCATCCAGGGGGCGGTGGAGAGGCCCTTGAGAAAGACTTGTTGATCGACGAGTATCTTTTGGGATAGAGGGCCCCTAAGTTGGGGGTGTCTGAGAGACTAACTGACCTGAAGGATTACCTACACTCATTCCGTATATGCATGGAGGATATGACAGACCTAAGGGACATTTGGTTCTGTATGTTCTAAAGGAAATGTGCATGGTGAGGGGCCGCTCGAAAAGCCGGACAGACCCTAGGTCCAAGGACCGCTCGAGAGGCCGGATGGATCCTAGATCCAAGGACCGTTCAAAGACCATTCGAAATATTAGGCCAACACACCTGAAGACAAGAAAATATTCAAAGGGAGAGGCTTCTTGTAAATCCGAATGAACCCTAGGTCCATGGATCGATCGAAGGTCATACGGCGTATTGGGCCAACATCCAAAGGCATGGAAATATCCAGGGGGATCGGAGGGACCATTCAAAAATCCATACAGACCAAAGGTCCATGAATCGTTTGAAGGCTGCTGGTTGAAAAGCCAGACGGACCCTAGTTCTAAGGACCGCTCGAAGTCCATCTATACTATTAGGCCAACATACCCAATGGCGACGAAAGATGCGAGGGAGAATCCGTTTAAGAACCAGCTAAAGTCTCTAGGTCCAAGGACCGCTCGAAGGATGTATGGGTTGATAGGCCAGCACATGCACCTGAGAGCAAGGAAATATCTAAAGGAGGGGGGTACTTGAAAAACTAGATGGACCGCGCGTAGGTCGAGGAACCACTCGAAAACTGTCCAGTCTATTAGGTTAATATACCTGAAAACTGGAAAAGTTCCAGGAGGAGGCATCGCATGAGGTCCACTTGACCAAGAACAGACGCAAAACAAAATCCTAGAAGGTCGGATCAGGCCTCATGCTGTATCGGAGGATCGTGATTATGGTTGTATCAGAGGATCGTGCTTATGGTTGTATCGGAGGATCGTGCTTATGGCTGTATCGGAGAAGGCCTCGTACATTGTTAGGGGTCCGTCCCCCTGGGATGGGGGCGTAGAATGATTGGGTCATGGCCGTAATGGCTTCCATTTTTTTCTTGGCTTTATCCCATCTGAAATTATCCAAAATCCCAGGAAATGACTTTTTTACCTTTAACTCATGGCTCACCTTCCGTATGATATCAAAAGTTTCTTCAAGGTCTCGTACATAGATGGTCTCCTATTCTTTGTCATCTAACCAGTATATATCATATATATAGACTTCGATATTTCTATCGATTTGCCTTTCGAAAATCCGATCCATCAATCTCTGGAAGGTGGTCCCGGTATTTCGGAGGTCAAACTGCATGACTCGGAAGCAGAAAGTGCCCATCTCGGTCACGAAAGATCGTTTTTCTCTCATTCTCCAGTACATCGATCCTTTGGCTAAAAAAGTCAAAGAAATCAAAATGAGTTTACAAGATGTAATTAAATTGACATAAATAAATGAATCAAAACTTTGAATTAAGGAATGTCATGTTAGGGTTTGTCCAATTCAACCTCTAAAGGGTCTGCAGATTGGGTTGGAGATGGAGTATGTATAAAGCATACATTCATTCCCTAACAAAGATTGGGTTGAAGAAATCAAATAATCTACATAATTGGCATGTTGTAATTAATTAAAGTTTGAATCAAGGAACTAATTAATTAATTAATTAATTATTAATATAGGGAAGTGTGTTTATAGCATCTAACAAAAGTCAAAGAAATAATAATAAACGAACAGACCACCAGTTGTAATTAGATTTAAATAATTAATTAACAAATGAGTCAAAGGTTTGAATTAATTATGGAATGGTAATTAAGCCTAATCATAAGTCAATTACTTCAATCATGGGATTTCATTGTTTCAACATATATATCTTCATTTCCTCTCTGAATTCAATAAAGAATGCAAGAAGTTTGTTATTGAAGTGAAATTGACGAAGAATTCAGAATAGGAAATGTAAAAAATAGATAACTAGCTGGAAATTAATGCTCGCAATCGAATTCTGCAACACAATCATGTCTATAAATACCAACCAATTATGCAAATTATATCATATCATATTACTTCATTCATTATTCCAAATTGTTTCTTTCTTTCATATCCAAATCAACTTGCTATAGCCAATATGGCTCGTTCTTCGATGGTGAATGTCGCTGCACTTGTAGTCATGATTCTTTGTGTTAGCATGACCTCTGCATCGAGAGTCTTAACTTCGTATGCTAGAGGTTCTGGGAATGGAAATGGAGGTGGTAGGGCGTCCAGCAATGGCGATGGATCTGCACGTGCTTATGGTTCAGGTTCAGGTTATGGAAACGGCGATTCGTACAAGGATAATTATCCTTATTATTATTACAATGGTGGTAGTGCTGGCGGAAATGGAGATGGAAACGGAAGAGGTGGAGCTTCATCCCAAGGGGATGGAAGTGCAACTGGGTATGGTAATGGATCTGGCAGTGGATCTGGGTACAATTCTGGCGGTTACTACGTACGGAGGGGGTTACACAAATGCAGGTGGAAACGGAGGTGGCCGTGGAGGTGGCTCCAGTGATGGAAATGGAAGCGGAAACGGATCTGGTTCTGGTCGTGGATCTGGATCTGCCTCCACCTCAACGTACAATGGTTACACCAGTGCGAGCGGAAGTGGTGGAGGTGGTGGCAGTGGAAGTGCTTCGAGTAAAGGAAACGGTACTGCTTCCGGATATGGCAGTGGATCGGGTTCTGGTTACGGCAATGCCAATTAATCAATGTTCATCTGCATCGTTTCTCCTATATATGGGCGCTCATGGTCTAATCGTCTATTATAATTTACATATAATTGTTTCTAATTCTATTTTCAACAATTAATAATCCATATCACCATCATATAAATAAATAAATAAATAAAATTCAAATTACATAAATAAATTGTAATTTAATGAATTGATTAATATTGTTTGTTTTTCAAGAATATTACCTTCATTTTATTTAATTTTAAGGTCACGTGCACTATTTAATAAAATCGTTTCAAAAATTAAAAAGTAAAAAAATTAAAGTAAAAAATTAGTGAAATTATTGTTCACATAAGCTAGTATATCTATATAGCAACAAAACATTAACAAATAATATAAAAAGAAAACATAGCTTAAGACTGACCCCAAATTCATCAATGTTGAACACTTGTTGAAATTTTCAATTGATAAGCCTTTTGTAAAGATATTTCCCGTTTGATCTTCTGTACTCACCCTTAGACTTCCTTGTTGTATCAACTCTCTAACAAAGTAAAAATCTACTTTCAAATGTCTTGATCGTGTTTTTGTAATTGGGTTTGCTTCGATGAACATTGTTGACTGATTATGACATTTTATTGTTAGTGTTCTATCAATTTGTATCCCTAAATCTCTTAAGATGTAACAACACCACCTTATGAGTGAGGTTGTATGAGCCAAAGCCCTATACTCGGCCTCACACTTGATCTTGATACAGTCAATTGTTTCATCGATACCCAACTAATTAGGTTACGTCCAAGAAAAATACAAGCCTAAGTTAAAGATATACATAATTTACATTTGCTAAATTTTATGCAACTTCGCCAATCAGTTTATTCATCCCATAGGTGCGACAGAGCTGGCGGGAGTGTCATCTACGATGGGAGACTTGCCATAATTGGTAGTCGTATTGCCCATGTTGCCTGGATACTGGAATTCTTTGATAGACTTGTATGCAGGGCTTGTTAACAGCAGACGGTCATTGCGAAGATGATCCAGGATGGAATATTTTCTTCCTCTTTTCGAGCTGTCTAGTCGTCAAAAGGGGAGACTTCGTTTTGAAAAGAATCTTGCCAAGCTTTGAACCATCAGAAGAAGATGGAGGCATTTCTCCTTATTCTCGACCTCTTGAAGGCTCGACAATTATCTTCTTAGAAGCTACCAGCTTCCGAGCATCGGAAAGCCTCGCAGACATATGAGAATATAACTTTCTTCCAGTCTGCTTTTGATTAATCCTTTCAGAAACTCCACCAGGGTATGTTTTAAAGAAATCTACGACATAAGCATAAAAGGTTAGACACGAAAAGAGATATAGAAATAAACAAGGTAATAATACCTTCACTATTAAATGAATCCTTATTTGCCTCATAGACAAGGATAGTCACATCATATATGTCTTTAAGCCATCTCACTATCCTTAACTCTTCTTCGAACAACTCTATTCTCGGAATGAGTCTACGATCTTTCGTGACCATAGAAATTTCCATGCTTAATGGACATAATCTTGATCTATAAAAAGAAACTAATCTATTTTCATCCTAGACGATAGTTCCTTAAGCAGTGGAAACCGGTCTGAAACTACCACTCGACTCGAATAAGATATTAAAATGTCAGATTTAGGGACAGAGGAAAAGCTAAAGTAATAGAAGAAGAGTCGGGCAGTAAGGGTTATGCCTAAATCTATAATGATGTTCATGAATGCGTGTGCATACAAATAGAAAGTAGCACCCAACTGCGATATGCACACTCCAGATAATCCTAAAATCTCACTGATAAACCTAGGGATGGGCAGGATAGGGAAGTTGGTAAAAATAAAATTTGGGGAGAAGGAACATGTAAAAGGGGGAGCATCACCGGTGTTAGCATCGGAGTACAACCAATACAATCTCTCCCTCAGTTCTAAACATATTAAAATTTTCACACACACTTCCGGAGACAACTTGTTCGTGCGGGTGTTCAGATTGGACAATAGCGAGTAATGGGGAATATTATAGAATATTAATCAAATGGAACTATATCCCACCCAAAAGGCTGTTCTCATACTTCATATGTAATTTATAAAAGTTCCCTACTAGGAAAAGGTGCAACTTACGTTGTGTACTATCTTTATTTCATAGTAAGAGGGAGCTAAACTTCCATCCACATCCTCATTGATAGGATTGGCGAAGGGGTAGGGAGTAGAGGCCTTACTGGTACGGGAATCCTTATAGGGCATGTCTAAGGGGTCGTGAATGTTAACCTTAGAAATCTCCGATGGTACGTACAAGATTAATGTTGACTCAAGGTTTTCCACTTCTATAGTGTCTTCGGGAATAGGCGATATGTTCATATCGACAGGTATATCCTCTTGTGAACTCAATCCAGTCAAGTTCACGTCGGAGGATAACCCAAAACTCCTCCGACGATTTGCTGGAAGTAAAGCTATAGGTTTTAGAGTTAGAACTCCTACTACTCCCGGATTCGTCAGATGAAGAGGAAGAGGTCAAGACCTTGTTAGGTTTCTCAATTTCCGGATTAGAACTCTTGGTCAAATTGGGAGAGCTAGGTCCTACGATAAAAATGAATAAATAAGACCGATACATTCATAAAGATTTATTTATAAAATAAAGAAGAACTTGCATACTAGAGGAGGCCTCTTCAGAGCAGATTTCTGGAGCCGACGAGCTCTTTCGATCATTTTCTTTAACCCAGTATCTTCCACTTCAATTGGTGGCAGTGGCATTAGAAGAGGTATAGCATTGGGTTGATGGTAGAGAGGATCCAGGACCCCCTCACTCAGATTGGTACCATACGTTTGTATCGATATGGTACCTCCAGCAGTTATGATAGCCTCATTTGAGGCATCCCTCTCCTTCTATTTTATTTATATGCCTTTCTCAATTTACTAGTCTGATTTTTCCCAGAAGACATGATTAAAGTTGAACTGCAAAGGAAAACATGAAAAGAGTTAAAAAAATATCGAAAAAAATTCGGCCTGACCAGAAGTTGACCTCGATCAACTTTAAACGTTCCATATCGAGAAGAATCTTGAGAAAGATGACTTTAAAAGAGTCGACCTCAAGAAGTCGAGCTCAAATCAAGTGATAACAGTCTGGGAAGACATCAAGAAAAGGAGACTTCAAAAAGTCGATCTCAAGAAAGTCGATCCCAATCTACAGATTGGAAAGACTTCAAGAAATGTCGACCTCAAAAGGTCGACTCTAAGAAAGTTGATCCCAGTCTGTATTTATTCAAACTATAAGTTGAACACTTTCATTTGAAAAGTCAAGCTACTTCGAGCAAGTAAAAGTCAAACTTGGAGAAAAGTCGAATAGGAAAATTAAAATCGAACTGCTCTGGAATGATAGTGAAAGTGAAAAATAATTCATCTGCTCTACGAAGTATAAAAAAAGTCGAGAAGATGAAACGTCATGGACCTCGTGGGCCTAGAAGTAAGCCTGGCTCAAGAAATTAGATATAATTCTAATTTTGACTTTTCAGTTCGATATTTTGACTTTCCAGACAAAGTTGAGCTCGACTTAAAAAAAACGAGTTCTACTTTTCCAAAAAACAAGGTAAATTGGAGTTCGACTTTTCAAAGTCCAGGCCAAATCGAGCTCGATTTTCTGAAAAAGTCAAACTGGACAAAAATTTGTAAACAATTCGAAAAAATTAAATTTCAATTTAGCCTACCGAGTTAGACTTATAAAAGTCAACCCGGTCATTTATTCATAAAATCAAGTTTATAGATATCGAAAAACAAAAATTACAATTCCTAAGTAAAATTAATACGCCTCCTTGGAAGGTAAGGCAGCAAAGACCTAGCACGTCGAGCATGTCAATCACGACTCCGACGTTGACTAGGAGCTGGGACTGGGGCTACAAGCAGAACCTCAACGACAAGATCCCCAACAATCCATTCTTCGAATATAGACTCTTGGGTTGCAATAGTATGGATATGACGCTTAATAATAATTTGGCGTAGAGAGGGGAGATCCAAAGTAGAAGCATGAGAATCAAGAATATACAAAATTCGATTTAGCTCCTCTATCTCTCCCTGCATAAAATCGGCAAAGAGCCATGGTTTGAGAAAAATAAGGGATATGGATCCCTATTTATAAGGAAGTTATGGCAAGAAGATCTATATCACCGCAAACCAGATTGTTTCCGTGCAGTCATCGGTGTTCAATTATCATATATAGTCGCTCACCGAATTATCGCTACACCAGATATCAGCACATCTAGTTATCGATCATCCAATACTATTTCTTTATTATAATCGTTTATCATTTATATTATTTGTATTCAAACAATCAATTCTAAATTCCTAAACAGAGTATAATTTGAAACCAATCTTGTATTGAGAAAATGAAATACAATCCGTATTTTACAAATGAGCTATACAAGTTTATTTATACTAAACTTGTACAATAACTGAAAGTAACTTTTATCAAGACTAATGACATGTGTATCTAACATCCTTCCCTAAATATTGCATATCCTGAATGAACATTTATAAAGTTCAAAGACGTCTTCGATTTCAGACTTCTCCAGGTGTTGTAATCTGTAGTTCATCAGAAAAACAATTATCTAATCTCATGTAAAGGATAAAATCCCATTGGCTGTTTATGATGGGAAACCCTCTCATAATTTTAGTTAATTGTTTCAAGAACTATGATCCAGATCAGAGTCAGAATATATATGCCCTCTTTTTTAGCTTATTTCAGTCACTTTATTCAAAAGTAATTTCTGCTTCTAATCTGAAAACAGAAAAGAAAAAAATCTTATTGATAAGGGTGGATCCCGATCAGTGCTCGGACAACGCTTCGAACAAGCGTTGGGCCAGGTACATCGCCGGAAATAGCTTGGCCACCTCAGTCACTAAGGCTCACTCTGGCAGGGGTTCTCTCTCACTCGAATCAACCTAACCCTAATGAGTGGAACTGACCTCTATCTATAGGGTCCTTATGGGGTAATCTGGTCATTAGGGCTCTAACTGCCTAATTGATCAGATCTGGCCCAGGTCGACTTCCCCAAGCCGACTTTAGCCCTCGATTTCCTTAGAAGTCGACTCGGCACAAGTCGACTTGCAGGGATAGACTTCCTCATAAAGTCGATTAGGGCCTCCCATTGCCTATACAGGTACTCACCATCCATTTCGGGTTATCTCAATCTCTGATTGCTGGTGTCATCATCAAGTCTCGGATAGTGTATCACTAGTACTCCCTCCTCCTTCGCTCATCATGGTGGGGATCCCTATCCCGCTATCACCAGGGTTCCCCTCACATAGCGATAGGAGACCCGTTCTCATACTCGTAGGGTTTGATGCATAACCTATGTTTTCGGGGTTCCCCCCTCCCCTGCTAGTGCCTGTTTCGAGCAACCGAAGTGAGCGAGCCACTTTCCGTGCGAGCCTATTCCTGATCCTTTGAACGTTGTCTGCTTAAGCCCGTAACCAAGCCTTGGTCGGATCCCTTGCCCTTTATCTCTCACTTTCTTGACAAGCGATAATTCAAAGGGTTCCCCTCACATAGCGATAGGAGACCCGTTCTCGTACTCGTAGGGTTTGATGCATAACCTATGTTTTCGGGGTTCCCCCCTCCCCTGCTAGTGCCTGTTTCGAGCAACCGAAGTGAGCGAGCCACTTTCCGTGCGAGCCTATTCCTGATCCTTTGAACGTTGTCTGCTTAAGCCCGTAACCAAGCCTTGGTCGGATCCCTTGCCCTTTATCACTCACTTTCTTGACAGGCGATAATTCAAAGGTATTTCTCGTACACCCCCTGTCTTGGTGAAATTTTAGAGGTATTTCTCGTACACCCCTCTGTCTTGGTAAAATTCCAGAGGTATTTCTCGTACACCCCTTGTCTTGGTGAAATTCCAGAGGTATTTCTCGCACACCCCCTGTTTTGGCGAAATTCCAGAGGTATTTCTCGTACACCCCTCATTCTTGGTGAAATCCCAGAGGTATTTCTCGTACACCCCCCTGACTTGGTGAATATCCAGAGGTATTTAGCCAAAATACTCCTCTGGTGGTGAATTCAGAGGTATTTCTCGTATACCCCTTGGTTAGGTGAATATCCAGAGGTATTTAGCCAAAATACCCTTCCGATGGTGAATTATGAGGTATTTCTCATAAACCCCCCGACTTGGTGAACATCCAAAGGTATTTAGCCAAAAAACCCTCTGGTGGTGAATTCAGAGGTATTTCTCGTACACCTCCCGACTTGGTGAACATCCAGAGGTATTTAGCCAAAACACCCCTTAGGTGATGAATTCAGAGGTATTTCTTGTACACCCCCCGACTTGGTGAAACATTCAGAGGTATTTAACCAGAACACGCCTCTAGTGGTGAATTCAGAGGTATTTCTCGTACACCCCCCTCCCCCGACATGGTGAACATCTAGAGGTATTTCTCGCACACCCTCTGTCTTGGTGAGATTTTAGATTTGACTTTTAAAGGGGTTGACTTTTGAGAAGAGGTCGACTTATGGCCGTAACTTCCTATGGTCGACTTTTTGGCCTCGACTTTCTCTAGTCGACGTTTTAAGTTGGTCCTGCTTTCTTTGACCCATATAAATAGGTGTCTAGTTCCTTTACTCTTTTCAAACTTGGCTCTTCTTGTGAGTCTCTTTGCTGATTTTGTGCGGGGAGAGATCGAAGAGCTTAACAAAATTTTAGGTTTACTTGACCCTCGTGCACCTGCTTTAGATCTGCCTGTTCTTTGTCAGATTATTTTGGAGCAGCAGAGTATTGTTGTGGCTGCTCGGAAAACCTTGTTCGAGGAGTGGTCTGTTGGAGAACTTTCTCTTAGGGAACCTGCTATGGTTGCGAGACGTGGTCACCGTCGGAGGCGTTCCAGTTGTGCTAGATGTCCCATAGTTGATGTTCTTAGACGGCTTTACCGTCGTATCAACTTTAATTAGAAACTTGTATTGATATATTCTTTTAAATATCGACATGTATTACGAAATGTCGAGTTGTTTCTCTTTATTTTTTGATCGAGAAATCGAGCCGTGTTGTAGACTTGTTTAAGATGTCGAGCCTTTAAACGTCGACTGACGTTCAAATCTCGCATTATGATTCTCACATCTACGGGTCCAGATGTCAAGCTGCATTTACAAAATGTCGAGCCTTCGAGCATCGACCGATGTCAAAATCTCGCGTCGTGATTTTCAAACCTACGGTCCAGATGTCGAGCCGTATTTTCAAAATTTCAAGCCTTCGAGCATCGACCGATGCCAAAATCTCTTGCCGTGATTTTCAAACCTATGGTCCAGATGTTAAGCCGCATTTTTGTTGAAGGTGGAACTTGACAAGTGCTCGACGACGCTTCGAACAAGCGCCATGCGGAGAACTCCATGGGGAAATCTGGCCGAGACTCAGTTGCTCAGAGCTCTACTTCGCTGGGACTTCTCCACTCCTAATGACCTGCCCAAATGAGTGAGAGGTACCTCCTATTTATAGGACTTTTTCTGGGGGTAATCTGGTCATATGGGTTGTAACCGTCTAACTGACCAGATCTGGTCCCAAGTCGACTTTCTGGGATTGACTTTTCCAGAGGTCGACTTCTCGAAAAGTCGATCTTCCCAGGAGTTGACTTGGGACCTCCCCTAACCCAGAATAGATATCTCAGCTCATCTTGGGCTATCTGAACCACTATTTAATGATGCGTTGTAACCAAGTTCGGGATACTGTATCACTAGTACTCCCACCTCCTCTGTGTTAGATATTTTGGGATACGACTTTTAGTACCATGGTTTGTGTGTCGGACCTCGTACTATCAGTATTCCCCCCTCTTTGCGTGCTGGGGTGGGAATTGCTGGTGATATCCAGGGATGTGTAATCCTACATCACCAGTTGGTGATGTCCAGGGATTTATAATCCTAAATCACCAGTTCTTCCCCCCCTTTCCGACCGCAAAGTTATATTTGTACTTCATTAGAGGTTGTCACGTACCTCTAGCAACTATTGTCCGGTACCTCCCAGTCGAAGTGCTCCCTTTAAGCAGCCTGTTTAGCCTGATTTCCCAACGGAAACTTGTTTGCCCACCTGGACACCTTGTTGAAGCGTCACCGAGTAATGTTCGAGTACCTCTTCCCTTCGCAATTGTTAGTTTTTCTTCTGTAGATGGAGTTGAATATTGAATACCGACCCCTCTACCTACTGCTTCCGTAGGTGGGGCGCATGTTTTTCCATTATGCCCTCCTCTGCCTACTGTTTTTGTAGGTGAAGTTCCTTTTTGAACACTGACCCCTCTGCCTACTGCTTCCGTAGATGGGGCGCGTGTTTTGCCATTATGTCCTCCTTTGCCTACTGCTTCCGTAGGTGGAGTTCATTTTTGAACACTGACCCCTCTGCCTACTGCTTCTGTAGGTGGGCCACATGGTTTGCCATTATATCCTCCTCTGCCTACTTCTTTCGTAGGTGGAGTTCATTTTTTAACAATGTCCCTCTTCCTACCGCTTCCGTAGGTGGGGCGCGTGTTTTGCCATTATGCCCTCCTCTGCCTACTGTTTTCGTAGGTGGAGTTCATTTTGAACACTGACCCCTCTGCCTACCACTTCCGTAGGTGGGGCGCGTGTTTTGCCATTATGCCCTCCTTTGCTTACTGTTTTCGTAGGTGGAGTTCATTTTTGAACACTGACCCCTCTGCCTACTGCTTCCGTAGGTTGGGTGCGTGTTTTGCCATTATGCCCTCCACTGCCTACTGTTTTCGTAGGTGGAGTTCATTTTTGAACACTGACCCCTCTGCATACTTCTTCGGTAGGTGGGGCGCATATTTTTCCATTATGTTCTCCTCTCCTCTGCCTACTATTTTCGTAGGTGGAGTTCATTTTTGAATACTGACCCCTCTGCCTACTGTTCCGTAGGTCGGGCGCATGTTTTGTCATTATGTCCTCCTCTGCCTACTGTTTTCATAGGTGGAGTAGATTTGAATGGGATACGCTTCCTGACCCTATTACCATTAAGACTTCCTCTGTCTACTGCTTCCGTAGGTGGAGTTAATTCAACGTTCTACTTTATTACTGCGTCCAGCAATTGTAGGAGTTCAAATATCTCAGAGTGATACAGTTCATTCTGTCCCTGTACCATCATTGGTGTTATTTTTTCCTTGGTGGTGTGACCATAAAGGTCCCTACACCTTCAAGGCCCCTTTTGCTGCCGTTTCCGGAGACTGATTTTTCCTACCTTGGTGATTTTTCAAAATTTTCAGGGGTATTTTTCCTACATTCCTTGCCTTGGTGATCTTTTCAAAATTTTCAGGGGTATTTTTCCTACACCCCCTGCCTTGGTGATATTTCCAAAATTTCCAAGGATATTTTCCCTACACCCCTTGCCTTGGTGATCTTTTCAAAATTTTCAGGGGTATTTTTCCTACACCCCCTGCCTTGGTGATTTTTTTCAAAAATATCAGAGGTATTTTTCCTATACCCCCTGCCTTGTTGATTTTCAAGATTCCAGGGGTATTTTTTCTACTCCCCCTGCTTTGGTGAGCTCTTATGAAAAAGTCAAGCTTTTGTGTTGATTTCAGAAAAATCGACCTCTGAGTCAATTTTCGAAGATTGGTCTATTGGGGACCTTTCTATTGGAACTTCTTATGTTTCTCCTTCTCGTGGCCAACATCGGAGACGTCCCAGGTGTGTTAGGTCTCCGTAGAATCATGTTCCCAGGCGGTTGCGCCGTTGCATTAATTTTAACTAGGAACTTGTAATATTTCTTTTCTATTACTTGTAATCATAGATTTTTCTGAATAAAGGTATACTTCTTTTCTTTTTTATTTATACCTTGTTCTTTGATGAGTGTATGTCGAATTTTATTTGAATGTTGACTTTTTGTCCTATTTGAGGAAATGTCGAGATCTGCCCCTTTTTTCATAGGCATGTCGATCTCTAACTTCTGAAAAATATCGAGATCTGCCCTCCTTTCATAGGGATGTCGATATCTGACTTTTGAAAAAATGTCAAGATCTTCCCTCCTTTCACAGGGATGTCGATTTTTGACTTCTGAAACAATGTCGAGATCTTCCCTCCTTCTATAGGGATGTTGATCTCTGAATTCTGAAAAAATATCGAGATCTGCCCTCCTTTCATAGGGATGTCGATATCTGACTTTTGAAAAATATCGAGTTCTGCTCTATCTTTGGAAGGATGTCGATGTCTGACTCCCCTTAAAAATGTCGAGCTCTGCTTTTCCTTGGGAAGGATATCGATGTTTGACTCCTTTCAAGAATGTCGAAATGTTGATCAAGTCAGAATGTTGAGGACTCGAGCCTCGACCGAGATTAAAATCTCGAACTGAATGTAGACTTCTTACTAACATAAGAAATATCGAGTCCTCCCTTTTCGAGGATGGGTTTGACTTCTTATTGTCAACTTCTTCGGTTAACTTCTTTTGAAGTGTTCCATGGACTTCTTTTGGGAGCTTTCTTAGAATTGCTTTTAACTCCTACTTCTTTGTTTCTCGCAGCTTTTTGCTACCATGTTCTCCAAAAAGGACTAGTATGAGTAAGTTTCTAAAGCCTTTCCTGAGAAAAGTCGGACCGAGAGGTCCAAGGACGAAGCGGGTGATACCTTTTTTCAGGTCATCCCTGTTATCGGTGGTGGTTCCATTTCTATATAGGTGTATGGTTCCAACGTTACTTGAATTAACTACTGCAACGACCAAGTTTGAGCTGAATTTGTTTGTTATTGAGCGTGATTTGAAGGCTGTCATTGAGAATTTTCGCCGGGTCTTGGATGAGCGGGATCATATAATGAAGCGGGCTTCAGAAGATGATACAGATCAAGAAGAACTTCAGAAGAAATATGATACTCTGGCACAACAACTGTCTGAGAAGAAAGCTGACATTATCAAACTTAATGCTTCCTTGGTTGAGAAAGATAAAGCAAACCAGGAGTTGGAAAGTGCTTTAAACGAGGTCCAAGCTGAATTTGTCGCTAATCTGAGTGATTACAATGGTCAACTATTGACTCAGATTGAATTAATCAAAAATATTATTATTTAATAGTTATATAAAATGATTAAAGGTATGGTTGTAAGTTGTCTACATGCCAAGTGTTAGGAATGTAAGTTCCATCTTCTCTTGTTAACCTGTAAGTTTCAGGTCGGAGTTCTCCTCTACCATGTGTGGTCCTTCCCAATTGGCTCCTAGTTTTCCTTCGGAGCAATCCTTACGAGTGATGCTGGCTTTTCTTAAAACCAAACTTCCTTTCCTTATTACTTTATCTTTGACATTCTTGTCGTGACATCTAGCAATGTTTTGCTTGTACGCAGTATTCTTTGCTTGTGCATTGTCCCGTAACTCATCCACCAAGTCTAGAGCTGTGGCACATGATCTAATGTATTTTCTTGCATGTCATATGTTAAGACTCTGACGTTTGGATACTGAGTTCTGTCGGGATCAGTGCTTTCATTCCGTATGCTAGTGACAAAGGGGTTTCCCCGGTGGGTATTTTTTCTGTGTTTCCATATGCCCATAGGATTCTTGGTAGTAGATAGGCCCACACAATTTTGGCTTGTTCGACTTTTTTCTTTAGTCCCTGAACAATTGCCCTGTTTGTGATCTCTACCTGACCATTACCTTACGGTCGATATACCGATGAAAAATGGATCTTTGTGCTAATGTCGGCGCACAATCTCGTAAACTTCCTACCGGTGAATTGTGTCCCATTGTCAGTCACTATATGCATAGGAACGCCGAATCTGTACATTATGCATTTGAAGACGAATTTAGCTATTGTGCTTTGTGTTATCTTGGGTACTATCCGAGCCTCGACCCATTTTGTAAATTAGTCAACAGCCACAAACATGAATTTGGCCTGGCCTGTTGATACCGAAAATGGGATACATCAGAGGGTTGATACCTTTCTCCCCATTGACCCAGAATCTGAAGCTCCATAAAATGAAGACCTTGCCTGACCTCTTCCATAGAGCTCAATTGTAAATTGAGGTGGAAGAGGAGGATGCGAGTAAGCTAGCGGAGCTTGAGACCGCTAGCTTCAAAAAACCCAAATTTGAGAGGAAGGGGTACAATGGAAAAAACAATTTTCGTGGCACCTCTAACAAGTACACCAACAATGCGGCTGAAACTTTCAAAAAGGAGTGGAAGACAAAACACGACAATAAGGTGTACCAAACCTCAACCAAGCAGTCGCCAAAGGGTGCAGCCCAACCATGGAGGGACTACACCCCGCTAACAATCAGAAAAGGCAAGCTGTTTGAGAAGCTATAGAACCGAGCGGATATGTCCGCTCCTCGTTCTTTAGACCTTGCAACCAAAGTGGCCGTAAAAAAGGTGGAAAATACTGCAAATTCCACAAGGACAACGGTCACCTGACGGACCATTGCAGGGAGTTCTCAGGCTTTTTCGAGCAATTGATCTCTAAGGGAGAACTTGGAAACTTTATCATGGGACCCCGAGGACGGGACAATTGCAAATCTGACTTGAAGGGCAAGCGTCCACGCTCTCCTTCATCAGATAGCGACAGCCACGAGAACCGCCAGCGGAAGACCATCAATATGATATATGGTGGTGGCTCTGTTGGCCAGAATAGGGGATATGATCGGAAGGTGCTGATGTCACAATCAACACCTCAAGACAACGGAAAACGGGTCCGCAAGGAGAAGTCAATATACTTCTCCGAAGAGGACCTGGACGATGTCCTGCAACCTCACGAGGATCCACTCGTGATCCAAGCAGACATCGATCCCAATTCCCGAGTCGAGAGTATGATTGTCGATAGTGTCAGTTCTGCGGACATCCTCTATATGGACACTTTCACCAAGATGGGCCTTAAAAGGGAGGAAATATCTCCCTGCAAGGAAGCCATCTACGGTTTCACTAACATCGCCGTCTCAGTGGTCGGTGTTATTGATTTGAAAGTCTCCATCGGTTTTAGGCGAGGGAAAGTTAGTCGGATTTGTCATTTTAGTCAGGAATGGGGCTTTCTACCCCTGTTAGTTGAGTGGAGGGATTCCTTTGGATATTCTTATGAATTTGGCAGGCCTTGCATTTTCTTACGAATAGGACTGCATCTTTCTTTAATGTGCGCCAAATGTATCCCTGCCTTGTTATTTTTAGGCAAAAGATCTTCTTCCCTGGTGTATCCCGCATACTCCCTGATGGATCTCCTCTACTATGAGTTGTCCTTTATCTGTTGAGACACACTTTATTAGAGGTCTATCATAGGATTTTTTGTACAGAATGTCCCCGATTTGGCAGAATCTGGGATGTGTGTCTGTAACTTGCGCTACTCATTTTTGTCCTCTAGCTAGAAGTTTCTACCCTTTGAAATATTCTATCAAGGGTGCTTGAACCGTGACTAGGTTGCACGAATGTGTAGAGGTGAGTCAACTAGTATCCCCCTTTGCCCCCCTTCGAAAGCGGACACGCAAGCTTTGCTAGAGCATCAGTCGAGTTGTTCTGACTCCTCGGGACTTGTTCTATTTCTACCTTTCTGAATTGTAACTTCATTTTTTCTAGTGTAGTTGAGTACTGCGTAATTAGGGGTTCTTTCACCGTGAACTCTCCTGTGAGTTGTTGAGCCATTAGCTGAGAGTCTGCCCTGATGACTACTGAGCAAGCTCCCAGTTTTTTGACCATTCTTATGCCTTGGATCACAGCCTCATATTCTGCCATATTGTTTGTGGCTGAGAACTGTAATCTGACTGAGCATTCGTATATTCTTTGGTCAGAAGTGACTATTTTTATTCTTACTTCTACGCCAGTGGTGCAGCTTGACCCATCAACCTCTACTATTCAAGGTTTTTCTTTGTTTTCCTGAGTCATGTCTACAATAAAATCTGCTATTGCCCTTTGGTGGTTGTAGCGGGGACGAAATCTACATCAAACTTTCTTAACTCCAGGGTCCACTTCATAAGTCTTCCAGAAGTGTTTGGCCTATGGAGTATTCTGCGAAGCAGGTATTCTGTCAAGACGTTGATTGTGTGAGCCAAAAGATATGCACGGAATCTTCAGACCGCCCCTTACACCTTTTGGAGTGATCGTATATCGGGATTTGCTCACTGTCTCTTTGACAGATTAGTACTGTGATGATCGCTTCTTATGAAGCTGCTACATAGATATATAATTCTTCCCCAACTTTGGGTGAAGTCAAATGAGGTAATGATGCCAGATGTGCTTTGTCTTGTTGAAATGCTTGCTCGCATTCTGGGGTCCATGTTACTACCCCTTTCTGGCTAGTTTTCAATAGCTCCTTGATAGTCCAAGGGGGTATTATTTCTAAGATAGCCACTAACTTTTTTGGATTTGTTTTTATTCTTTTTTGTGCTACGTAGAACCCAAGAAAATTTTCTTCTTGAACCCCGAAGCTGTATTTTGAAGGATTTAACCTCATCCCATACTTTCGTGAAGTTTCTAATATTTCTTTTAAATCACCTGGGTGATCTTCTGCTTTCTTGGATTTTACCAAGATGTCATCTACATAAACCATAACATTTCTTCTTTCCTGCTCTTTGAAAACTTTATCAATGAGCCTTTGAAAGGTTGCTCCTGCATTTTGCAGTCCGAAAGACATGACTTTATAGCAGAATATTCCCTAGTCAGTGATGAACGATGTAGCCTCTTCATTTTCTTCTTTCATTAGAATTTGTTTATAGCCTGAATGCGCATCCATCATGGATAGTAATTCATTTTATGAGGCTGCATCTACCAATATGTCGATGGATGGGAGTGGGTAGCTATTTTTAGACATGCTTTATTAAGATTTGTAAAGTCTACACATATCCCCCACTTTCCATTAGACTTTTTAACCATAACCGGATTGGCTAGCCACCATGGGTATTTTACTTCTCATATGTGTCTAGCTTTAACCAGCTTTTCTATTTCAGCTTGTGCTGCTTCCTTTCTTTCGGCTGCGAGTATTATTCGCTTCTGCCAGATAGGAGTGAAGCTGGTGTCTATGTTTAGCTCATGATATGTTATTGTGTGTTGTACCTGTGAAGGTGCCTCACCCTCCCACACAAATGTGTCGATATGAGTTTCTAATAAACATAGTAAGGAATTTTTCAATTCGGAGGATATAGACGTACCTATGAGTACTCCTCTTGAAAGCTTTACCTCCTCTATCTGGCCTGTCGGTGGTGTATCTTCCTCATCCTCTCTTTCTTGGATATATAAGGTTGTTGGCTTGGCCATTTTGGTTGACTTTCTGTAGGAGTCCCAGGAGTCTCTTTGCGCTCCAAAGACTGTCGCTATCTTACCATCCTTTCCTGGGTACCTCAAACATTGATGATATGATGATGGAATTGCTTTAAATCCATGAATACTTGGCCTGCCTAAGATCCCGTTGAATGGAGAGTTAACGTTGACTACGATGAAGTGTGCCATACGTGAGACCCTTCCATTCTTTTTTCCTAAGGATACTTGTAGGTCAATGGTTCTCACAACTGAGGCTTTCGTATTCGTGAACCCATATATTGCCTCCTTGGCTGGGGTCAATTGTTCTACCTTAAAGCCCATTTTTTCGAATGCTGCTAGGTACAATATATCAACTGAGCTACCATTGTCCACCATGACTTTACTCAGGCTTAGGTCATTCCCTATGTCTACCTGTATCACTAGTGGAACCTCATGTAGATTGACTATATTATGAATCTTCTAAACATTGGTCTTTAGTAGATCTTCTAGACATTTTACATTGCTTATATTTAATTCTATGGCCAATGGAGTGTTCATATCTAACCCTTTAGAGTATGTGTAAATTACGATGGTTGTGTGTAGATGAAATAGTTTCTGTAAACCTGTTGTCATAGTTTCGGAGTGTATCTCCGTTTTGACTTACCGCAAAAAAGTGAGTCAGTGCCTTTTCTGAATCTTGCGTTCTCACAGTGTTGGGCCAAGAATTTTCTTTAGGTCCGCAAAACTTGTTATACTTTATGGTTGTAAATCTACAAACCATATGTATGTAGATTCTTTTAATATTTCTGGGAATGCTCTGTATAGGATGTCATCCCTTTTTGTTACCCACTGCCTTGCTCCTCTGAACTTTGCAGTTTTGGTAACAAGATAACACTTTACGAACTTTGAACGAATCAATGATGATAACTTAGACCCAGGTCATAAGTTAATATTTTTCGTGATGATTAATCTGACTTATTATATTAATTTCTATAAGGCAATAACTAAGTCATACTAATCATTTTCGATTGATGTTTGTATGTTGTTAATATAACTGTTAACCCCTTGCGATGATGATTAAGTCATATTAATCATTTTCTTTTATATTTGTAATATATTGCTAGTTGACGTGTAACAATATTACAAAAAATTTCGTAATGTACAACACTCTTTCTCATAGTTGTAGATTATTGGTATGTCCGGAGTTGGGAATTTTAATTGCTTTCCTTCCTTAACCTATAGGTTCAGGATTGAAGCTCTTTGCCCACTATGTAGGGTCTTTCTCAGTTGGTTCTGAGTTTTCCCTTTTAACATTCTATTGGAGTGACACTTGTATTTGTGATGACCATACTTCCCCTTTTTGTTTTTTTTTTACTTTTAATGCTCTGATCATGATCATTCTTTTACATTTTGTTTGTAAACAACATTCTTTATTTGTGCATTATCTCGTAACTCCTCTACCAACTCTAGGGTTGTGAAACATGATCTCATGTTTTCATTCATGTCATATGTTAGGACCTCATTTTTGAAATCTTAAGTTCTGTTGGTATGAGTTATTCCATCCCATATATCAGTGAGAAAGGGGTTTTGCTAGTGGGTATCTTCTCAGTGGTTCTGTAGGCCATAGGATCTGTGGGATTAGGTTGGCCCAAGAACTGTTGACTTGTTTGACTTTTTTCTTCAGTCCCTGAATAATATCTCTATTCTTGACCTCTACCTGCCCATTTTCTTGTGGTCGGTATACCGATGAGAAATTGATCTTTGTGCCAATGTCGTCACACAATCACGTAAACTCCCTACTATTAAACTTTGTCCCATTATCCATCACTATATATATAGGGATATTGAATCTGTACCTAATGCACTTGAATGTAAGTTTTGCTTGCCATGCTTTGCATAACCGTGGGTACCACTAAGGTTTCAACCCATTTAAATTTGGGCGACAAATATAAATTTGGCCTGACCTGTTGATGGTGGGGATGATCAAACAATTTCTAACCTCCATATTAAAAAAGGGACTACCAATCCCGGTTAAAATCTAGAACTATGATTTTCGAACCGTTGGGTCCAAATGTCGAGCCCTCTAGCTGGATTGACTGAAGTTAAAATCTAAAACCGCGATTTTCAAACCGTTGGTCCAAATGTCGAGCCGCATTGTTGACCAAGTCAAAATGTCGAGCCCTCTTAGCATTGACCAAGGTTAAAATCTAAAACTACGATTTTCGAACCGTTGGTCCAAATGTTGAGCCGCATTATTGAAAAATGTCGAGCCCTCGAACATTGACCGAGGATGTGGGGGGATTTCTCTGAGTATCGTGAATTTGGAGGCTTTACACCACCAAAGGATTGTATTTATTTCAGATTTGGGCTACAAGTATTTTTGCTCTTCTATTCTATGGGCTACGAACTTGCCCAATTAATACATCCTATCCCCCTTAAAATGTCAGGATTCTTGCCTACAACTTTTGGTACGTGATTCTTAACTCCATCCTTTGTATGCACATTATATGACGATGTGGAGGTTTAGTATACTAACGAAAGTGTAGACCAATTCTTTGAGTGCCTCCTTGGGATTGTGCTTTATTATTGCTGTCTAGGAACTTATAAATATTGGGTGCTATGAATTGGAACACACCATTAAGTTACTAATACTACTATCCCAAGGAATGAGATATTTAGCCCTAGATTCTTATCTCTGTATGAAATGTTTGTCCATACTATCATCCTTGTTATGTGATACTATTAATATAGTAGTGGGTGTTTATTGAGAACTATGAAGAATCTGACATCATCTCTGTCCTATTCTCACCCTCCTTATGAAAATTGTATCACGTACCAGTGGTTTTGAGAAAAGTTCTTTTTATGAATGACTTCTGTCATTTTATCCCACCTTAATAGTTTGATTAACCTGTTGGGACAGTTTGATGTAAACAGCAAGACTGTTTGTTGGTATTGCACGTAAAAAATATTCCTTTTGGTTTAGGAAATAGCTTGAGTAGACTACATATTAGCCTTATTTTTCCCATACGGAATGAAACTATTTATCTGACCTGGTGGTCGAAATGCCGGTCTTAAATTTTGACCAGAACTAAAAATGTCGAACTTGAGCATTGACTATCAGTCACAATGTTGAACTTTGATTAAGGTATAGTCACTTATGAACATCCGAAGTTCATACCTATTATGACCTCATGCGATTAGGAAAAAATAAAGAATAAAAATAAAACTTAAATCGCATTATTAGGCCTCTTTTGAAGTCTACTTTCATCTGACAAAATTGTGGGATAGCAAAAAAATTCACTGAAATTTTTCCAAAATTTTCCAATTTTGCAACAAATTTGGACCAGTTTTAGGAGTATATGTCTGAACATCCACCTGGGATGAATCATTTATGAATTGGAGACCTGCACCTCATAGGTCTGTTCATACTCTTTTTATTTATCAGTTGACAAAATTTCAGGTCCAAAGTCCCTACGTGGCCTTGGGTATGACGACTATGGTTTGGGAAAAGCCATAAATGGCCAAAATCCCCATACTTTTTTTTTAGAAATATCCTTACCATTTCTAAAAAACAAAAAGAGATTGAGCTCCTTGGGAAAAGTCGAGGTTCATTCCTTTAACATAAGTCTACCCAATTCCCATTGGAAAAAGTCTAGCTCCATTCTTTGGAGAAAAGTCGACTTCAAAAAGTCTAACTCCATTCCTGAGAGAAAAGTCGACTTCAAAAAGTCTAACTCCATTCCTGAGAGAAAGTCTAACTCCATTCCTAAGAGAAAAGTCGACTTCAAAAAGTCTAAGTCCATCCCTGGGAGAAAAGTCGACTTCAAAAAGTCTAAGTCCATCCCTGGGAGAAAAGTCGACTTCAAAAGGTCTAAGTCCATCCCTGGGAGAAAAGTCGACTTTTGGAGGAGCTTTTTCCTGAAAGCTGAGGAACTTGACATTTTGAAGAAAAGTCAGTTCCCGAGTTGGAGAAGCAGTTTCCCTTCAGAGAAGTTGACTTTGCTCTGGAAAAAAGTCGAACCCTTTTTTAGCAAAAGTCGACCTTCAGTGGGGTGATTTCCAGACGCGGCTCCCCGATTGGCGACTTGGGAAAAAAGTCGAACTCTTTTTCCAAAAGTCAAGGATCTTTTGTCGTAAGTATCTTTGAATCACAGACAGCGCCACCTGATGAGGGTAAAACCTGACCAGTGCTCGACGACGCTTCGAACAAGCGCCAGGCGGGGAATTCCGTGAGGAAATCAGGTCGGGACTCAGTTGCTCAGAACTCTGCTTCGCTGGGACTTCTCCACTCCTAATGACTTACCCAAATGAGTGAGAGGTACCTCCTATTTATAGGATTTTTATGGGGGTAATCTGGTCATTTGGGTCTAACCGCCTAACTGACCAGATCTGGTCCCAGGTCGACTTTCTGGGATCGACTTTTCCAGACGTCGACTTTTTCAGAAGTCGACTTCTAGAAAAGTCGATCTTCCCAGGAGTTGACGTGGGACCTCCCTAAACCCGGAATAGGTGTCTTAACTCATCTTGGGTTATCCGAACCTCTAGTTGCTGGTGCGTTGTGACTAAGTTCGGGATACTGTATCGCCAATTTTTAAAATGTCGAGCCTTCGAGCATCGACCGATGTCAAAATCTCACGTCGTGATTTTCAAACCTACAGTCCAGATGTCGAGTCGCATTTCCAAAATGTCGAGTCTTCGAGGATCGACCGATGTCAAAATCTCGCGCCGTGATTTTCAAATCTACGGTCCAGATGTCGAGCCGCATTTTCAAAATGTCGAGCCGTCGAGCATCGACCGATGTTAAAATCACGTTGTCGAGCGTTGGATTTATGATGTCGAGCTAGAGTATTGGAATGTCGGGTGGCAGTGTTTTGGGCCTAGTCTGGGCCTGTTTTCGAGCCCAATAGGCCCATCTGGCCCGTGACGTTTCAACTTCTCGACTTTTGGCTATAAATAGGCGAGGGGTTGGGTACTTCATTCCTCCGCATTCTCCGATCTCCTAGCTCAACTTTCTCACTCCGGTCCTCGACTTCTCAATGCTCGAGTTTTCCAATGTAAGGATTCGACTTGCACTGTGAAAAAGGGGTCGATTTCCTTGAGCCCGACTTTTCAAAGTCGAGCTTCTTGGAGTCATATCTACCCTATCTTGGGTTCGACTTCTTAGAGTCGGCTTTTGGGGTCGACTTTTGGTGGTCGTCCCACCCTCGGATAGGGGTTCGATTTCCCTAGGGTCGACCTGCGCGGTCGACTTTTTAGAATTCTTCCCTTTCGGATGGTGGGTCGACTTCTTTCTGTCGATTCCTTTGGCCGACTTCCTCTGAAGTATTCCCTGAGGGCGGGGTTGACTCCTTGAGCTCGACCTTCGTAAGTCGACTCGTGGAGAGTACCTCTTTTTCGCGTCGACTTTTTTAGGGTCGATTTTTAAATATCGACTCCTGTGAATGTCGACTTCTGTTTTCTAAGTTTCTGACCTTTATTTTTACTGCAGCTTTCTGCTATCCATATCTACTGGAAAGGATCAAACAAGTAAGCTCTCCAAGGCTTACGTTGAAAAGAGTCGGGCCGAGAGGTACAAAGATGATGCGGGGGATACTTCTCGCCAGCTTATCTCTGTGGTTGAGGGTGTTTCTATAACTATCCAGGCCTATGGGTTGAACATATCTGCTGAAACTCTGCCCAGGGGCTCTTCTTTTACAAAGATCTCACCGCCGAAGGCAGCTTCACAAAATAAGGACTTAAAGACGATGCTGCCTCTCAAACCTAGTAAGCCTAGCAGTAAGTTTCTCCTACCCTTATTATTTTTCTATCGTTGGGTAGAGTTTATTTATTAACCTTTCTTGTAGGCCCTGACTCTTCTCCTAACGTGAGAAATTCTGATGGTTCTGAGGCATCTGCCTCCTTTTCTATTAGTGGTCAGAGTCCTAAACCTGCCCATTCTGGGGGTGCTGAGGATTCGAGTACAAGTCGTAGTGAGTCTGATGGGGAGGCTAACATAAATGAGCTTGACTCGCAAGACGAACGTATACCTACCCCTGATGACATAGCTATCTGTCGTAGCCTTGTCCCACCTCTTTCTCATGTTGGACTGCCGTCGGAGGTAACCGAAGATGACATCCTTTTAGATCCCCCTTCGTTTGTCCTAGAGAAACCGAAGAAATCTAGGAACCCCTACCCCTTTCCATATCCGATTGATGAAGACAATGGGGATCCTGCTCCATCTTTTTATAACAAGCCTAACAGGAGTCGGAAAAAATGGAGTGTTTATTTCATCCGTCCCCATAACTATCATTGTGTTTCTCCTCAAATAAGGGAACAGTCATATGGGGTGGACTGTGGTTCAATAAGATCAATTTCTCCTTTAATCACTGGTTACTCCAAGCCTGAGAGCCGTGTTTCTACAAACCGGTTGTCAAAAGAGGCATCGATTAAAGTTTTAATGAGCCTTGAGTCGAGGGAGAGGGTTTATTGGCTCCATCCTGACGAATTTACGGGAGATGTGGCGCCCTATTATATGGTGGCCCTCCCTAAATACTATTTTACTAATTTCCCTATTCTCCCTATCCCATGCTTCATTTGAAAGTAGCTGGCGTATGTATATCCCAACTAGCTAGGCACGGCTTTCTTTTTCTATGATTACGGTTTCCAAAATACCCTTCGAGACTTACATATTAAACCTACATTTAATCTATTTATTCATTATTTTCTTTTTCTGTTGCCTCCCACTCTGAAACACTCATTTCTTGTTCGAGTCGAGTAGCTTCTACTTATCACTACTCCCTTTTTCGTGACCCTCCTACGAGGAGAAGAAAAAATGAGTTTATTTTTATCGATGCACGTTTGTGCCCATATACTATGCTGTCACCTGTATTGGCTAAGCATCGTAACCCTGTTCTTAATCCCATTCTTAGTTTTGAGGAGCTTGAACAGGTCAACTTGCTGAGTGAAAAGTATCCCCAAGCCATCCATCTTTGTGAAGCTAATAAGGATACTTTTACTCGTAAAGGTTAATAATATTTTTATTCTTATTCTTTTTCTGTTTATGTTTCTTATTTTACTAACCTTTTATTGTTTTATGCAGAATATATCAAGCATTATTCTGATGGTGCGACTGACCACATCAGTCAAAAACAAGTTGGGGGAAGCTCTTCCCTGATTCTAGCAAGCCCTCTGACACGAAGAGGTTGTGGAAAATGAATGCCTCCAAACTTCTTCAGGGGCCTTCCACTGAACTTGAGATGGGAGAAATTCGTACTCCCGAGGTTGTTTATTAAGTCCCTGTTCAGCTTCAACACTCTAATGATTCAAGGAAGAGGTCCCCTATTCTACCTACTTCTGCTCTTCCGATAAAGAGACAACGTGTTTTTGAGAAGGGTTCAGCTTTACAACCTCCTATATCTACGAAGGAGACTTTGTCGAAACCTTCCTACCAATCTACTCACGATGAACAAATGTCGGGGCATGAATGTTATCACCCAGTAAATCATGGAAGCAAAACCCCTATTGTTCCTGAAACTGCTGCAAGTCAAGCTGCCTTAAAGAGGATTTCCATGTATGGGTTGGACAAGCTGGTCGAAGAAATGGCCCAAAATTTGGCGAAAATAAGATTCCCTTTGCTCTTTTTTATTTATTCTAATTTTTCTAACTTTATTCTTTATTACAGCTTGATCATTTGTGGAAGGGAGGATTTGCCCCTCTGGGCAAAATCCAGAATCCTCACCAAATCCTTGATGAACTCACCTCCCTATAGCAGAAATTAAAGCTTTCTGAGGCCAAAACTGCGGATTCAAGATATTTCTGCTAAGGATACTCATATCAAGGATTTGGAGGAGAAGAACAGGAAGATGCAGGCTGAACATGCCGATGCCCAAACTTCCAGAACCAATTCTGAAGCCTAAGCAACCATTCAAAAGACACTTGCTGAATCAATTGGTACCTCTCTTAAGGCAGCGGATCAACAGATCCTTCAGCTTAGAAGTGAACTTGATGCTTCAAAGGCTAATCAAACATCTGCTGATGACATCCTAATTAGACACGCTGAGCAGACAGAGGAGCTGAATAACCTTCAGAGGGAAAGTGCGGAAAATGAGGACTTTCTTCGAGCTGAACTTCAGAAGAACATCACTGATGATAACAACTTGGTTCAGTTTGGTTCTCATATGCATCCAGAGTTTGATGCTGAAGAAGTCCTCAAGTGGGTTACAGATCAACTGGAAGAAGCCGACAAACTTCGACTGGAATGGTCCGCGGTTAATGCTGAACCTGCGAGTGAAGTTCTTATGATTGAAGCCCCTCCTCAACTTGAAAAAGTTTTTGACAAGATGGATATTTTGCAAGAAGAGCTTGTTTCAATAGAATCGCTTTTGAAGACTATTGAACTTCCTGCTAACCTGAAGACTGATGTTCCTACCGCTTCAAAGACTGACGCTCCTCCTGCCACAACTGAAGATCCTCCTGCTGACCCTCCTACTGACAATGCCTATTATTTACGATGTTTTCTAACACCTTTTGCCATTTTCTTTTTGTATTTTTAACACTGAATATTTTTGCACTTTAATGTTTTAAGTTAATTTCTAATAAAATTCTATAAGCAACATGATTAAAAAGAATTCAACTATAAAAGAATAGTTACAAATATATCTACCTTATCTCCAGATAGTAAGTTTTGTAACTTATAAAAGTATAACTGTAAATTGTCAGCGTGCCAGGTGTTGGAAATATAACTTTCATCTTCCCGTTTTAGTCTATAAGTCCCGGGATGGAGTTCTTCTCCTACTATGTAGGGTCCTTCCCAATTAGCTTCTAACTTACCTTTAGAACAATCCTTCCTGGTTATACTTACCTTTCTTAGGACTAGGCTCCCTTTCCTTATATTCTTTAACTTCACATTTCTGTCATGATACTTGGCGACACTTTGCTTGTAGGCGGCACTATTGGCCTGCGCATTATCTCGCAACTCATCCACCATGTCGAGGGTTGTGGCACACGATCTCATGTTTTCTTCCATATCGTATGTTAGCTCCCTGATTGTGGGGACACTAAGCTTTATTGCTATCAACGCCACCATTCCGTATGTTAGAGAGAATGGGGTTTCACCAGTAGGTGTTTTCTCCGTAGTTCGGTAGGCCCATAGGATCTCCGGAAGTAGATCAGCCAATGAATTTTTAGCCTGTTCGACTTTCTTCTTCAGTCTTTGAACAATTGCCCTATTGGTGACCTCTACCTTTCCGTTTCCTTGTGGCCGACACACCAATGAGAAATGCACCTTTGTGCACATGTTATCACATAACCTTGTGAATTCTCCGCCTGTGAACTGTGTCCCGTTATCTGTGACTATGTGAAGAAGTGCGCCAAATCTGCACATGATGCATCTGAATACAAATTTGGTTGCCGCACCTTAGGTGGTTTTGGGTACAGCTATTGCTTCGACCCATTTCGTGAAGTAACTAAATGGTTTACCACGACATATTTTATTTGCTTCTCTTAGATTATCTACATCGGTTTGCATGTGGGCTAGATGCATTAGGGAAGGGTTATATGGTTGATGAGCGAGTGATTTATGATATGTATTAATTATATTGTGGAATAGTGAGTGTAATATTGTGACCAATAAGTGAAGTGTTACTTGAGTGAAAATGGATAATATTGATTGGAGGTGAATTACAATTACAGTGTGAGTGTTATATAATAGCGTAAAATGTTCTGATTCTCATTGATTTCAATGATTATGATTCTGTATATGTGATGTGGCTGACGTTAGTGAACCCATACCGAGTCGATGAAATATTTAACTCACTCATCTTTGTGTTCATTGTATGATAGGATGGAACCAATGAAAAGATGCACGACGGTGAAGGGGCGAAGTTAATTGAGTTTTGTTTTTTTTGTTTTGTTACTTTGTTAAACTTTATCTATGATAGAGATTATTATTTAGATGGATTATGAAACGTGCATATTTTAGATATTGATACTTAAACTTATAAACATGTTCGACCCATATTATTGCACTTGTTTTTACATGGTTGTACTCACCATCATGTGTGTATGCTTTTATGTGAAATAAATTAAGTATTAGTTTAGAATCGTTAACATCCCATTAAGGGATGTTACACCTACGATAAAAATGAATAAATAAGACCTATACACTCATAAAGGTTTATTTATAAAATAAAGAATAAGAACTCGCATACTAGAAGGAGGCCTCCTCTTCAGGAATATTTATGACTGGCGATACATGCATGTTTCTTGTGCTCTCTTCAGGGGGGAGTACTGGTGAGACATGCCTGATTACGGCAGTCACTCCCAGCAACGCCTCAATAAGGACTAGGGTTCCGTCGCTTTACGCCTGACCCCCGGAGAGGTCCCACGGTGCGGAACAAGTTCATCGTCCAAATCGCCGAGTTAACCCATGAGTCGCGATTGGACTACCAAGTCGCCAACTTTAGGGATAAGTCGCCGAGTTAGGGCCCAAATCAGCAGTATGGTAGACTGCACATCTCGCCCCTGGAAACTCGACAAGTTTGCCCTAAATAGGCGATTTCCATACCTGAATCGCCGACTTACGACCGTTACTCACCGCCAGCCAACGCCATAAATGCTTCCATATATGGCCATAGGCGCGATATCCGCCTTTGATCGGGCCCTCCAAGACCCTATAAAAAGGATCCCAAGGGGACACTCAAAGGCACAACACAAGTTCCACTCTCACCAAAGCATCACTAAGAAACTCGCCGATTCTCACTAGAATCGACTAGTTTTTACTTGCAGGTATTTGACATAGAGCGCGCGTCGTGGACTCCAGAGCCTCCAGCATCACCTCGCACCACCGCGAGCCCTGGTAGCAGATTCAGTGCTTCATCAGCTGGCGCCGTCTGTGGGACTACCGAACCACCGGTATCCCGTCGTAATCGCGATTTTTTTTGCAAAATCCGGCTCGAGCTCTCCCAGAGGGTTCGCCGACTTTGTCAACTAAGTCGCCGATTTAGATCGATAGCCGATTCTCGGCTCAGGTCCGATTTATTCTTAAATCGCCGACTTAGCCTTGAGAATCGCCCGATCCGGAATATCGTCTGATAGCTAAGAGTGCTATCCACGACTTTGTTCGAAAATGCCTCAAAATCTAAAGTCGCCGATTTAGACCTTTAAATCACCGATTTTTCTTTGTTTTTCGAACAAGCTCAGTCAGGTCACCTCCCCGCTTTGGAACTTCCCCACTTTTGTTTCTATGGCCATCATCGAAAAACAAAAGCACCCTTACGCCACGAGAAGTAAGGGTAAAATGCCAGCAATCGAGCTGGAGCAGGGCGAGCAGTCTCAACCAAAGAGACCCGATAATGCTCAACCAGACCAAACAAACTCGGTTCCTTCACATTTCGAGGAACACATAGTGCCCAAGGCTCCTCCCACCTTGGAAGAAAGGTTGTTCAGCTTTATGGACAACATAGAAAGAAGGATGACTAACCTCGAGCAAGCGAGGAGTCAAAGGACCACCATCCGTGAGAGAGCGGATGAATCTGGGTCCATTTACTCTCCATCTGCGGAGAAAACCAAACAGAGTTCCCGTCTTAAAACAAAGACGGGACCTAGTAAGTGTCGCTCCGAAAGGACTCTTACCACTCGGTTCGTGGAGGATCTTCGTCGGAAACTGGCCAACGACCCAGCTGTCGGCAATCCGCACGAGATCCTAAGGATCAAAAGTGCTCCTCTTCACGAGGACCTTTTGAGGGAATCTTTTCCACCCACCTGGCGGGTACCCAGGATTAAAGCGTATGATGGTTCAAATGATCCAAAAGATCACGTAAACCTCTACCTTAATATCCTGGAACCGCAAACCATCGATGATGGACTGTTGTGTCGGGCATTCCCCGACACTCTCAAGGAAAATGCTTATCGATGGTTATCCGGTCTGCCAGCTGGCTCAGTCACCATTTTCGCAGACCTCTCGTCAAAGTTCATCGCCCAGCATGTGGGGATGATAAGGATTAAACACAGTGCCAACGCACTTCTGGCACTTCGACAGGATAAGCTGTCTCTTCGGGATTACACGATTAGATTCACTACAATGATGACATAAGTGAATGATCTAATCCCAAGTGTGGCCATAGCGGGATACGTCAGAGGATTGCTCCCCTTCTCTCCTCTGGCCCAGAATCTGACTCTCCATAAAGTGGACTCTCTACCCGACCTCTTCCAACGCGCTCAATCGTACATTGAAGTGGAAGAAGAGGATGAGAATAAGCTAGCTGAACTTGGGACTCCTAGCTTCAAAAAACAAAAGTTTGAGAGGAAGGGGTATAGTGGAAACAACAATTTCCACGGCACCTCTAACAAGTATACCGACAACAGGACTGAAACTTCCAAAAAAGAGTGGAAGCCTAGGCACGATAACAAGGTGTACCAAACCTCAACCAGTCAACCGCCAAAGGGTGCATCTCAACTGTGGAGAAAAAATACCCCGCTTACAATCAGAAAAGGCGAGCTGTTTGAGAAACTAAAGAACCGAGCGGATCTGCCTGCTCCTCGTTCAGACCCTGCAAGCAAAGATGGCCGCACACAATCTAGAAAATACTGTAAATTCCACAAGGACTGCTGCCACCTGACAGACCATTGCAGAGAATTCTCGTCTTTTGTCGAGCAATTGATCTCAAAGGGAGAACTTGGCAATTGCAAATCTGACCCAAAGGGGAAACGTCCACGCTCTCCTTCGCTAGATAGCGACAACAGCGAGGATCGCCAACGGAAGACCATCAATATGATATTTGGTGGTGGATCTGTTGGCCAAAATAGAGGATATGCCCGAAAGGTGCTGATGTCACAATCAACACCTCGAGACAACGAAAAACGGGTCCGCGAGGAGAAGTCAATATTCTTCTTCGAAGAGGACCTGGAATATGTCCTGCAACCTCACGAGGACCCACTCGTGATCCAAGCAGACATCGGTCCCAATTCCCGAGTCGAAAGGATGATTGTCGACAACGACAACTCTGTGGATATTTTTTATATGGACACTTTTACCAAGATGGGCCTTAAAAGGGATGAACTATCTCCCTGTAAGGAAGCCATCTATGGTTTCACTAACATCGCCGCCCCAGTGGCCGATGTTATTGATTTGAAAGTCTCCATCGGTTCCAAGCGAGGAAGGGTTAGCCGAACGTGTCATTTCATAGTTGTGGAAGTAGAATCCACTTTTCATGGCATATTCGGACGTCCCTTCATCTACGAAATCCAAGCAGTCCCGTTTTCTTATCACCAATGCATTCGATACTCAGCAAATGGGTTCGTTGCAACTGTCAAAGGATTACAAAAGGATTCTAGGCAGGGGTATAAGAAGGCAACCCAGCTGAGCAGGCTTAACAACATGCTCGTCCATGCCCCGCCCGACATTGAGGAAAGGGAGAAATTACAACCTGTGGACGAGACTGAAGTATTTCTGCTGAAAGGGGGACAAATGGCATTAGGGAAGGGGTTACCCTCTGACTTAAGAGCCAAGCTTTTGACTGTCCTGGAGGAGCACCAGGACAGGTTCGTTTGGGAGGGTGAGGCACCGACACAGAATGCGCTTCAGATTGTGACGCACAAACTTAACGTCGACTCATCCATTTCAGCTCGACGCCAGAAACGTCGAGTACTCACTTCTGACAGGTGGGAAACAGCCAATGAGGAAATATCGAAACTCCTGAATGCTGGGCACATTCGAGAGGTTCGATATCCGACTTGGTTGGTCAACCCCGTCCTTGTCTAGAAGCCCAATGCAAGAGGCGTATGTGTATTGATTTCACTTATCTCAATAAAGCATGCCCTAAGGACAGTTACCCATTGCCATCTATCGACGAACTAGTCGATGGAGCATCCGGTAACGAGCTCCTCTCTATGATGGATGCCCACTCAGGATACAACCAGATCCTGATGCATGAGCCTGATGAGGAAAAAACATCCTTCATCACGGACTCAGGGACATTCTGTTACAGAGTAATGCCATTCGGCTTGCGGAATGCTGGGGCTACATTCCAACGTTTAATGGACAAGGTTTTCGCGGACCAGATAGGGCGCAATGTTTCCGCTTACGTCGATGACATCCTAGTCAAGTCGTCAAGCATGGAAAAACACCCTTATGATCTGAGAGAAACCCTTGATACACTAAAGCAATATGGAATGAAGCTCAACCTATCCAAGTGCGCATTCGGAATCAAGGAAGGCAAGTTGCTTGGTTTCTATGTAGGTCAGCACGGGATCAAACCTAATCCCGACAAAATCCAAGCTATCCTTGATATGGAAGCCGCCTGCACAATCAGAGAAGTACAAAGGCTGAACGGTCGGATTAATGCACTCAATCGTTTTATATCACAAACGGCTGACAAGTGTAAACCGTTCTTCCAATTACTGAAAACTGCGGCTAAGGGTAGTATCACTTGGACACCGGAGTGCGAGGAGGCATTTGCTAAGTTAAAAGCACATATGTCCTCGCTCCCCATGCTAACATCACCCAAAGAGGGAGAGGACCTGTACTTATACATAGCGGCCTCAGAAGAAGCCGTGAGTGCAGTCCTCATCGCGCAGAGGGACAAGGACTAGGTCCCTATATACTACCACTCAAGGCGACTACAAGGTGCTGAACTACAATACTCTCCTATCGAGAAGATCGTATATGCGGTGATCCACGCTTGTCGTCGCTTTCGAGCTTACTTCTTAGCGCACACGATTGTGGTACTAACATCGTGTCCTTTGTACCGTCTACTTCACAAATCCGATATTTCTGGGAGGTTAACCAAATGGGCAATCGAGCTCAGTGAGTTCAACTTGGATTTCCGACCAGCCATTGTCATCATCAAGGGGCAAGCTGTGGCCGACTTCATTGTCGAACTCACACCACCCAATTTGACCCAACCTTGGGTTGTAGAAGTAGACGGCTCGAGTTGTAGCACAAGCTCAGGTATCGGAGTGAAAATCCATAGCCCGGATGGAAAAAACTACGAACACTCGGTACGGCTTCACTTCCCGGCCTCTAACAACGTCGTGAAATATGAAGCGGCCATACACGGCCTTAAACTATTAAGAACTCTCGGCGTTGAGAATGTCACGCTCCGCACTGACTCCCAGCTCGTAGTTCGGCAAACCACTGGTGAATTCACTTGCAAGGAGCCACAAATAACCAAATATGTGGAGGCAATGGTACCACTCACTAAGCAGTTCGCTGAGTTCAAATTCGAACAAATCCCTCGAATCCAAAATTCGCCCGCCGATGCTTTGGCACGTTTGGCGTCGGCCTGGGAAGGAGGGCAACGCGAGATTTTAGTAGACTTCATACTCCAGCCTACAAGCCAAGTATTGACTGTTACCTCCGACCCTCAAGAGGATTGGAGGCAACCGATATTGGTATTCATTCAGAATGGAGTACTTCCTGACAATAAAGGGGATCCCAAAAAGTTGAAGCATAAAGCGGCAAAGTATTGTGACATCAGAGGGGTGCTTTACAAAAAGTCCTTCGATAGCCCGCTGCTACGCTGTTTGGCCAAACCCGATACGGATAAGGTTATTCAGGAAGTACACGAAAGCTCGTGCGGACTCCATGAGGGAGGAAGAACACTGGCCTTCAAAATCATAAGGCTGGGGTATTATTGGCCCACTCTAAGGTTGGAAGTTCGCACTTACGTCCGCAAGTGCCGAGCATGTCAGCTGCACATCCCCATGCAGCTGAAACCATCCGCGGACATGACTCCGATTCTGAGTTCGATCCCTTTCGCAAGATGGAGATTGGACATCGTAGGACTATTCCCCCCCTCAACATCCCAGGCTCGGTTCATCTTTGTAGCAGTAGATTACTTTACAAAGTGGGTCGAGGTTCAGGCTGTAGCGAAAATCACTCAGGATGCGGCGGTCAAGTTCGTCTACCGCTCCATAGTCTGACGATTCGGAGTTCTCCAACACATTGTCACGGACTATGGCACGCAATTCACAGGGGGAAAATTTTCAAAAATATGCGAAGACCTAAACATAAAACTCCACTTCGCCCCCGTTTACCGACCTCAGGCAAACGGGCAAGTGGAGGTCACCAACAAGGCCATCGTATAAGGATTGAAAAAGAAAATTGAATCAGCCAAAGGGACTTGGGCAGACAAGTTGTGCGAAATCCTATGGGCATATTGCACAACGATTAAAAACCCCGCGGGCAACACTCCTTTCTCTATGACCTATGGAGTGGAAGCAGTCGTACCAGTCAAGATGAGTATACCAACATATCGAGTCTCGAAGTACGACGAACAAACAAATGATCAAAACCTAGCTACAGAGCTAGAGTTGAAGGATGAAACCCTTGACGAGGCGGACCTGTTGAACGAATCATACAAGGCAAGCGTATCAGGGTACCACAATCGCCAAGTACGCAAAAAATTCTTCCTGTCAGGAACTCTCGTCACGCGAAAAGCTAGCATAACAGAAAGGAATAGACCAAGAAATAAATTGTCATCGAACTTCGAAGGTCCCTACATCGTCGAAAAGGAAATAAGGCCAGGAACTTATCGCCTACGGCGACAGGATGGAACAATAGTTCCAAACACCTGGCACGCGGACAACATGCAACAGTACTACGCATAGTACTCATCGCATTACGTTTATTTTCTTTAATTTTCCTAGTATGTATGTTAGTCAATCATAGAATTCTTTCTTCATGTTATAACCCGCAAGGATACCCTAAAAAGTCTATTTTGTCGCTTCGGCCTCAGTAGAACAAGGATCATTCTGTCGCTACGGCCCCAATGATCCTATCCCATCTTGTCGCTTCGGCCTTGATACAGATCAACAAGTCACTCCATCACTAGTACAGGAGTCAGACTACATCCTCAAGGTTCAAATCCAGGGTTAGTACGAACAGGTCCAATTTAGGCATGCAAGCCTAGAATTGCGACCACAATCCTCATTCGCACGGGCGAATCAGGAATTAGTGGGTGTTACATCAATTTATCACTCAAACTATTTTCAACCCTAAAAGTTAATTTAAAAGTATAAATCATTTTCGAGTTTAACTAGCAACTAAACTACGATTCGTACGACCAAGCTTACGCCTGAAGCGGCTAAGTAGAGTTAGCAGAATCTAACTTACGTCCAGAGCGGATAAGTTACGATTTGTGTATCTAGTTTCAACCTTATGTTACAACTTTAAAATATTTATACAAAAAATTAACAAAAGCAAAATAGTTCGTTGATTGATAAAAATAACAAAAAATCCACTACAAAATTACAAAAAATCCACTCTAAGTCTAATCTTCTTCTTTCCTCGCTTCTCGAACATCGCTCTTTGGGAAGATACTCTCAGATAATTTGGGTGCAACATTCATTTCAAAGAACCCAATTGGACCCTGCAAATTAAAGCATGTCGCAATAGATCTCCCATTTGTACAGGAGAAAGGGGACATCACGATAGAGCACATTCCCGGCAACACGCAATGGGCAGATGCATTGACAAAACCACTACCGGCAAGGCTATTTCTAAATCTACAGAACAAACTCGTCGGAGAAGCTCTGAGAGCTTAAGGGAGGGGGTATGTGAGTAATACAACAGAATCAATTAGTTGTTATTACTTAACAGATTAGTTATATAAGAATATATTGAAATTTAAGGTAAAATAGCAATTTTACCACAACACTGAGTTCAGGACCTAAGTGTAATAAAGATAATCCAAAGGTTATAACAAAACAGAATAAACTGTTTTGTTTATAACTTAAAAGGGGTTATCTGTAAAAGTTTCAATAAATCGTTTTTGGACTTAAATGCAATTAAAAGAAGTTGTAGAACTATAAGAATTTGATATATGGATCAAATCGTAAATATTACAACTATTTAGTAAGTCTTGGTTATATAAGAAATATAATTAATCCAAGGACTACTAAATTAATATCACAAACTAAAGTCAATGACCTATTTGTTATTACTAATAAATTTGTGTGTATGTGCAGCAATTGTTACAATTAAACTCCCAATAGGATCCAGATCAAGGCCCGATTAAGACCAATCCAGGACCCGATTAAATTAAACTAATCTTGATTAATTAGTTATTAGTTTGATTGTAATAATTGGTTGTTAAACTTGTATAAATATTCAAGGATTAATATCAATTAAAGTACTCAAATTTTTACACTGATTAATTGAAAGTCAAAACTTGAAATTTCTTTTACAATTTTCCCTTTCTCCCATTCGTTCTTCTTCCTCCTCACTGACCGGTAAATCGGTTTTTCCCAAAATGCTTGGGCGGAAAACCCTAGAAGAGAATCGGCCAAATAAGTGCTTCCAGTGGCTCTCCGGACTCCCAACGAACCCACATTCTCGCCGGCGCATCTTCCCCTCTAGAAATCATCATGGTATCATTGGTCAACCCACCTGGCAACTATTCTCAGGCCAACAGGCCAGCAGCTTCCGCGATTATTCCGGCTGACAATCCTGCAGCTTCCGTTGCTCGTCCCAGCAATCCAATTCAGACTCCGGCAGCCTCACATCAATCGTCATCAGGTTCTACTGGAAAATCAAGAACAAATAATTTTGATAAAGGTTTATATAATTCAATTTTTAAAAGGCACAAAACAGAGAGGTACGTTTCTCCACTTCAAGACCCAGAGTCTCCTTTTTTTCTGACCTCTGGTGATCACCCGGGGGCTATATTCGTACCTGAGAGATTGGTTGGAGAAACCAATTATATCACTTGGTCTAATGGGACGAAAGTCTCATTAGTATCATGAAGAAAAGAACCCTTCATTAATGGACAGATTAGAATGCCGGATGACATTGATAGTAGGGAATACAATATCTGGAAAATTGTGAATGGCTTAGTGTTAGCTTAGATTCTGAATTCTGTTTCTCCTCAAATTCAGTCCACACTAATGTATACATGTGATGCTTACCAAGTTTGGTTAGATCTAGAAAGTAGATATAAACAAGGAAATGCCCCTAAGGTTAATCAAATCAAATATGAATTGTGTTATTTGCAACAAGGTTCACTGTCCGCTTCTGAATTTTATGATAAATTCAGATCAATTTGGGACCAATTAGTCCAAATTGATGAGATAAAAGAAGAATTTTGCAAAACATGCAAAAAGCTATATCTACAAAAGGAAGAGAGTGACATGATTCACCAATTCTTACTAGGCCTGAATGAGAGTTTTTTTAATCTAAGAACTCAGATTCTATCACTAGAAAAACTGCCCAATATGAATAAAATCCTTGGGTTAGTCATACAAGAGGAAAAACAGAAATTCAAGTTTAGAGAGCACACAAATGAAAAAGTTGAATCAGCTTTCTATGGCCAAAATACTAAAGATAAGAATACAACGGATAAGTCAAAAATCATGTATTCTAAAAGTGGAAAAAAATTAGATACTAGGTTTTATTGTGACAATTGCAAGTATTATGGTCACACAAGAGATAAATGCTATCACCTAGTTGGCAGGCCAAAAGAAAAATTTCAGAAAAAGTCTCAAGGAAAGAAAACCCAAGGCACTACCACAGATAATGATGTAGCCAATCAAGTAGCTTCTACTAGCAACCAACAACAACTCATGCTAACTCAAGAAGAAATCCAGTTTTTTAAAGAGCTAGTCTCCTCAACCAAAACAAACAACAATTCTGGTAAAATTTCTTCTTTTTCATTCAATATTAATTCATATATTGATAAATGGATAGTAAACTCGGGTGCATCACAACACATGACTGGTAGTCTTCATTTATTCACAAAACCTCTAATTCAAGAACATAACCATTTTGTAACTATACCTAGTGGAAAAACACTAATAGTTCAAGGGATTGGATGTATTAAAATCTCAGAAGATTTAATACTTAAAAACGTTTTATAAATTCCTGAATTTAAGGTTAATCTAATAGCTATAAGCAAATTAACCTTAGATAATGACATTAAAGTAGTTTTTGATGATCATTGTTTTAAATTTCAGGAAAATAAATCCGGGAAAGTGATTGGCAAGGGTGAATCAAGTGATGACTCTATTTTTTCACACCCCACTTTTTCTTAGCTAATTCAGTCATAAATTTCAGAACATGGCACCAAAGATTGGAGCACATCTCTTCGGAGAAAATGAAGATTCTAGCCACCAAATATAAAATTAGCTATAAAACTTCTAAGAATGATTGTAATAGTTTTTCTTGTAAGAATAATGATTGTATTGATAATAATAATTCTGTTTTGAATGAAATGTTGAATAAAAATACTGTTTTGAATAAAAATTCCATAGTGGATGAAAATTCCAATTTTTTCCAGTAAAATTCAGATTTAAATGAAATTAAGGCAACTTAACAAAATTGTAAAATATGCCCATTAGCAAAACAGTCCAAACTGAAATTTTCCATAAGTTCCTCAAAGTCCAAAAACATTTTCGACCTAGTCCATATAGACATATGGGGGAAGTTCCCAATAACATCCCATGATGCATGGTTATAGTTATTTTTTAACCATAGTAGATGATTTTAGTAGAGGAACATGGATATATTTGATTAAAAATAAATCAATGGCAATACAATGCTTTGAAATCTTTTACAAGATGGTCAAAAATCAATACAACACAAATTAAAATTATTAGAAGTGACAATGGAGGTGAATTCACCTCCAATAACTTCAAGAGAATGACTGAAAAACATGGAATAATTCAGCAATTCTCATGTCCTTACACTCCTGCACAAAATGCAAGAGTAGAAAGAAAACACAGGCAACTCTTGAATATTGCAAGAGCTCTACATTTCCAAGGAAATATCCCACTAAAATATTGGGGAGAATGCATTCTAACCGCAGCTCACCTCATAAATAGAATTCCTTCTAAAGCTATTGAAAACAAAACACCCTATGAAATAATACGTAAAAAAATCCCCGATTTTGAAAGGCTAAAATCACTTGGTTGTTTATGCTATGCCTCAACAACTCAAATAGAGAATAAATTCTCACCCAAAGCCTTTCAAGGTATTTTTATGGGATATCCCAAAGGCATCAAAGGTTATCTTATTTTGAGAATTTCTGATATGAAATTTATTGTTTCAAGAAATGTCTCGTTCAGAGAATCAATATTCTCATTTAAAGACAATATGAGTCTAAAAAAACTGAAGAATTAGATTATCTTCAAAAAATTTATAACAATGTTTTCTTTTATCATGATGACTCAAATAAGTCTTGGTATGATTATAAGTTGAATAACCAAGACAAAAATAAAGAAAAACTCTCTGAATCTCATAACAGAACAGAGGATAAAAATAAAAATCTGGAAAATAAAAGTCCAGATAGAAGATCAGAATATGATCAGTTGGATCCAGGGCACACTGGATCAAATAAAACAAACCATTTAGCACATGATCATATGGAAAGCATCACCAATGATCATATGAATAAAAACATAAATAATAACAATGTTGAGCATAATCACAGCCAACAAAATGCTATAAGCACTGAAAATATTCAGATCATTGAAAACAATGAAAATACTGAAATTTTGGAAAATAACACAAATTCTGAAAATTTTCAGAATAATAATGAAACAAGTAAATCAAATACAGAGGCGTCAAAAAATCAGTCTAACACCTCTGAAAACACAAGAGGGCAAAATTTACAGAAAAATTTTCAGCAACAAGTTATATCCTGCAAATTTTCAGAAAACCCCCTAGAAATAAAAAATGATCTTCAAAAAACCCAAAGTGGGTAGAAGCAATGAAAAACGAAATGGAAGCACTCCATTTAAATAACACTTGGACCTTGACTATGCTTCCTCATGATAGGAAGATTGTAGAGTCCAAATGGATTTATAAAATCAAATATAAGCCCAATGGTGAAATAGAAAGGTACAAGGCTAGACTGGTAGCAAAAGGGTTCACACAAAAAGAGGGTTTCGACTACTATGAAACTTTTGCCCCTGTAGTCAAAATGACTACAGTTAGAACAATTATTGCAATATCAGCAATAAAAAGATGGAACATCTACCAGTTAGATGTGAACAATGCTTTTCTTCATGGACATCTCCATGAAGAAGTATATTTAAAACCACCACAAGGACTCCTCCATGAAGGAGATAAAAGGGTTTGCAAATTAAAAAAATCCCTATATGGCTTAAAACAAGCATCAAGAAACTGGTTTGCCAAGTTAAAGGGAGTACTGCTTGAAATGAAGTTCTTCCAAACACCTTCTGATTACTCATTGTTTGTTAGAAATAAAAATGAAAATATAATATACCTATTGGTATATGTTGATGATATCATCATCACAGGAAATAATGAGACAAAATTTTTTCTAATTAAAAAGAATATTGAGAAAAACTTCAAAATTAAAGATTTAGGGAGATTGTCCTACTTCTTAGGGATTAAAGTCTCATACCCATCAGAAGGCATATATTTGTCACAAAGAATGTATGCACTTGGCATACTAGAAGAAAGTGGACTCATGGATGCAAAACCATCAAAGGTGCCCATGGAAAGACGTGTAAATCTAAGGAATGAAAATGCCAAGGTTTTAACAAACCCAACTCTTTACAGGTCACTAGTTGGTAAATTAATATACCTAAATATATCACTAGACCTGACCTAAGTTTTCCTGTTCACTGGTTAAGCCAGTTCATGGGAAATCCAAATTAAATCCATCTCCATGCTCTATTCAAGGTAATAAGGTACCTTAAAAATGCACCTGGACAAGGGATAATATACAAATCTCAAAATCAAATGAATCTCCATGGTTATTGTGACTTAGACTGGGCTTCATGCCAAATAAGCAGAAAATCCCTATCAGGGTACTGTATGTTCCTAGGAACATCATTAGTTTCTTGGAAATCCAAGAAGCAAGACACCATTTCTCTATCATCATGTGAAGCTGAATATAGAGCCATTAGTAAAACTCAATGTGAGATACTATGGCTTCATCAACTTTTCAAAGATCTAAAATTGCAGATAGCCATGCCAACCTCATTATACTGTGATAACAAATCGGCAATATATCTTCCTAATAACCCAGTATTTCATGAGAGAAGCAAACATATAGAAATCACATGCCACTCAATTAGATAAATGATAGAAAAGGGGATAATTCTTCTAAAACAAGTTGGCACAAAATACCAACTTGCAGACATCTTCGCGGAAGGAGACGACGGACCTCCAAGAACTCCATCTTCGCGGTTCCGCGTGATGACGGAGTTCCTGGAACTCCACTTGCAGCGACTTGGAGTACAATAAAGAAGGAAATGACCTGATCCCAAATCATTGTCTCCAATCTACAGACCGGAGATCGATCCAAGATAGAGAGACGAAGGCAGTATTTGGGAAGACTGTCTTCGGTAGACGGAATGCAGACAATGGCTGAATGATCTGAGCCTGCAACTGAATCTTCAACACTGGAACGCTAGACTAGAGAATCTTCAAGTAGAAACTCCAAGCTATCAATCCAATTTCACTAAGCCGCTTGGCTGATTGAATTGAATGAATAGGACTCGGCTCTCTAACAATCCAATTTCTCTGTAACAGAATTTGAATTCAATTGGGGAGGGAAAAAGCATACTGGTATATATTTCATATCATGTAAAAATACATATGGTGCCCTATATATGGGGATTTACAGAGTTTACTGAATTTTAAAGTAAAAACAACTAAACAAGTGATTATAATCTTCAAGATATTTGTTAAAGTACAGAATTAAAAAAAATACAACTAAACAAATGATTATAAATTCATTTGTTCTTACATTTATTTTTATACTAATGAACTCCTAATTAACTACTAGCTAATTCTTCTTAATAAAAGATACAATCTTTGAGCTTGTTTGGAATCTTTTACTCTCTTACTGATCTTTTTGAGTTATGTTTGCCTTTGATTCTTGTATGTTCTGAACTAGTTCTTGTAGATCTTCTTCTGAATCTTATGAATTTTCTGATTCTTCTCAATCAATTCTTCTATTTGCTGATTTTCATTAACTTCTCCCCTTGATAACATCTATTCAATATTTTTATTGACTCACTCTTGTGGTAAAATGATACTATCAGCCCCTAGAATGGACTAATTGCCTGGGTCTGCAGTCTGCAGATTGTGTCGGAGATGGAGTACGTAAAAAGGAAAAAGGTAAAAAAGATGGTTTCAAACAATAAACCTAAAATCCAAAATAAAGTCTAATTACAATGGGATTGAAGAATCTATAAAATATTTGTCGATATAATCAGAATTATGAGAATTATGTGACATCAGAATTATGAGAATTACGAAGGTCCAAAAGTACAATACAATTATAAATAGAGAGATAAAACCTTGAATAATAAAATTAGCCTACTGTTAAAATTAAATAGCCATTTAAATTCAGTTGTTTACAGTCATCCAAATCGAGTTGTCATAAATTAAACCGCGTAGAAGGGTGAACCTACAAGAATTACTCTTTCTATATATAACATCGATCCTATGGCTTAAAAAAGTCAAAGAAATCAAAATGAGTTTACAAGTTGCAATTAAATTGACATAAATAAATGAATCTAAACTTTGAATTAAGAAATGGCATGTTAGGGTTTATCCAATTCAACCTCTAAATGGTCTCCAGATTGGGTCGGAGATGGAGTATGTAGAAAGCATACATTCTCTAACAAGATTGGGTTGAAGAAATCAAATAATCTACTTAATTGTCAAGTTGTAAAAAATGGAAATAGTTAATCGAGGCAAATTAAGCTTTGAATCAAGGACTAATTAATTAATATAGGAGTGTGTTTATAGCATTGATCCTTTCTTTGGCTAACAAAAGTCAAAGAAATAAAATTAAATGAACAAACCACCAGTTGTAATTAGAATATTCAAGTAATTAATTAACAAATGTGTCAAAGGTTTGAATTAATTATGGAATGGTAATTAAGCCTAATCATAAGTCAATTACTTCAATCATGGGATTTCATTTTTTCAACATATATATCTTCATTTCCTCTCTGAATTCAATAAAGAATGCAAGAAGTTTGTTATTGAAGTGAAATTGACGAAGAATTCAGAATAGGAAATGTAAAAAATAGATAACTAGCTGGAAATTAATGCTGGCAATTGAATTCTGCAACACAACGATGTCTATAAATACCAACCAATCATGCAAATCATATCATATCAAATTACTTCATTTCTTATTCCAAATTGTTTCTTTTTTTCATATCGAAATCAACTTGCTATAGCCAATATGGCTCGTTCTTCTACTGTGAATGTCGCTGCCCTTGCGGTCATGATTCTTTGTGTTAGCATGGCCTCTGCATCGAGAGTCTTAACTTCGTATGCTAGAGGTTCTGGGAATGGAAGCGGGGGTGGTAGGGCCTCTAGCAATGGCGATGGATCTGCACGTGCTTATGGATCAGGTTCGGGTTATGGAGACGGCGACTCATACAAGGATGATTATCCTTATTATTATTATAATGGTGGTGGTGCTGGCGGATATGGAGATGGAAACGGAAGAGGTGGAGCTTCATCCCAAGGGGATGGAAGTGCAACTGGGTATGGTAATGGATCTGGTAGTGGATCTGGATACAATTCTGGCGGTTACTACGGAGGCGGTTACACAAATGCAGGTGGAAACGGAGGTGGCGGTGGAGGTGGATCCAGTAATGGAAATGGAAGTGGAAACGGATCTGGTTCTGGTCGTGGATCAGGATCTGCCTCCACTTCAGCGTACAATGGTTACACCAGTGCGAGCGGAAGTGGTGGAGGTGGTGGCAGTGGAAGTGCTTCAAGTAAAGGAAACGGTAGTGCTTCCGGATATGGAAGTGGATCGGGTTCTGGGTACGGCAATGCCAATTAAGCAATGTTCATCTGCAACGTTTTACCTACATATGGGCTGTGGTCTAGTCGTCTATTATAATTTACTTATAATTGTTTCTATTTCTATTTTCAAAAATTAATAAATAAAATTGACCATCGTATAAATAAATAAAATTCAAATTACAGAGATAAATTGAAATTTAATGAATTGATTAATATTGTTTGTTTGTCAAGAATATTACCTTCCGGACGGGTCGGGTTTAACCCAAGTGGGACGGGTCGGGTTTAACCCAAGTGGGACGGGTCTTAACATATGGGCTGAGTAAGATGTAATCCAGTAGAAGCCCAGTCCAGTAGGAAAATATATAAATACCCCCAGTGGTCGACTGTCACAAGGGGAGAACATCGGTGTATAGGTTTAATACTAAATCATCAAAACAATTCCCGAAGGAGGTGATAAGGGACAGGTCACGGGCAAGACGGCCCCAGTATCCGTCCCGTTATGCTAGAACGGACCGTGGAACGGAATGGGTCAGGTACCCTAATCCCTTGCCCCGATTCCTGTCCCGGATCTGGTGACCGGAGCACGGAACGGGGCGGAACAAAGGTGACCCACCTGAAATTATAAAAATAAAAAACTAGAAAATATAAATTATAAAAAAATAATTAAAAATATAAACCTAAAATTTAAAATAGATAAACTTTTTACCATAATCCTTAAAAAATTTAATTTTAATATAATTTAATATAATTTATTAATTTTTTTTTTTAAACCGAGGCAAAATCGAAACGATCCGCCCAGGTTTCGCACTGCTTAGAGACCCGCTCCGAAAAATAACCGGAGCAACGAGGCAAAAAATAAAAAAACGGAACAATATCTGCCCACCCCCGTCCCTAGCTGAAGGTAAAATATTTTTTAGACAAACTTATTAATAATATATAAAATAAGAGGAAATAAGACCATGCCTCATATGACTATAAGTCACCATTTAATATTTTTTTGCATATTTATAAATAGTAATTTAGAATAGTTAAAATGTGAACATTCATATTTTTTTTTTCTCTTCAGAACCATTTCATCACATATGTTCCATTTTCACTTCCATTACCATCCAACTTTCACTTCCATTACCTTTTTCATTTTAAACCAAAGTACTCCACCCCAGACATCTATCGACGATCACCATCGGTTTATATATTCAAGTCTACGGTGGAGTACAATTCATCGTACGATCTTCGTCTATTGGTCCTCGACCTTCTACACACTCATCATCGGATAGTTCTACATCTATCTATCTACTTTGTATCAATAAACCAATCATTTTCATCTGATTATCAAATAGCATGGAAGAACATGGGCCTCCGTCAGTGTTGTGTGGGTTCGCCGGAACACTCTCACCGTCCAACCTAGTACAAGTGTCTCTCTCCAAGAATTATCAACCCCCTCTCCTGTTGGACCAGGAGAGGTATTTATAGCCTTCACTCGCTGTCTTCGGGCCACGTGGGCTCGTACGTCGGGCCTGTCCGTTCGTCCGAGCCGCCGACTGGGCCGGTTCGGTCCATAGGCCGCGGTCCGCGGTCCATGGTACCAACAGTACTCCCCCCTTCCTCGGCGGGCTGGGGCCCGGTTCCGTCCGCCCCCATCTCGCCCCCACCTACCTTCATTAGTGCTCCTCGGTCCTCGGGTCCATCCTCCTTCCCTTTCCTATAAATAGGCTGCTTGAGTCTCCCCTCTTTCACATCACCTCTCCTTTCCGCTATGAGTGTTCGAGAT
>LFYR01001062.1:166013-180810 GCA_001185155.1 Zostera marina | reverse complement strand
CCATACTCATCTCCAGTATTGCTAGTCAAGAAGAAGGATGGAGGTTACAGACTCTGCGTTGATTACAGAGCCCTGAATGCCATTACTATCAAGGATAAGTTTCCAATACCTACAGTTGATGAATTATTGGGTGAGCTGAAAGGAGCTGTAATTTTCTCAAAGCTAGATTTGAGATCGGGATTCCATCAAATAAGGATAAACCCAAAAGATACTGAGAAAACAGCTTTCAGAACACACCAAGGTCATTATGAATTCTTGGTGATGCCTTTTGGGCTGACCAATGCCCCAGCTACATTTCAGGCAGCCATGAACAGGGTTTTTCAGAAATATCTGAGGAAGTTCATCATTATATTTTTTGACGATATTCTAATCTACAGCACCTCAGTGGCTGATCATGTTAAGCATTTGGAGCTCATTTTTGAGTTGATGAAAGAAAACCAGTTACTTGCAAAAAAATCTAAGTGTTGCTTTGGTCAAGAAACAATGGGATTTTTGGGGCATATTATTAGTAAAGAAGGTGTAAACCCTGACCCCACAAAGATTTCAGCCATGCTGGAATGGCCTATTCCAAAGAATCTGAAACAACTAAGAGGGTTTTTGGGCCTTACAGGTTATTACAGGAAGTTTATCAAGGGATATGCTCAAATAGCGGCTGCCATGACCGATCTATTAAAAAGGACTCCTTTTCCTGGTCTGAATTGGCTACTCTAAGTTTTAACAGATTAAAAGAGGCCATGACTGAGGCTCCAGTGCTCAAATTTCCTGATTTTAATAAATTGTTTGTTGTAGAAACTGATGCATGCAACACAGGTATTGGAGCTGTTCTGCAACAGGAGGAGCATCCCATTGCTTTCTACAGTAAAAAAATAGGAGGAAGGTTGGCTTCTGCTTCCATATACATTAAGGAAATGTTTGCAATTACCCAAGCAGTGGGTAAATGGAGGCATTATTTACTTGGGAGCCATTTTGTGATCAAAACTGATCACAGAAGTTTGAAAAACTTGCTAACACAGGTAATTCAAACTCCAGAGCAACAAGTCTTTCTATGTAAATTGCTGGGTTATGACTTTACTATCCTCTATAAACCCGGGAAGGATAACAAGGTGGCAGATGCCCTATCTAGGTGCCATGAAGAAGTGGAGATTATATTCAATAATAAAGCTGATAATCAGAAGGGGTCCCTATTAGCCCTATCAGCTTCTATGTGCTCATTAGTTGATGAGATGAAAAGGGAAAATGAACAGTCCCCGGAGACACAAAATCTGATCAGTGACATCATCTCAAATTCCAAAAAAACTCATAATTTTACTGTGGAACAGGGTTTAGTGTTTTACAAGGGGAAGTACTACCTAAAGAAAAACTCCAAGATAATTCAAAGGCTCTTAAAGGAATTCCATGATTCACCTTTGGGAGGACACTCAGGAATAGAAAGAACAATCAGAAGAATTTCAATTCAGTTTTGGTGGCAAGGTATGTCTAATGACATCAGAAATTATGTTCAAAAATGTTTAGTTTGCCAACAAATGAAGCCCCTTAATCAGAAGGCATATGGGTTGTTAATGCCACTTCCCATTCCCCCTTCAGTGTGGCATGACTTATCTGTGGATTTTATTACTAATCTTCCAAAAGTTCAAGGCAAAACAGTCATAGTTGTAGTAGTGGACAGACTGTCCAAATCATGCCATTTGGGAGCACTTCCAACAAACTATACAGCCTCTATGGTGGCAGAGTTTTTTGTAAAGGAAGTAGTTAGACTGCATGGTTATCCTAATTCCATAGTTTCTGATCGAGACAGAGTATTTCTCTCCAAATTTTGGAAAGAATTGAATAGACTCAGTGGGACAACTTTAAATTTCTCTACTGCCTACCACCCTCAGAGTGACGGCCAAACTGAGGTGGTCAACAGAAGCATCGAAATGTATCTGAGATCATTAGCACATGAAGATCCCAGGAAATGGCTATCCTTACTCCCTTGGGCCGAGTTTTGGTTTAATACTAACTATAATGTTTCTGTGGGTCAAACACCATTTCAAATACTATATGGGAAGGAGGCTCCTATATTACCAGGTTATATTGAAGGAAATTCGTCCATAGATGCAGTGGATAGAGAATTGAATGATAGAGAATTGGCATTGGAAATGGCAAAAAATAACTTGATCAAGGCACAAAAAAGAATGAAATCAAATGCCGATAAAAACAGGAAAGAAATACAGTTCAATGTGGGTGATTGGGTTTTGGTTAAACTTAAAAGATACAGGCAAAATTCAGTAGCAATTCGACTCCATAACAAGCTAAACAAGAGATACTATGGCCCGTACAAAATTAAGGAAAAAATTAGCAGAGTCGCTTACAGAGTATCTCTGCCTATAGGAAGCAGGATCCATGACTCATTCCACATATCACTACTGAAGAAATTTGTGGGTAGCCCACCTGAAGAGGAGTTGACACCTATAATCGCAGTAAAAAGTGAGACAGTATTAATTCCATTAGCCATTGTCGATTACAGGGTTATTTACCGCAAGGAAAAGCAGATGGCACAGGCACTGGTCCAGTGGTGCGGGGAACCGGTCGAAGATTCATCGTGGGAAGACGTCGAGGCGCTGCGCGAGCTTTTTCCATCTTTACACCTTGAGGACAAGGTGACTCTTCGAGAGGGATATCATGTTACGGCGCCGGTGAACTCGAAGGAGGCGGTCAGAGATTTAGCGGAGACCCTGGACCTGAATGAAGAAGTAATTGAAGAACCAACGGATGAGGAAGCAGCGACGTTGGAGCAGGGAGACGCCGAGAAGCAAAAGGGGGAATTAGGTCACGGACGGCTCCGGGAGAGGCGAGCCACGCGGGCGCCAGCGTGGACTGCCAACTTTGATCTGAGTAGGTAAGTTAGTTAAGGGTGATTTTGCAGGAAGAACCCTATTATTAGTTTAATTCAGCTAGAGTTGAAACTTGTTTTTAAATTGGATATTTTACATTCAGCACCCTATGTAATTCCCCTATAAAGGGGCACAATATGTATTTTGGTTTTTTATCAAATAAAAATTACAAATTTCCCTTAATCATCCGATTCCCTTCCATAACCGTCGCGTCGCCGATCGCTCCGGTCATCGTCGAATCCCCTCCCGACTCCGACTCAACTCACCCCATTCCGTCGCTCCGCATCTTCGTCGCAACATCTCCGATCCATCGCAACATCCTTACGCCCTGGAGAATACCATCGGACGGATTTACGATCTCTGATCACAGCTTCGTCTCTTTTCTAGATCGCCTTCCCGATCTGTGAATCGGGGACTGTGGTTAATCGCCCAGGTCCAATCCATCTTGAGCAGAGCTCCTTCCGATTCTTGATACCGGCTTGATACCTGTATCAGTTTTATTTACTATCTATGTCTGACCATCTGATTGGGGATGGTAGGCAGACGATAATGCTAATTTGCAACCATTCACTCTGTTGATTTAATTCTTTCCAGAATCGACCAGTGAATACCTTATCCCGATATGATATAATCGACCGTGGGAACCCATGCAATTTAATAATGTGATGTATGAAGTAATTCGCAACACTTGTTGTTGTGTGGAATGACGGTAGAGCCCCTAAGTGCACGAATTTGGAGAATCTGTCCACCACGACAATAATTACGCTTCTTCCTTTAACTAGTGGCAACCCTGTAATAAAATCAACTGATATGTCTTGCCAAACCGCCTCTGGAATTAGTAAAGACATTAACAATCCATACTGTTTGATATTTTCTGTTTTCATCTGTTGGCAAGTAATACAAGTAGTTACATAATTTTTTATTTGGGAGCACATACCTTCCCACCAAAATGAATTCTGAATTCTCTTTGATGTCCGCTCGAATCCCATATGACCACCAATATAAGATCCATATTAGTCTGCATTATAATTTTGGTCAAATCTAATTCTTTTGGAATCCAGATTTTTGACTTGTAGAATATCTGACCCTCCACCATTGTATAATCCTCACCTTTTTCCAACCTCAATTTCTTTCTTTATAATATCTTTCCATCATTTGCTTAATAATTCTGATTTCAATACATTTATAATATTATTTTTGTGTGCACTGAAGGATAGCATCATCCCTTCTGTTGCTATAATTGCTTCCTCCTGTTCAAATCTCCTTGATAACCCGTCAGCAGCAACGTTTTCAATTCCAGGCTTATACAAGATTTCAAAATCGAACCCAAGGAGTTTATATAGGAATTCCTGTTGTTCCGGGGTCTGGATAATCTGAGTTAGCAGATTTTTCAGGCTTCTGTGGTCTGTTTTAATAATAAAATGTCGGCCCAGTAAATAGTGTCGCCATTTCCCTACCGCTTGGGTAATGGCATGGCAAATAACTCTCTAGCATAGGTTGAGGCTAATCTTCTTTTTCCCGTTAGTTTCTTGCTGAAATAGGCTAATGGATGCACATCTTGCATTAGAACAACCCCTATACCAGTTTGGGATGCATCTGTTTCAACAATAAATGTAATTATAAAATTTGGGTAGCTTATCACCCGTGCTACTAACATAGCCTTTTTTAGCATTGTGAAACTTTGAGTAGCTCCTTCATTCTATAAAAATTCATTTTTTAGTAGTTATGTCAGAGGATGAGCAATACTAGCATAATGTTTAATGAAACGTCTATAATACCCGGTTAATCCAAGAAAACCTCGTAACTGTTTAATCGTAGTTGGCAGCTGCCACCGCATCATCACATCGATTTTATCTTGATCTGGTCTTATACCATCTTCTCCCATTATGTGACCGAGAAACTGCAATTGTTCCTTTTCAAATGAACATTTGCTTAACTTGGCAGCTAGTTTGTTCCTCCTCAAAATTTCAAATATTGTCTCCAATTGTTTCTGATGTTCTTCTTTAGATTTGCTAAACACAAGAATGTCATCAAAAAACACTATTACAAATTTTCTCAAAATTTTCTGAAATACCTCATTCATTAGTGCCTAAAATGTAGTTGGCCGTTGGTTAGGCCGAAAGGCATCACCAAAAATTCAAAATGGCCACTATGAGTGTGGAACCCTGTTTTTGGCACATCCGGTGAATGAATTCTGATATGATGATATCCTGCTCTCATATCTAATTCAGAAAAAATAGTGGCTTCATTTAATTTTCCCAAAAGCTCGTCAACTGTGGGAATAGGAAATTTGTCTTTTACCGTAATTATATTTAATGCTTTATAATCAACACATAGACGCCATCCACCATCCTTCTTTTTTACCAATATCACCGGAGAAGAGTAGAGACTAGTGCTAGGCCTTATTATACCTTGATTAAGCATTTCTTTGACCAGATTCTCCATTTCTGCCTTTTGATATTGAGGATATCGGTAGGGTCTTACGGATACCAGTTTAGATTCCGGAATAGTGTGAATAAAATGATTTCTCTTCCTAGATGGTGGGAATGTTTTGGGTTCTTCAAAAATATCAGAATATTTCTTTAATAATATTTCTTGTTCATTTGAGTATTTTTCCCCATCTAATTTTTCTTCAGTAGCTTATGATGTCAACATTTCTATCTGCATCATATAGCCCACATGTGAAGTTTCTGTTAAAGATTTCAACTTTCTAGAAGATCATCTATCCACCCTTCTCCAGACCATTTAATATTCTTCTCATTCCATTCAAATTCCATATATAAATCATTGTAATCAGTTACTACCCTACTAAGAGTCTGTAACCATTGAATGCCCAAGATAACATTTGCTTCAGTTACTGCTAATAGGTATAAATCGATACAAATTTCAGTGCTTTGTATAATCAGAATTGCATTTCTGCAGACTCTGTTGCATACCATCTGAGCCCCATTTCCAGTTGTTACTTGAAACTCTGAAATTTTAGAAACTGGTATCTGTAATTTTTCCACCAAGCTTGTTCGCACAAAATTGTGTGTTGACCTCGAATCGACCTGTATAGAAACAAGTTTATTCTTTAGACAACCACCCATCCTGATCGTTTTAGGCCCAATTACTCCATCTAGTGCGTTCAAACTCACATGTGTTCTTTCACCAGGTTGAGTTGAAGTTTCTCCAATCTCTTCTTCTTCGTCATCCGAACTGTCACTATCTGAATTATTAACTTCTGTCAGTTTATCACCATCCGCTGATAATAATAATAGCTTGCCCTTGCATCTATGACCTTTGACCCACTTTTCATCACAATTAAAGCATAGCGATTTTTTTCTTCTTATCCTCTTTTCTTCCTCCGTTAGCTGTTTTCTGACATTTGGAATTGTCGAAATTATACTCTCTGGCCTCTTATGTGGTGGTACATAATATGAGCTCTTGTAACGATTTTTTGCTCTATTTCCTTTGATTTCATCACACATGCTTGCTAAGGAAAATGCTTCATTAATTTCTTTAGGTCTGGCCAGCAACAATTTTTCCTACAATTTTGGATTTAACCTTGTTATATACATTTCTTTAAGGGCCTCTCTAGAAATACCATGAGCCTTAGTTTCCATGTTCTCAAACTTTTTCTGGTATTCTACCGCCGACATCGTTTTTTGATTCAGTTTGCTTAATCTTCCCAAATCTTCTTGTTATATCTTCAATGAAGTCACGCAAACTTTTAATATTTTCTTCTTTTTCCATCCATACTAGCCATTCTAATGCTTCACCCTCCGGACTTTATATTGCCAAGAATAAACGTTTTTCATCTCTAATGTGATAGTGCCTCAAGAATTTGTTTATTTTAATTAACCAACCTTCCACATTTTTCCTGAAATTTTTAGTATGTCCTTCCCAGATGGTCTGATCAGATCTTGCTGTGTATTCCAACACCAACCAGAATTTTCACACCAAGCCGAAGTATTACGTCTTCCTGGCTTAACTTAGTTGACGATGCTTGGACCGCATCCTGCTCGACGATCTCGTCCACACCTACCTCCGATTCCACTGGCAGCAACTTGTGATGTCTTCGAATACCTCCGGTGGTAACCGTCGAGGGGTTACAAAGGTATTGAGAGAATTGTTATTCTGTTATAATTGTCATTGATCAAGTTATAGAGGAACATGTCCTGGACTCAGAGCTCGATCTACAGCTAGACTTTACGGTGGTGGAGGCCGGGTGGGTGCGCTGAACCCAGCACGTCGCGGCCAGTACGGAGCCGGAAATCCACTTGTAAAGACGACTTCCTTTATGAGTGATAGGGAAAGTAGTAGTTATTTAGTTAAAGTAGGTGGGAATTCATCGTGTTAGTTAAAGAATTGTATTTCCATTCTGTTTAAATTAAAATGAAATTAGAGGAGAGGGTATCGAATTCCTCAACCCAAAACTCGTCTCCTTCCTCAGGATCCTTCGAGATAACTCACTTTTCTCCCTCCAACCCCATCGGGGAATCTGCAATTTCTGTCGCACCACTTTCCGCGATTCCGGTGATCCCCTTAATCCGATCACCAACTCTACATTGGTGTTTTTTTCGTGGACTCGTCACTCTAACAGACATACAGAAAGTATCTTGGTTAATAAATTATTCGTAATATGCCAACGACATAAGTAATGAAATGTATTTGGAAATGCTTGGGCAATGCCTTGTTTCATTCCAAAATCTTGGTCTATTATAATTGATTTAGGAGGAATTCTCATACATTATTTAAAAATGTTAAAAATCCAGGTGAACACCTCTACATTTTCATTACTAAAAAACAATGTTCATTAAATTAGCAGACTAGACGTATATTTTACTAATTAATGAATTTTACTTCAAGAATGCACTCCCAAATATAGTTGCCTTCTGATGATGGTTTACATCACAAAACATGTCGAAAACCATTAATGGTGATACATTACACCGTGCTTGGTTATATCACTGGTACCTGAAAACTTGGATACAAACCAAATGAGAATGGAACTGTTAGATTTATATATGCCAATGATGATTGAATTGTGTTTTCCTTGAGGCTTAATTCAACTAAATATAACATGAAGTTATGAGTACAAAATTGAATCTGAAGCTCTGGAGCGAGCGCGGTTCCGTTGTCACCACGAGGGCCCACTATTCCTACTTCCGAACAGCCTGTCGGGGTCTCGCCTACTGGAATGCTTTCGGTTCCTTCCGCTGCTCCGCCTTCTCCTACTCGGAGGCGTCGGGACCGTCGACGTCGATCTCAGCGTGCATTGTCTGAATTACATGCGACTGACCTGCGCCACTTCATAACGTGTGGTGCAACTTGATGTTTGTCACGCCTTTCGCCTGGGGCACTTGCCAACTGCTGGACTCTTATTGCTGCATTTTTTAATAATATTTTTGCCTTTCGATCCTCTCTTTTTGTAACTTCGCCTTTATTTCCTCTGCAGTCTTTGTTTTGGACTCGTCCACTCCTGTAATAGCTCGCTTTTTAAAGCAACTTCGTTATTCGGTCGCTCCTGAAAATTTTGTCTCCGAGTGGTTTGATTTCTTCCTTACTTGAGCTAGGTGGGTTACTGGTGCATTCTTTGTCTGGGGGCTTTGGTCTGCTGGGGGCTCAGACTGATGTTTCGGTGTGTCCCCTTGGGTCGGGCCTGTGTCTGGACATGCTTCTTCCCAGGCTGGTCGACTGGTGCCCTGGTTCTTCTCTGGGGCCGGGGACCCACTCGCATCCTTGCCTGCTTGGGTTCGCCATCTTAACTTCCCCGTCTCTTTTTTTTTGATGTGACACGTCTTCTCCTTTTTCTTGAAAAGACAGTTTTCCCGCTCCTTTTTCGCTATAAATACGCAACCTTTAGTCTTCTCTGCTTTATATCTTCTAAAACCTCCCCTTGACCTTCGATTTCTGATGGCCAACCAAGCTTTCATCGACTCCGTTATCGACCTTGAGGGTATCTCTTCTCGCCACAACCCTCTTAGTGTCATTACTAGAAAAGAGATGCTGGAGTTGTGGGGCGACCTGCCCCATTCTCACCGTCTGGATGTCGGCACCTCCTTCCGCCTGCCTGATCGCAGTACCATCGTTTCTCCCCCTGACGACTTCACCGTTGTTTACACATCCTATCTTGACGTGAAGATGCCGGTTCCGGCTTCCCCCTTCCTGCTGGAGTTCCTCTGTTTTATCGGCATCGCCCTTTCGCAATTTCCTTTGACAAGGTTCTTGCCTTCAAGGAACTGCGTTGTTTGCTAGACTGGGTTGGGATGTCCCAAAGATGCCCGTGTTTTTGACCTTCTTCAGCATTGCTCTGAAGGACGAGAGGGTTACCCCACTCGTCCTGGACGTCGCCTGCTCAAAGGGTTTGAAGGAACGGACCCATCGGTGGAAGGACTGGTATTTCTTCGTTGCGGTCGGCGCCCTAGGCTTGGAACGGGTCCCTGGTTAATGGGTGTCCTCCTCAGAGATTAACCAGGGGAACGGTCATGCCCATGCTCCGGAGTCTCTCACCGAGTATGAGCACTCCTTGTATCTGTCTCTAGTCATGGTCACCGAGTATGAGCGCCGGTCCGAGCTCGACGCCCGCTTTGTGAAAGGTATGAGGCACGAACGCGACATGGTTATCTCGCCTTCCCCGAGTTCAAGGATAAGGTTGTCCCTTTGAGCGAGGGGTAGTGGAGAGCCTTGCTAGCTACCGATGATATCCCTACTTGCTCGCCTGCTTGGCCTGTGCATGTTCTTGGACGATGATGTCCCCTGATAGTGATGCTTCCCCCTGATAATGATGCTTGCCCCTGACAATGATGCTGCCCTGACAATGGTGCTTCCCTGACAATGATGCTGCCCCTGACAATGCTGCCTCTGACATGATGCTCTTTTTTTCTTTTCTTTTTTGAACACTTTTGCCTGGGTCTTTGGCCTGGGTTGATACTTTATTTGCTTTAATATTATTGTTGTTGTTTACCTTTGTATTTTCTGTGTTTTTTGGACCCTATCCCCTGGTTGAGGGATCCGGGTGGGTCCCTTTGCTTTCCCGGGGATCTGAACGGTTCTCTCTTGAACTTGTCCCACTCTTTTGTGGAGATCCTAGCTGTTCTCTCTTGAACCTATCTTACCTCTTTGTGGAGATCCTAATGGTTCTCGATCTCTTGAACCTATCTCTTTGCGGGGATGCCAGCGGCACTTTTTGTGTCTATCCTTGGCTCTTTTGGGGTTCCAAGGATCCGAGCGGTTTTTCTTCAACCTATCGTTTGGGGACATGTATTTATTTTGCTTCTTTATTTAAAAAAGAACCTCTCTTTTTTTATTTTGATGGCTTCTTCGACGAGGGGTCTGGGTCCCCATACATGATTTTTACTATTGGTAGTTTGAGGAGTGTGCTCGGGTGCCTGATCCTTTCTAGTTATCGCCGCTAACTTTGCAGCTGATGTTATGATTCGGATTCCACGACGTTGTTTGTGGTCGGGAGTTCGATTTGTGAGGATAGAACCATGCCGGCTCCGCGTCCCCTTGCAGTTGTGTTCCTACGGGGGTACTGTGGGAGGCTGCTAAGATTCCTGCAGCTGAGTTCGTGTAGCATTCTCTGGCTGCTTTTTGCGACCCTTTCACCGTGCATATCCATGCTGCCGTCGGGAACTTCAGGCATTGGTGCCAGGATGACACGACCGCCTGGAAAGCGTGCAGTTGACTCTTCCTTGTATGGCGTTGTACCTTGAATTGATTCGTATAACGATAAACTTCACTTATATTGTTGTTGTTTGGTCTCTGTTTCCCAACGTTACGGGGACCGTGACTGTGCCCGCCACCAAGACCACTGTCTGTCCGAATTTGCACATTGGAACACGGCATGGGATCAAGTCTTGATCGCCTAGCCCTAGGTGTACGGACACGTTCCAGTACATGACATCTACTGAGGTGCATGTGTCGACTAGTACCCCATACAACCTGACTTGGCCACTGCTTTTTCTTCTAAGTATCGGCGTAATGACCAGTCGATCATGGTGAGGTGTTATTATGTCCACCAGGTCCGCATTCGTAAAGGATATCTTTTCCGTGGGCTTACTCTTCTTCCCTGGTGTTGCGTTCGTCGAGTCTGTGGTGTAACGGCGGGCCTCCGTAGGGTCCTGGGCCTAGGAAGTTCCCCCTCTGATATAGCGAATATGTTCTCCACCTCTGGCTTGTCCGACTTTACCTTTGGGGTTCTGTGACTCGTTGGTATGATGTCCGGTCTCGGGGTCGGTGCCGGGTGGTGGCCTTCTGTTGGGGCCTTTATCTGGCCGATGGCTCTTGCCAAGTTTCTACATTCCACCGTTGTGTGGCCTGAGTCCTGGTGGTATTCACAGTACTTCCCATTTTCACGGTATGCGAATGTTTCAATCCTCATTAGCCATGGTTCTGGGAGTGCGCCTACTCCTTTCAGTGCTAGGAAGACTTACTTTTGATTTTGGACGGGTTCCGCTGGCTTATGGGGCCCTGCGTATGGGGTCTTCCCCTTGTTCTGGGGATCATACGCCTTAGGTTGTGGGTTTGTCTCGTAGGGGGTCGTGCCTGAGTCCCTTAGCTGCCTGGGGTTTTGTCCACCGGCCTTTCCCTTTTGTCGTTGCAGGGTCTGTTTGAACTTTGGGGTTTGTACTTCTCAATGTTCATGGCTCCCTGGGCTCAGTGCATGGCCTCAGAGAAGGTTTTGACCTTGTCATCAATGAACTCGATCGCGAAGTGTGCGAAGTGTGTTCCTCTTAAGCCGTTCCACATATCCATCATTATGGCCGGCTCCTCTGTGTGGCTTCGCTGGCTGGGGTCCGATCCTGCCGCTCTCGGAGCGAGGTCCGATCCCGGCATTCTTTTGATGACTCATCGGCCGGGGATCTTTTGTCATGCCTCTCCACTTGGTGGGGGCGGGACCCTCCAACCTCTGGGGATTCTTCAACCGGGGCCTTCATGTTGTGTTTCCCAGACGGGCGGGCTCGGGTCCTCTCGTCCCCTGACTGTTCCTTAGATGGGGACCTTTTGCCGCACCTCTCCACTCGGTGGAGGTGGGACCCTCCGTCACCAGGGGTTTCCTCTATTGGAACTCTCTAGTCGTGTTTCCTGGACGGGCAGGGCCGGCTCCCTTCGTCTTCCGAGTGTTCCTCGGTCAGGGACCTTTCGCAGGGGTAGTCTCGGACGCTAGTGTAACACCTCCAATGCCTCTTTTTCTGTAACAAAGTTGATCTGTCGGGCTCCGCCCCTACGTATTCGGTTGTGGGGATGGGAGTTCTCTGCCCTTTTGAGCTTTCCTTGCTCCTTTGCGGTTCCATTTCCTTTTGAATTGTGGGATTCCGAGTGGCTTCTCTTCTGCTCGCTGTTAGAAAATGCACGTTCGTTCACGTCAGGTTCACCATTGATGACGTAGGGCCGGAGTGACGACTTTTATGGTCGATCTAGATCCCTCTCTTCTCCCCTCTTTCTAGTAGCTAGTGTAGACTCAATAAAGTTAACCTACTGCTGATCCCTAGGTGAGCAGTATTAATAGCAAACATTATCTTGATAATGGGGTTGGGCTTGCCAGATACTTATCTGGGCTTAAGCACAAGCCGTAGTCGGGTCGGACTCAGGTTTGACCCGGATCAGATTCTTGCTGGGTCTGGGTTACGGGCATAGTCACTGTTGTTAGCCTTGGGCCACATACAGTGGACCGAGTGTATCATCAATAACAATACTATTTCAGGAGTGATTGAGATATGATGCAGATTGAATCAGATCGAAGAAGCAAATGCAGCAGATGGAAGATGATGATCCAGATGTATCAGAGTGATTCGGGAAGTGATGCGATCCCTTGAATTGATGGAGAACTTGTAGACAAAGTTGAGTAGAATTTGAATCTTCTGTCCAAATAGTTTAAACAGTTTGTATTGAAGAAGTAGTCTGATAAGTTTAAGCATTGATTAATCAACGGCCATATTGTATAAATTGAGAAGTTGAGGGGTCAAGGGTCTTATGGTAAAATTGAATTAGTTAATGTTTTAATTGATGTAATACTACTCTTAATAGGAACGACCCGTTTAGGTTTTGGGAGACCCTAGGTCGACTTTAGGACAATCGGCTTTTTCGAGTCTACTTTGCACAAGTTGACTTCCTAAAGTCGATCTACAAGTCGACTCAGAAAAGTCGACCTGGAGTCAGATATGGGTTTGATAGACGGTTGTTGCTCTAATGACTAGATTACCCCATAAAAAATTTATAAATAGGTCATTTTCAGCCATTAGAGGAGTTGAATTCATAGGAGAGAGTTCTAGGAGATCAAGAAGAGAAGGCGACCGAGCAACTGGAGAGTTTGAGGTGATTTTTGCGTGAAGTTTCTAGCCAGACGCTTTTTCGAAATGTCATCGAGCACTGATCGGATTTCACCCTCGTCAATTAAGTATACATTGGTCTCATATCTTGTGTAAAACGTCACTATGTCTCCAAACAACTTATAATCTTCAGTCATTATTGGATCCGCAAAAAATAAATGATTGAAACGACTTTCATCATCTTTTACGAGACTATAGAAGAAATCTGAATTATCTTTTTTTTTAATCTCAAATTCTTTAACAATTAAATCAACATTATAATTTTTCAAATCGACCCCATCATTATTAATATCTAATTACGTGCATCTCATGATCTCATAGCCATATATGGAAATTGAAAGATGTGATTGATCAGGAGGACCCAACTACATATAGGCTGCCCATAACACATCTTTTTGCATAAATAATAATGATATAAAATACAATGCTAATATATAACTAGGTAGATCCATTACCGTCATCATTTTTTCCACCATCATTACCGCCACCATTACCACCACCATTACTGCCACCATTGTTTCCACCAGCATTACCACGACCAGTATTTCCACCATCAATACCGCCACCATTGTTTCCACCATCACTACCGCCACCATTATTTCCACCATCATTACCGTCACCATTTTTTCCACCATCATTACCGCCACCATTACCATCACCATTACTGCCACCATTGTTTCCACCACCATTACCGCCACCATTGTTTCCACCACCATTACTGCCACCATTGTTTCCACCACCATTACCGCCACCATTGTTTCCACCATCATTACCGCCACCATTGTTTCCACCATCATTACCGCCACCATTACTACCACCATTGTTTCCACCACCATTACCGCCACCTAATCCTAACCCTAACCCTAAACTTAACCCGCCACCATTACCACCACCATTGTTTCCACCACCATTACTGCCACCATTGTTTCCACCAGCATTACCGCCACCATTGTTTCCACCATCATTACCGCCACCATTACCACCACCATTGTTTCCACCACCATTACCGCCACCTAATCCTAACCCTAACCCTAAACTTAACCCGCCATCATTACCACCACCATTACCGCCACTATTGTTTCCACCAGCATTACCACCACCATTGTTTCCACCATCATTACCGCCACCATTACCACCACCATTGTTTCCATCAGCATTACCACCACCAGTGTTTCCACCACCATTAACGCCACCATTATTTCCACCACCATTACCGCCACCATTACCACCACCATTGTTTCCACCACCATTACCACCACCATTGTTTCCACCATCATTACCATCACCATTGTTTCCATCACCATTACCACCACCATTGTTTCCACCACCATTACCACCACCAGTGTTTCCACCACCATTACCATCCCCACCACCATTACCGCCACCATTGTTTCCACCACCATTACCACCACCATTACCGCCATCATTGTTTCCACCACCATATCCACCACCATTGTTTCCATCACCATTACCACCACCATTGTTTCCACCACCATTACCACCACCAGTGTTTCCACCACCATTACCATCCCCACCACCATTACCGCCACCATTGTTTCCACCACCATTACCACCACCATTACCGCCACCATTGTTTCCACCACCATT
>LFYR01001062.1:29382-146162 GCA_001185155.1 Zostera marina | reverse complement strand
CAAGAGTGAACCTTACCTACGGAAGAACGTAGGTTAGACGAGGGATGTACTCAAGAGTGAACCCCACCTACGGAAGAACGTAGGTTAGACGGGAAACACATCGGCTAAAGAGTGAACCTCACCTACGGAAGAACATAGGTTAGACGAGGGATATACTCAAGAGTGAACCTCACCTACGGAAACGTAGTGTTAGACGAGGGATATACTCAAAAGTGAACCCCACCTACGGAAGAACGTAGGTTAGACAGGGGACACATCGGCTAAAGAGTGAACCTCACCTACGGAAGAACGTAGGTTAGACGGGGGACACATCGGCTAAAAAGTGAACCCCACCTACGGAAGAACGTAGGTTAGACGGGGGACACATTGACAAGAGCAAACCACACCTACGAAAGAACGTAGGTTAGACGAGGGATAAGCTCAAAAGGTAAACCTCACCTACGGATGAACGTAGGTAGACGAGGAATCACACTCAGCCTCAGTCGCGGAAAGGCGAGCAAAAGGAGGGGGCAAGTATTCAAAAAGTGAACCTCACCTACGGATGAACGTAGGTAGACGAGGAATCACACTCAGCCTCAGTCGCGGAAAGGCGAGCAAAAGGAGGGGGCAAGTATTCAAATAATAATCCTCACCTACGGATGAACGTAGGTAGACGAAGAATCACACTCAGCCTCAGTCGCGGAAAGGCGAGCAAAAGAAGGGGGCAAGTATTGAAAAAATAATAATCCTCACCTACGGATGAACGTAGGTAGACGAGGAATCACACTCAGCCTCAGTCACGGAAAGGCGAGCAAAAGGAGGGGGCAAGTATTCAAATAACAATCCTCACCTACGGATGAACGTAGGTAGACGAGGAATCACATTTAGCCTCAGTCGCAGAAAGGCGAGCAAAAGGAGGGGGGAAGTATTCAAATAATAATCCTGACCTACGGATGAACGTAGGTAGACAAGGAATCACACTGAGCCTCAGTCGCGGAAAGGCGAGCAAAAAGAGGGGGCAAGTATTCAAAAAATAACCCTCACCTACGGATGAACGTGGGTAGACGAGGGATCACACTCAACCCCTATCGCAGAAAGGCGAACTAAAGGAGGGGGTCGGGTACTCTCAAAACCCGCCACAGGGAAGAGAACCCAAACAGTGCTCAAAGATAGCTCAGGCAAGGCGTCAAGGTGGGTAAGCAGAGTTCCGCGGGAAAATCAGGCCAGACAGGTGCGCAAGGAGTAGGCTTCGGCTAGGACAAACCGGACAATAGTTGGCAAAAGCGCGTGACAACCTCCGTGGAAGCATAGATACAACCTCGCAGGCGTAGAAAGGGGGGGAATACTGGTGAGAGAGGATCTCGCATCCTAGGACATCACCAAAAATCCACATCCCAGCACGCAAAGAGGAGGGAATACTGATAGTACAAGGTCCAACACACAGACCATAGTACTAAAAGACGTACCCCAAAGTATCTAATACGCAGAGGAGGGGGGAGTACTGGTGATACAGTATCCCGAACACGGGTCACAACCTACCAGCAACTAAAAGTCCGGATAGCCTAAAATGAGTTAAGGTATATATTCTAGGGTTGGGGAGGTCCCAAGTCGAATCCTAGGAAGATCGACTTTCCTGAGAATCGACTTCCCTGGGATCGACTTCTGAATAAAGTCGATCACCAGGAAAGTCGACCCCCAGAAAGTCGATCTCTGGAAAGTCGATCCCGGGACCCAATCTGATCAGTTTGGCAGTTAGGCGGTTACTGCCCAAATGACCATATTGCCCCCATAAGAACCCCTATAAATAGAGAGCACCCCCCACTCATTAGAGGCAAGTCATTTGGAGTAGAAGAATTCCTAGCGAAGCAGAGCTCTGCGCACTTGAGTTCTGGTCCGGTTTCCCGCGGAGTTCCCCGCTTGGCGCTTGCTTGCGCGTCTTGGAGTACTGGTCGGGTTTCACCCCCATCAATAGTGCATTTTCAATTTGTATCATCTTGGAAATGTACTCTTCCATGCTATTATCTCCCTTCTTTGTTGTCTATAAAGTTAATCTTAATTAAAGAGTACGTATTTGAGAGTTAGATGCAAAAACCTTACCTAGAGTATTCCAAACTCCTTTTGCTGTGGTACACATGCATACTTTAGGCAACACATCTTCGGTAATTGAGGCATCAGCCACCCCATCACAAGATTATCTTGTTGGACAAATTCTTCATAGTTATAGACTTCTAAATTTCTTGGCATAATACCTTCTCTATTTGGAATTAATGTCGGTGTTACCACAGTACCATCAGCAAAACCTAGCAGCTTGCTCCCCCTTAAAACTACAGCCACATGAGCTCTCCATATAGCATAATTGTTTTTTGTTAACTTCACTGTTTTAACATGATACATGTTAATCACCGATGAGGTTAGTCTTGCTAGGCCATTCTGTAATGCCACCGGATTGGGCATCACTGAGGCATTTCTTTGGGCAGAAGAGGAAGATGGAGCCGAGAAAGAATCTATCAAATTCTTTCTTGAAAGATTGGAAAGGAAAAAGAGTGGAAAGAAAAGAAAACTAATTGAAAAAGAAAAGAAAAATGATAACAAAATAAAAAGAAAGAAACGAACATTGAAACGATAACAAAATCGGAAGAATAAGTTGAAACTTCTTTTAGAAGCTTCCAGAAAACATCGCAGGATGACCCCTAAACGTGGAAGTGACGAGCACCAATATTGGCCCCAAATTTCAAGGACAGCAGCAGCGTGTGTAACCTGCTAAGATGAAAAGGGAAAAAAAATAACCTGCTAAGATGACGTGTGTCAACCAGCTCTCGATACCATGTTAACTATTCAAAACTGTAATTCATTCAGTCAATTACTTCTTAATACATTGTTAACTTTATACTAACTAATATTGTGAATATTGCTAATAACACCTTTATTTATGTCTAATGACAATATTATCTAATAGACGAGGTGTCATATTTTCGTACCGATACATAATATCATCATTACTAACATTGAAAATAAATCTTTTTCAACATATGTTATTAAAATATATATCATTTAATCAAGCATCATCCATACGATTGCGATAACTTAATTTCACAAGATTCATTGTTGAAAAAGATTTTTCCATTGAAACAGTCGCAACTGGTAATGTGAGTATTAATTTTAACAAACGAAATACCAAAGAAAATACAATATCTTTTCTCTTCTCAATTAACTTTACGGTTAACTTTTCAATTTCATTCAAATTCGAAAGTTTTTCGTTATTACATACATGAAAAATATATTATGACAATTAATCTTCAAAAACTCTAATGTCAACAGTAGAAAAATCTACATGATAAAATTTCGTTAAATTCGGTACATTTGTTTTATCATAAAAAAGAAATTCATTATCTGACGTCAAACAACTCATGCACTGAATTAGATCTATATTTGATGTTACAAAATGATCATTCAACTCTTTCAACTGCTTATCAATAACTAGATAAAACAATTCAGTACGATGTCGATGAATATTTGTTACCTTCTGAAGTAAACGTACGTCTTGATCTACCAGAGGAAATGAATGAAGGTGTGGAGTTGTGGAGAGTGGAGTCAAAAAATAAAAATAAAATGGATGGATGGATGGATGGATGGAGATGGAGGAGGAGGAGAAAGAGAAAGAACGAAATTTTTAAATCTCTAGATATAGATGAACAACTATGAATAATTGAGGTAAATATAGTAATAAATTAATTATTAATAGGATAATGATTTATAAATAAAATATTTAGTATTATTTAGTAATATTTTAAAAATTTAAAGTTTATAAAAATAAAATATTTAGTACTATTATATTTATATATTTTAAATGGTGGATGGGGTATAGTATATTGCCCCCTACATTCGCCACTGCGGTTGCCTCTTTTTGTGTAGCAAAGTTGATTTGTCGGGCTCCGCCCCTACGTACTCTGTCGTGGGGATGGGAGTTCTCTGTCCTTTTGAACTTTCCTCGTTTCTTTGCGGTTCCATTTCCTTCCGAATTGTGGGATTTCGGGTGGCTTCTCTTCTGCTTGCCGTTAGAAAATGTGTGTCTGTTCACGTCAGGTTCACCACTGATGACGTAGGGCCGGAGTGACGGCTGTTATGGTCGATCTACATCCCTCTCTTCTCTTCTCTTTCTAGTAGCTAGTGTAGACTCATTAAAGTTAACCTACTGCTGATCCCTAGGTGAGCAATATTAATACATTATCCTGCTAATGGGGCTGGGTTTGTCAGATACTTATCTGGGCTTAAGCCCAAGCCGTAGTTGGGTCGGGCTCATGTTTGACCCGAATCAAATTCTTGCTGGGCTTGGGTTATGGGCAGAGTCACTGTTGTTAGCCTTGGGCTACATACAGTGGACCGAGTGTACCATCAATTACAATACTATTTCAGGAGTGATTGAGATATGATGCAGATTGAATCAGTTCGAAGAAGCAAGTGCAGCAGATGGAAGATGATGATCCAGATGTATCAGAGTGATTCGGGAAGTGATGCGATCCCTTGAATTGATGGAGAACTTGTAGACAAAGTTGAGTAGAATTTGAATCTTCTGTCCAAATAGTTTAAACAGTTTGTATCGAAGAAGTAGTCTGATAAGTTTAAGCATTGATTAATCAACGGCTATATTGTATTAATTGAGAAGTTGAAGGGTCAAGGGTCTTATAGTACAATTGAATTAGTTAATGTTTTAATTGATGTAATACTACTCTTAATAGGAACGCCATTTAGGTTTTGGGAGACTTTAGGACAATCGACTTTTTCGAGTTGACTTCCTAAAGTCGACTCGAAAAAGTCGATCTCAAAAAGTCGACCTGGAGTCAGATCTGGGTTTGTTAGACAGATGCTGCTCTAATGACCAGATTACCCCATAAAAAATTTATAAATAGAAGGTCATTTTCAGCCATTAGAGGGGTTAAATTCATAGGAAAGAGTTCTAGGAGATCAAGAAGAGAAGGCGACCGAGCAACTGGAGAGTTTGAGTTGATTTTTGGGTGGAGTTTCCAACTTGACGCTTTTTCAAAATGCCACCAAGCACTGATCGGGTTTCACCCTCATCAATTAAGTATACATTAGTCTCATATCTTATGTCAAACGTCACTATGTCTCCAAACAACTTATAATCTCCAATCAATATTGGATCTGTAAAAAATAAATGATTGAAACGACCTTCATCATCTTTTACGAGACTATAATTGTCTTTTTTTTTAATCTCGAATTCTTTAACAATTAAATCAACATCATAATTTTTTAAATCGACACTATCATCACCGGTCATATTATTGATATTTAATTACTGCATCTCATAATCTCCATCTATGGAAATCGAAAGATGTGATTGATCATATGGACCCAACCACATATAGGCTGCCCACAATACATCTTTTTGCATTAATAATAATGATATAAAATAACAAGGAAGTTTCCACAATGCTAATATATAACTAGGTAGATCCATTACCGTCACCATTGTTTCCAACAACATTACCCCACCACCATTGTTTTCACCACCATTATTCGGCCCACCACCATCATTACCCCCACCACCATTGTTTCCACCACCATTGTTTTCACCACCATTACTCGCCCCGCCACCACCATTACCATCACCATTGTTTCCACCACCATTACCCCCACTACCATTACTCAGCCCACCACCACCACTAACCCACCGCCATTGTTTCCACAACCATTGCCCCCACCACCATTGTTTTCACCACCATTACTCGCGCACCACCACCATTGTTTCCACCACCATTGTTTTCACCACCATTACTCGGCCGACCACCACCATTACCCCCACCACCATTACCGCCACCATTCTTTCAACCACCATTACTCGACCCAATACCACCATTATTTCCACCACCATTACCCCCACCGCCATTGTTTTCACCACCATTACTCGGCCCACCACAACCATTACCCCCACCACCATTACCCGGCCCACCACCACCATTACCCGCACCACCATTGTTTCCACCACCATTACCCCCGTCGTCATTGTTTCCACCACCATTACCCCCACCTTCATTGTTTTCACCACCATTACTCGGCCCACCACCATCATTACCCCCACCACCATTACCGCCACCATTGTTTCCACCACCATTACCCCCACCATTATATTGTTTCCACCACCATTACCTCCGTCGCCATTGTTTCCACCACCATTACCACCACCATTACCACCATTATTACCACCACCATTACCACCATTATTACCACCACCATTACCCCCGTTGCCATTGTTTCCACCACCATTACCGTCGCCATTGTTTCCACCACCATTACCGTCGCCATTGTTTCCACCACCATTACCGCCACCATTGTTTTCACCACCATTACCCCCAACACCATTGTTTGCACCACCATTACCGCCACCATTGTTTTCACCATTGTTTGCACCACCATTCCCAACACCATTGTTTTCACCACCATTACCCCCGTCGCCATTGTTTCCACCACCATTATTACTGCCACCATTACCACCATCATTGTTTTCGCCACCATTGTTTCCACCACCATTACCACCACCATTGTTTCCGCCACCATTGTTTCCACCATTATTACCCCCACCATTGTTTTCACCACCATTACCCCCACCACCATTATTACTGCCACTATTGTTTCCACCACCATTACCACCACCACTATTACCGCCACCATTGTTTCCACCATGGTACATAAACTATATATAATTAACTCAAGGACTGTTATATAAATAACACAAAACTAAATCAGGTCAAGAAAGGACCTAGTTGATATTTCTAATAGCTTGTATACTTGTGCAGGATTATTACAACTAATTAATAGTAGTTTGGTAGTTTAGCTTAAAACAGTTTATAGTTAAATGTAATGATTAGTTGTTAATTAGCGTATAAATAATCATGTATTACAATTAAACAAATAAATGAATTTTACACAAGTTAATCTCATTTTACAGATTAACAAAAGTATTCAATTTTCCCTCCTTCTCTTCTTCTTCTTTCCCCACTGTTGTCGATCGGTAATACAGGTATTCCCCTAAACTCACTGGGCGGAAAACCCTAACGGTAAAATTAGACGTCGTGCTTTAGCATTGGCTCCCCAGACTCGGGACAGACCCACATTACCGCCGACGCTTTCTCCACCAATAGAAATTAATATGGTATCTTCCGTCAACGTTCCTTTCGACCCTCCGGCCAACAGGCCAGTCGCTTCCGCTATATTCCCGGCCGTCTCCAGTGCGCAGCCTAACAACCCGATCGAGACGTCAGCAGCTTCACATGAGTCATCGTCTGGTTCCACTGGAAAGTCGCGGGCCAATAATTTTGATGAAGGTATGTACAACAGTTCAAGTTTTAAAAGGCACAGGTCTGAGAGGTACATTTCCACTTTACAAGACCCTCAATCACCATTTTTTCTGACCTTCGGTGATCACCCGGGGACTATATTAGTGCCTGATAGATTAGTTGGTGAAACCAACTATATAACTTGGGCTAATGGGATGAAGGTCTCATTAGTTTCAAGAAGAAAAGATGCCTTCGTAAATGGCCAGATTAGAATGTCTGATGATATTGCTAGTAGAGAGTATAACATATGGAAAATTGTTAATGGTTTAGATTAGAATGCAAGTTTAAACAAATAATAACTCTGGTAAAAAAATTTCTTTTTCATTTAATACAAGTTTACACATTGATAAATGGATAGTGGTCACTGGTGCATCACAACACATGACTGGTAACATGCATTTATTTACCAAATCTCTAATTCAAGAACATAATCACTTTGTCACTATACCTAGTGGCAAAACACTCATAGTTCAAAGGGTTGGGTGTATTAAAATTTCAGAAAATCTAATACTAAAAAATGTATTATACATTTCTGAATTTAAGGTTAATCTAATAGTTATAAGCAAGTTAACCTTAGATAATGACATTAAAGTAACTTTTGATGATCATTGTTTTCAATTTCAGGAAAACAAATCTGGGAAAGTGATTGGCAAGGGTAAGTCAAGTAATGGACTGCATTTTTTCACCCCCCACTTTTTCCTAGCAAATTCAGCCATTGATTTCAGAACATGGCACTATAGATTGGGGCATATCTCTTTAGAGAAGATGAAGATTTTAGCTTCCAAATATAAAATTAGATATAAGAATGACAATTGTGATTGTAATAGCTATAGTTGTAAGAATAATGCTTGTAATAGTGATAAGAATCTTGTTTTGAATCATATGTTGAATAAAAATTCTGTTTTGAGTAAAAATAATACATTGAATAAAAACCAATTTTTTCTCAACAAAAATCTGATTTAGATAAAATAAAATTTATTCAACAAGATTGTGAGATTTGCCCATTAGCAAAATAAGCAAAACTCAAATTTACCATTAGTTCCTCAAAATCTGAAAATATTTTTAACCTTATTCATTGTAGATATATGGGGAAAATTCCCAATCACATCTCATGATGGTTATAGTTATTTTTTAACCATAGTAGAGGACTTTAATAGAGGAACATGGATCTACTTAATTAAAAATAAATCATTGGCAATTGAATGCATAGAAATTTTTTATAAAATGGTTGAAAACCAATATAACACCAAAATTAAAATCATTAGAAGTGATAATGGAAGTGAATTCACTTTCAATAGTTTCAGAGAATGGCTGAAAAACATGGAATAATTCAGCAATTCTCTTGTCCTTATACTCCTGCACAAAATGCAAGAGTAGAAAGAAAACATAGGCATCTCTTGAATGTTGTAAGAGCCCTAAATTTCCAAGGAAATATCCCATTAAAATTTTGGAGAAAGTACATTTTAACCGCAGCTCACCTAATAAATAAGATTCCTTCTAAATCTATTGAAAACAAAACACCCTATGAAATAATTCATAAAAATATTTCAGATTTTGAAAATCTAAAATCTTTTGGTTGTTTGTGCTATGCTTCAACAACACAAAGGGAAAATAAATTTTCACCTAAAGCCTTCCAAGGAATATTTATGGGATATCCCAAAGGTGTTAAAGGGTACTTAATATTAAGAGTTTCAGATATGAAATTCTTTATTTTTAGAAATGTTTCTTTTAGGGAATTTATATTCTCATTTAAAGATAACATAGTTTTAGAAAATGATAAAGAATTCAACCATTTTCAAAAAATTTACAACAATGTCTTCTTATTTCATGATGACTCAAACAAATCTCGGTATGACTATAAAAGTTACAACCAAGATAAAAATAAAACAAACAACCCTGATCCTCTTAAACATATCAGATCAGAGGATAAAGATATTCTGAAAAACAATTCAGATACAAGATCAAAAGAAAATGATCAGTCAAATCCAGAGCATCCTGGATCATATAACTCAGATACCTATGTGACTAATCAAATGAAGAGTATCACCATGAGTAAAAACAAAACAAATAACAATGTTGAGCCCAAACATAGCCAACAAGATGACATAAATACTGAAAATTTTCAGAATGATCATGAATTTCAAAATACTGGAAATTTCATAAATTCTGAAAATATTCAGAACATTGATGGAATAACACCATCAAACATAGAAACACAAGTAGAGCAACAAATAGAAAGAATTGACACTCCTGAAAATACAGGAGAACAAAATGAACAGCACCAAGCTGCCCACTGCATAATTCCAGAAAAACCTCTGGAAATAATTGAAAAAAAATAACAAGAACAGGGAGGGTAATACATATACCAGAAGCATACAATGATTTCTTCCTAGAAAAAGACAATGAAAGTGGAAACAATAAAAAAGGAAAATACCCAATATGCAACCAAGTTTCATTTCATAGAATTAAAAAAAATCATAAAAATTTGTTAAATCAAATATCAATAAATGATGAGCCTAAATCTTATTCAGAAGATTTTAAAAACGCAAAATGAGTAGAAGCAATGAATAAAGAAATGGAGGCACTCCATTTAAACAAAACTTGGTACTTAACCATGCTTCCTCATGATAGGAAACTGGTAGGGTCCAAGTGGAGTTATAAAATCAAATATAAGTTTAATGGTGAGATAGAAAGATATAAGGCTAGGCTTGTAGCTAAAAGCTTTACCCTAAAAGAGGGTTTTGACTATTATGAAATTTTTGCTCCAGTAGTAAAAATGACTACAATTAGAACAATAATTACAATTTCAGTAATTACAAAATGGAACATCTACCAATTAGATGTCAACAATGCTTTTCTTCGTGGAGATCTTCATGAAGAAGTATACCTTAAATCACCGCAAGGAATCCTTAATGAAGGAGATAAAAGGGTTTGCAAGCTAAACAAATCTTTATATGGCCTAAAACAGGCATCTAGGAATTGGTTTGCTAAATTAAAAAGAGTTCTCCTTGAAATGAAATTTTCTCAAACACCCTCTGATTACTCATTGTTTGTTAAAAACAACAATGAAAATACAGTATACTTATTAGTATATGTTGATGAAATCATCATCACAGGGAATAATGAGACAGAAATATTTCTAATCAAGAAAAATATTGAAAAAATTTAAAATTAAAGATTTAGAAAAATTATCCTACTTCTTAGGTATTGAAGTCTCATACCCATCAGAAGGCATATATTTATCACAAAGAAAGTATACACTTGGCATCCTAGAAGAAAGTGGTCTCATGGATGCAAAACCATCAAAAATACCCATGGAGAGGTATGTAAACCTAAAAAAATGAAAAGGCCAAGGTCCTAACAAACCCAGCATTTTATAAGTCACTAGTGGGTAAATTAATTTATCTACATATCACTAGACCTGATCTAAGCTTCCCTGTCCATTGGTTAAGCCAATTTATAAGAAACCCTAATGAGATTCATCTTCAAGTCTTATTCAAAGTAATACGATATCTTAAAAATGCCCCTGGACAGGGAATATTATACAAAACCCAAAATCAAATGGACCTTCATGGGTACTATGACTCAGATTGGGCTTCATGCCCAATTAGCAGAAAGTCATTGTCAGGATACTGTATGTTCTTAGGAACATCTTTAATTTCCTGGAAATCTAAGAAACAAGACACTATTTCCTTATCATCTTGTGAAGCTGAATATAGAATCATCAGTAAAGCTCAATGTGAGATACTATGGCTACATCAGCTTTTCAAAAACTTAAAATTAAAAATAATAATGTCAACCTCATTGTGCTGTGATAATAAATCAGCAATATACCTTGCTAATAATCCAGTATTTCATGAGAGAAGCAAACAAATAGAAATCACATGTCACTTAATAAGAGAAAAGATAGAAAAAGGAATAATTCTCTTAAAACAAGTTGGTACCATAATTCAACTTGCAGACATTTTCACCAAATCCCTAGGTGAAAATGAGATTTTAGCATTCTGTCAAGCTAGGAATTCACAGTGTGTATTCCAAGGCTTGAGGGGGGAGTATAAGAATATGATCGAAATCTAGGGTAAAAGAGCAATTTACCACAAGAAACAAGTTTAGGACCTAAGTGAAATATAGATAACCCAAGGGTTATGACAAAACAGAATAAACTATTTTGTTTTTTAACTAACAAGAGTTTGTCTATAAATATTTCAATAAAAACGTTAATTGGACCTAAACGTAATAAAAAGAAATAAAAGGTTTCCAAAGTATAACTGAGACAGTTTTACAAAAGGATCGAACTATAAAAGTTCTAGTTATTTTAATAAGTCTTTAGTACATAAACTATATATAATTAACTCAAGGAATGTTATATAAATAACACAAAACTAAATCAGGTCAAGAAAGAACCTAGTTGATATTTCTAATAGCTTGTGTACTTGTGCAGGATTATTACAACTAATTAATAGTAGTTTGGTAGTTTAGCTTAAAACAGTTTATAGTTAAATGTAATGATTAGTTGTTAATTAGTGTATAAATAATCATGTATTACAATTAAACAAATAAATGAATTTTACACAAGTTAATCTCATTTTACAAATTAACAAAAGTATTCAATTTTCCCTCCTTCTCTTCTTCTTCTTTCCCCACCGTTGTCAACCGGTAATACAAGTATTCCCCCAAACTCACTGGGCGGAAAACCCTAACGGCGAAATCAGACGTCATGCTTTAGCTCAGGTCTGCCTCACAGATCCGACCTGATTTCGGCCAAGTCCGGGTCCAAGCGAGAATTCAGCTGGTCCGGGTCCAATAGCAGGGACATGACGCTATTAATACTTCATACCTCAAGGTAGACAGTAGGTTATTAATGATTCTACAGTAGACGTAAACTAGAGAGATTAGAGAGTGAAAGAGCATTATGATCGATTGTAACGGACATCTTATCGGCCTTGCGTCATCAGTGGTGAACCTGATGTGAACCGAATACGCAACTTTCTGATGACGAGCAGCAGAAGGACAATCTGAAACTTTGTAATTCGGGAAGAAATGGGCTCCCCGAGAGTCAAAGGAAGTTCAGAAGGGCAGAAAACTCCCCTCCCAGCAATAGGAGACATAGGGACGGAACCTGCCAGATCAGCACTATTGCAGAGAGGAAGACACTTGAGGCGTTATACCCGCTCCTGAGACCACATATACGAAAGATCCCATTCCCCTATCCTCAGGAGGGATGGGAGGAGGGCCCGTGGGCAGAGATCCCCATCTAAGGAATCCTCGGAGGATCGGAGAGACCAAACCCACCATCGGGAAAGGCGGGACTGGATGTCCCCAACTGAGGGATCCTCGGAGGATCAGAAAGACCAGTCTCACCTCCGGGGATGGCAGGACCAGGCTCCGCCCAGCGAAATCACATAACAATTGCTTCTGACCATCACTGGTCTCCAAGAGAATCAGAAACAAATACAACATCAAATATCCCAAATGACGGAAGACAAGTCGACCAAGAATAAGTTTCCCTGGCCCCTCGAGGAAGGCGAGGAAGCCCTGGCACCGCACCTTGTAGAGGAAGCCTACCCGATAGGGTGGAAGGTGCCTCGTTTGACTATGTATAATGGGACAACAGACCCAGAGGACCACCGCACAACACACACCGCACAACACACCGCACAACACTAGATGGAGGACATGACTGACCGGAAAGACATATGGTGTCGTATGTTGATCCGAAGGACACTCTTGGGTGATGCCATCGTTTGGTAGTGGAGCCTCCCGCCGCACAACACACACGTGTTTGAGGATATCGAAAGGTTGTTTCGCGTGGCCTTCGCTTTCCGTACCCGAAGGAAGAAAGGAATAACAACCTTGCTAGTGGTGTCATAGGGGGACGGAGAGACCCTCAGAGACTTACATGAACCGGTTCACTACGGCATTCTCCGAAACCATGGATCGGGCCCAGGGAGCCATGAACATAGAAGAGTACCTGGCTCCGAAATTCAAGCAGGCACTACAACGGCAGAAGGGGAAAGCCGGAGAACAAAACACCTGGCAACAGGAGGAAGGTGGATCGACCTCTTATGAGGTACTACCACCACCGAGAAGAAAGCCTCTAGGCCCCAAAACAAAGGGAAGGTGCCATATGCAGGAACCCGTAATCAGGCGGAATTTGTCCCAAACCAGAGGGAGGTATTCTTGGCACTAAAAGGTGTAGGCACACTTCCGGAAGTGCACCTATGAGGGTGGAGTCGACAGCGTACCAGGAGAATGGCAAGTACTGCGAGTACCACCAAGACTCGAGGCATACCACAATGGAGTGCAGGAGCCTAGCGAAAGCCACTGAACAAATAAAACCCCTAAAGCGATATTGTGCCAAGCATCCGCATCAAGACTAGCGGTCATACCTATCGGCCATAAAACCCCAAAGATAGAACTCGACGAACCTGAGGTAGATGATATCTTTGCCATATCCGGGGGAGAAACCTTTTGGATACAAGACCCAGTAGAAGCCCATCGGTACACAACTGACACGACAAAGCGGCCCCAGGGAAGAAAATAAAGCCGTCGGAAGAAATTTCGTTCAAGGACGTTGATCTAGTGGACTTAACAACATCACACCATGATCCCCTAGTCATCACGCCGATAATCAAGAGAAGAAACGACGGCCATGTCAGACTACACGGGGTAATGGTGGACATAGGAGCGTTGGTAGACATCTTCTACTAGAATGCGTTTGTGCAGCTACGTCTAGGCGAGTATGACCTGACCCCCTACCGCGTCCTGGTATGGGGATTCAGGCAGACAAAAGTCCTGGTGGCCGGGATGGTCACAGTCTCCATGATCTTGGGGAAGGGTGGTCAAACAAGGACGATGCAAGTAAAGTTCACAGTCATACGAATCAACTCATGGTACAACACTATACTGGGAAGAATTATACTGCACGTGTTCAAGCAGTCATGTCATCCAAGCACCAATGCCTAAAATTCTCAACAACTGCGGGGATCTGCACGATAAAAGGGTCACAGAGAGCGGCCCAAGAATGCTACATGAACTCGACCGTGGAGGTACTGGCCGCCTCGAGGGAAGGCTATGGGCTACCCCACACTGCCTGGGAGGAGGTCAAGGTAGGCGACACCACAATCAGGATAGGAGCGCAGTTCCGTCCGAGCCTACGAATTGGTCTGATAAGGCTACTCGGGAAGAATGAGGATTTGTTTGCGTGCGATCTAAGGGACCTCAAAGAAGTATCCCGTGCCTCCGCAGAGCACAGGTTGGGAGTGGCCCCAAGGGTCAACCCGGTGAAACAAAAAATGTGCCTGATCCGAGCCGAAAGGAGGGAGGCAGCCGATGCTAAGATCGAGAAATTACTCAAGGCGGGCTTCATTCGTCCGGTCCGCTACCCGGCGTGGTTGTCTAACAGAGTCATGGTCAAGAAGGCCGATTTAACGTGGAGAATGTGTGTGGACTTCACGAACTTAAACAAAGCCTGCCCGAAGGACAGCTACCCCCTCCCATCGGTAGATCATTTGGTCGACAAGAGCTCAGGGTCAGCATTACTGAGCTTCATGGATGCAAACTCCGGCTACAACCAAATACCCATGGCAAAGGAGGACAAGGAAAAAACGTCCTTCATAATCGAGCAGGGGACCTTTTGCTTCCGGGTGATGCCGTTCATACTTCGAAATGCAGGGGCAATATTCCAAAGATTCATGGACCGGACATTCATGAACCAAATCGAAAGAAACATCGAGGTGTACGTGGACAACATTTTAGTCCGGTCCAAAGAAGAGCAAATTAACTCACCTGACTGAACTGGAGGAAACCTTCGCTAACATTCAAAAGGCAGGCCTGCGCTTGAAGGCCAAAATATGCACGTTCGTAGTGACTGAGGAACAGTTCTGGTAAGACATGCCTGATTACGTCAGTCACTTCCAGCAACGCCCTTCAACAAGGACTAGAGTTCCGTCGCTTTATGCCGGACCCCCGGAGAGTTCCACAATACGGAGGAAGTGTCTACGTCAAATACTCAAGGCAACACCTGGGAATCGCCGACTGGGACTACCAAGTCGCCGACTCCAGGGGTGAATCGCCGACTCCAGACAGGGCACTTGGGTATGGTAGACCGAGGACCTGACCACAAGAGAATCGGCGACTCCACTTCTGAATCGGCGACTCCCATACCTGAGTCGCTGATTCCTAATCGTTACTTGGGAGGGCCCACGTTATTATGGCACCCTTAATTGGGCACCATAATGGAGTGGGCCCCACGCTAATGAATGGGGAAACGTCCCCCAGGACCCTATAAAAGGGGTCCTTGGGGGTTCTCTACTCCCAAGTCATTCCCACTTGACCACACCACACCAGAGCAAACCAAAGAGCCCGAGTCGCCGACTCCCACACCTGAGTCGCCGACTCCCCTCCATTTCTGCAGGTATATTGACGTAGAGCATGCGTCGTGGACTCCAAAGCCTCCGACCCTCCTCGCAACCCCGCGAGCCTACTGGTAGCAGATTTCGTGCTTCATCAGCTGACGCCGTCTGTGGGACTATCGAACTACGATATACCGTCGTAATCGTGAATTTTTCTTCGCAAAGTTCGACTCGATTCCCTTAGGGTGAATCGCTGACTTTGTGTCAAGGAATCTTCGATTCACACAGGCAATCGCCGACTCCACCTAGTGAGTCGCCGATTCCGGGTTATTCTGCTAGCTAAGAGTGATGTCCTCAGCTTGGTTCAAAAAGGCCATAAGTTGAATCGCCGACTCCACATAGGGAGTCGCTGATTCCTTTAGCTTTTTGAGAAAGTGCTGTCAATGCCTTTTGCGCAGCATCAGAAAGGGGAGGATTTATACGACTATGTAGAAGCATCAGAAGAGGCGATCAGTGCAGTGCTAATTTTTCAGAGAGATAGTGAGCAGATACCTATCTACTATCACTCAAAAAGGCTACAAGGGGCAGAGACCCGATATTCTCCAATTGAAAAAATTGTTTTCGCTGTCATACATTGTGCATGAAGATTCCGAGCATATTTTCTGGCTCACACGATCAAAGTCCTGACTGAACATCCACTGAGAATGATCATTCATAGGCCAGATACATCGGGAAGACTCACAAAATGGGCCCTAGAACTGAGCGAGTTTGACGTCGATTTTATTCGGGCTACAACCACCAAAGGACAAGCCATTGCGGCCTTCATAGTAGATATGACACAGAGCAATGAGGACTCTCCTTGGGTAATGGAAGTCGACGGCTCAAGCTGTAATACAGGTGCCGGAGTAGGGGTCAAAATAATAAACCCAGACCAGAAAATATACGAACACTCGGTAAGACTGCAATTCTCGACTACAAACAATACATCAGAATACGAGGCTGTAATCCAAGGGTTGAAAATAGTCAAAACATTGGGAGCCTGCTCGGTAATAGTCAGGACCGATTCACAACTGGTAGCAAGACAGTCAACAAGAGAGTTTTCAGTAAAAGAACCTCAGATAGTACAGTACGCAGTAACGTTAAAAAAAATAAAGCTGCAATTTGAGAAAATAAAAATTGAACAAATCCCCCGAAGCCAGAACAACTCGGCTGATGCACTTGCAAGGCTTGCCTTTGCATTCAACGGCGGGCAAAGAGAAATACTAGTAGACTCAGTATCAGTTCCCTCTAGCAATCTAGTGACAAGTCAGGTCAAAGATTGGAGGCTACAATTACTAGAGTATTTCCAAGGCCAAGAACTGCCGAAAGATAAAAATGAACGTTGGAAGCTGCAAACGCGCATCCCGAGATTCTGCCAAATAGGGGACGTTCTGTACAAGAAATTATATGATGGACCCTTAATGAAATGTGTCTCTAAGGAAGAAGGTCAGTTTATAGTTGAGGAAATCCACCAAGGAATATGTGGAATCCATCAAGGGGGAAGATCCCTGGCCCAGAGAATACTGTGACAAGGATACTTCTGGCCTAGTCTAAAAAAAGATGTGGTCCTATTCGCAAGAAAATACAGAGCCTGCCAAGTTCACAGAAACATCCAGAGGAGTCCCGCTACGCCACTAACGGAAGTGAGTAACCCCGTCCCATTTGCAATGTGTGGTTTAGATATCGTTGGGCCATTCCAACCATCCACATGCCAGACCAAATTTATATTTGTCGTAGTAGATTACTTCACAAAGTGGGTCGAAGCAGTAGCTGTACCCAAAATAACCCAAGACGCAGCCGCCAAATTCGTGTTCAGATGCATCATGTGCAAATTTGGCACGCCACTTCACATAGTCACGGATAATGGGACACAGTTTACAGGCGGAGAGTTCACAAGATTGTGTGACAACATGGGCACAAAGGTGCACTTCTCATCAGTATATCGGCCGCAAGGAAATGGGCAGGTAGAGGTCACCAACAGGGCCATCGTTCAAGGGCTAAAAAAAAAGTCGAACAGGCCAAAAATACATGGGTCGACCTACTCCCAAAGATCCTGTGGGCTTGCCGATCTACGGAGAAAACACCAACCGGTGAAACCTTCGCTCTAACATACGGAATGGAGGCGTTGATACTGATAAAACTCAGTGTCCCCACAATCAGGGTATTAACATACGACACGGAAGAAAACATGGAATCGTGCGCTACGACCCTCGATTTGGTGGACGAATTACAAGATAATGCCCAAGCTAAGAATGCCGCCTATAAACAAAGTGTCGCCAAGTATCACGACAAGAATGTGAAGTTAAAGAGCATAAGGAAGGGGATCCTAGTCTTAAGGAAGGTAAGTATAACCAAAAAGGATTGTGCGAAGGGTAAGCTAGAAGCCAATTGGGAAGGACCCTACATAGTAGGAGAAGAGCTCCGTCCTGGGACCTACAGATTAAAAAGGGAGGACGGGAGTTATATCCCCAACACCTGGCATGCTGATAATTTACAGTTGTACTTTTAAAGAAAAATGTACAAAATTCAGCAATAGACATTAATTGTAAAATTACTTTCTAATAATAGAAATTACCTTACAAAATCAGAATTAATGTTAACAGTACTAAAAAATGTTAAAAGTTAAAAAATAGACAAAAAGTATCAAAATTAAAATTGTTCAGGGGACAGAAGGATCCTTCTCGGGAATAACAACAGTAGCTGCTTTCGCAGATTCACCACCAACAGAGTCTAAAAACTTGTCCAAAGATTCTTGTTCCGCTTCATCAGGAACTTCAACAGCAGAAGAGGTTTCAGGGGCAGTTATGCGAAGAGGAATGGCAGCAACAGGTTCATCTCCAACTCCAGCATATCCCGATCTAAGTCTCTCATCCTCATCCGGGTTAGCCTCAACCCACTTCAGAACCTCCCCAGAGTCAAACCCAGGATGCAGATGGAGACCGAATTGAACCAGACTGTTGAAGTCATCTATATTCCTCTGAAGCATTTCCCGGAGGAACTCATCATTCTCAGTGTAATCTCTCTGAAGATCAGACAGCTCCTCGGCCAACTCCGAATGTTTAATCAAAATATCAGCAGCAGAAGTTTGGTTGGCCTTCAGAGTGTCTAGTTCGGCCCGAAGCTGTAGAATAGTCTGATCAGCCGCCTGCAGAGATATTTCAAGAGATTCAACGACTATTTTCTGAATCATCGCTTGTGCATCAGCATTCGTCTTTAATTTTCAGCCTGAGCAACAGTATGCTCGCTCTGCATCGTCCTATTCTTCTTCTTCAGCTCCAAAGGACTTGAGATATTCTGAATAAAAACACAGATATCAGGAAAATAGCAAACAAAAACACAGAAAAACAAGTGTGATTAACCTTGATGAGTAAAGGTATCCTTAATAGCCTTACACACATGAATAGAACGGGGATACTTTTCTCTCAGCAGATTGACATGATCAAGCTCCTCGGAACTAAGAATTGGTTTAAGGATAGGAGTACGATGCTTGGCCAGCACAGGGGTTAGCATAGTACCCGGGCATAAGCGAGCGTCAACAAAAATAAATTCATTCTTACTCCTCTTCGAAGGAGGGTCCTGAAGAAGAGGTCGATGATAAGTAGAAGATGCCCGACTCAAACAAGAGAGTCGTTTCAGAATGGGAGGCAGTAGAAAAAGAGAAGTAGTGAAAAAACAAGTTAGCAGTTGGTTTAATATGTAAGTCCCAAAAGGACATTCTGAAAACCATGGGCGTAAAAAAAGAAAGCAAGACCCAGTTGGGATATGCATACGCCAACAACTTTCAAAATCTCGCTAATGAAAAGCGGGATGGGGAGAATAGGGAAGTTGGTGAAATAATATTTTGGGAGGCCAACCATGTAATAGGGCGCCACATCTCCTGTAAATTCATCAGGATGGAGCAAATAGACCCTCTCTCTCAATTCCAGGCTCATCAGGACTTTAACAACTGCCTCTTTTGACAACTTGTTGGTAGAAACATGGTTTGCAACCTCGGGGTAGGCAGTAATATCAGAAGAAATAGACCTAATTGAGCCACACTCTACCCCGTATGGTTGTTCTCTCAGTTGGAAGGGAACACGATGGTAACCATAGGGGCGCATGACAAACACACTCCATTTCTTTCTACTCCCATCCAGTTCATGATAAAAAGAGGGAGCAGGACCCCCCGTATCTTCATTAATGGGACTAGGAAAAGGGTAAGGAGTCCTAGATTTCTTTGGCCTCTCCGGAACAAAAGGGGGAGGATCTTCAATGATGTCATCCTGGGTTACCTCAGGTGGCAGTCTGACTGGGGAAAGGGGTTCTACAGGGCTATGGTTAATGAACACCTCCGAAGGAGTAAGGGGGGAGCCAGAACCACCTACACTAACATCCCCTTCAGTTTCAGAACAACTTTCGTCAGAACTCTCATCTCGTCCAGAACGGGAAGGGATAGGATCTTGACCACTGATTGACTCAGAGGAAGATGCCTCAGAATCATCGTCACTTTCCCCGTTAGAGGAAGAAGCAGGAGGACCTACAAGAAAGGTTCATAAATAAACTCTACCCAACTTAAAAGAAAAACAAAAGTAAGAGAAACTTACTACGGGGAGGGGGCATCGACTTCAGCGAAGAAGCTTTGGATGTCGAAACTTCAGCAGGCAAACTCTCAGACAAACTCCCGACCGGAAGGTTAGACTCATAAGCTTCAATGGTTATAGAACCACCTTCGGCCGTCGGGATCAAATGGAGGGTAGTATCCTCCGCATTCACTTTTGCCCTCTCAACGCGATATTTTTCAGTATTAGGGGCTTTGTTGTCCTGATCCTTTCCAGAAGACATTATCAGAAAGAAATTGCAAAAAAGCAGAGGGTCAGGTCGACATTTGTAAAAAAATCGAATAAAGAAAAATCGACCCTAAAAAAGTCGACCGAAAAGAGGTCTCCTCACAGTCTGACTTAAAGAAGTCGAGCTTCAACAAGTCGACCCTACCCACGGACTACTTCAAAGGAAGTCGACCAAAGGATTCGACAAAAGTCGACCCACCCAAAAGGGAAGATTTCTAAGAAGACGACCACAGAAGTCAACCCTAGAGAAATCGAACCCTACCCAAAGGTGAGACGACCAAAAAGTCGACCCCAAAAGGCCAACCCCAGGAAGTCGAACCGACAACAGGGCAGAGGCGACCCCAGAAAACTCGACTCCAAGAAGTCGGCTCAGGGAAGTCAACCTCTTTTCCTAGTGTAAGTCGAACCCTTACACTGGAAACTCGAGCTGCGCTGGAAACACGAGCAGAGAAGCGAGGAAGTCGAGCGGGAGGAGGTAGAGTAGCAGAGAAATGAATCTCTCCACCCCCTGGCAATTTATAGAAGGGAAGTCGAGAAGGGCCTAAAGGGCTCGAAGTCAGGCCCAAACCAGGCCCAGGACACTCCAGCCCAACGCCAGGCTATACATCAGGATCCAACACCCGACATTCGCAACACCCGCTTGACATTAAGATGTCAAAAGAATTCGATGTACGAAGCTCGACATTTCAAGAATGGAGCACGACATCCAAACATTGCACATGACAACTACAACGCGAGATTCCAACAGCGGCCAATGGTCAAAGGCTCGACATTTGAGAATGTGGCTCGACATCTGGACCCGACGGTTGAAGATTACAGCACGAGATTCCAACAGCGGCCAATGGTCGAAGGCTCGACATTGTAAAATGCGGCTCGACATCTGAACCCGAAGGTTGAAGGTCTCGGCACGAGATTCCAACAACGGTCAATGGTCGAAGGCTCGGTATTTGAGAATGCGGCTTGACATCTGGACCCGAAGGTTGAAGGTTACAATGCAAGATTCCAACAGCAGCCAATGGTCGAAGGCTCGACATTTTAAAATGCGGCTCGACGTCTGGACCCAAAGGTTGAAAGTCACAGTGCGAGATTCCAACAACGATTGATGGTCGAAAGCTCGACATTTGAAAATGCGGCTCGACATCTAGACACGAAGATTGAAAGTCTCGGCACGAGATTTCAAAAACAGTAGATCATCAAAGGCTTGACATTTAAAGAGAATGGCTCGACATCTGACTTATAATTTCAAAATCACGATGCGAGAGTTTAACAAATATCGAGATACGAAGGGTCGACATTTTCAAAAATGCGGCTCGACATCTAGACCTCTTATCACGACTCGACATAGAAAAGAGCAAAGCTCGACATTTTTCAAAGAACTCGACCTCATCATCAAGTTAACAAAAAACACGTCAATACAAGTCTCAAGTTAAAAATTGATACGACGGCGAAGCCGCCTAGGGACATCAGCCATAGGAGATCTAGCACGACGGAGCGACTCCGACGACGACCACATCTCACAGCCACAACAGGCTCTCGAAGAGAAAGATCTCTGACAGACCACTCCGCAAACAAAGTTTCACGAGCAGCCACAGCAACGCCCTACCACTCCAAAATAACTTGGTGAAGAGTGGGAAGATCCAAAGAAGATGTGCGCGGATCAAGTAAACCCAAAATTCTGTTAAGCTCATCGATCTCTCCCTGCACAAAATCAGCAAAGAGACTCACTAGAAGAGCCATGTCTGAGAGAAGTAGAGGAGCTAGGTACGTATTTATAGGGGCTAAGAAAAGCAAGAAGCTGACCATAGTAGGTCAAACCAACAAGTCGAGCAGAGTAAGTCGCCTCAAAAAGTCAAACAGGAAAGTCGAGGCCAAAAAGTCGAGAAGGATAGTCACCCAGCCAGGGGGTGTAAGAAATACCTCTGGACAGCCACCAAGCCAGGGGGTGTAAGAAATACCTCTGGACAGCCACCAAGTCAGGGGGCGTAACAAATACCTCTAGACAGTCACCAAGCCAGGGGGTTTAAGAAATACCTCTGGACAGTAAGCCAGGGGTGTATGTAAGAAATACCTCTGGACAGTCACCAAGCCAGGGGTGTAAGAAATACCTCTGGACAGTCACCAAGCCAGGGGTGTAAGAAATACCTCGGCCCAAGGAAGTAAAGAATAAGGGAAAAAGAGATCCGAACAGGCTCGGTTACGCGCTCAAGCGAACAAAGGTCGGAGGGTCAGGAACAAGTTCGCACGGAGAAGAGACCGTTCACTTCAGTTACTCGAAACAGGCACTAGCAGGAGGAAAAAGGGGAGCACCCCAAAAATATAAGTCATGTATCAAACTTTGCAAACACAAGAACGGGCCTCCCATAGCTGCATGAGGGGAACCCTAGTAACACCAGGGTAGGAACCCCTACCATCGCAGGCAAAGGAGGAGGGAGTACTGGTGGTACAGGACCTAACACTCAGATAACACCAACCAGGAAGCAGTCCCCAAGAGCCCTAGTATGTGTCGGGAGGGGGGAGTACTGATGATACAGTATCCCGGACTTGATCGCGACACCAGTCTGAGATAACCCAAAATGGGTGGAAGTACCCATATAGGCAGTAGGAGGCATCAGTCGACTTTGTGAGGAAGTCGATCCCACCGGATGACTTTTGCCAAGTCAACCTCTAACGAGGTCGAGGGCCAAAATTCGACCTCAAGGGATTCGACCTCACAAAGTCGACCCAGGCCAGATCTGGACGGTTAGGCGGTTAAAGCCCTAATGACCAGATTACCCCATGAGGACCCTATAAATAGGGGTCGCCACCACTTATTAGAGGTTAGGTTATTTGGAGTGAGAGAGAACCCCTTCCAGAAAGAGCCTGAGTGATTGAGGTATCCGAGCGATTTCCGGCGGAGTTCTTAGTCCAACGCTTGTTCGAAGCGTCGTCCGAGCACTGATCGGGTTCCACCCTTATCATAAGTCAAAAAATAAGATGTACAAAAACTATCGTAGATATTTGGAATCTTAGGGTTAGATTCGCAGCTATCCGTGAAGTCCCTAATTTGCACGCGTGGGTCGCAAACTAGGGTTATGATCGCAATTTAGACTTACTGTCGTAAATTGGATTTATTTTTGTAAATATTTAGAATCTTAGGGTTAGATTCGTAAATATTCGTTGGATAACTAATTTGGACTACACACCTGCTGTTACAAATCCTGCATGCACAAGCCGGACATCTCGGGTCGGCTAACGAAATAAGCAGTCGAGTTAAGAGGATTCACCATTAACATTGTACCAACCAAAGCTATAAAGGGCCAGGTAATAGCAGAATTCATGGCTGAGCTACACCCGAGCCCAGAGGAAGCATCCCCTGCCGAGTCAGCCCCCTGGAGAATTTACGTGGATGGATCCTTGGCCACGACCGGATGCGGAGCGAGCATTGTCCTACACTCCCCGACAGGTGAAAGGATAGATCACGCGGTCCACTTCGAGTTCTCATCCACAAATAACGCTGCGGAATACGAAGCGGTAATCTCAGAGGTGAAAATAGCAAGAGCATTGGGAGCCACGAAAGTGGCAATTTACGCAGACTCCAGATTGGTGACAAACCAGATCTCGGAGAACTCTGTGTCAAAAGAAGACTCCATGTCCGCATACATAGAAGCGGCCAGGAACACCCTGGAAAACTTCACGGAATGAAAACTCATGCACATAAGCCAGGCGGACAACACGGAGGCCGACGCGCTAGCACGACTGTGGGCCGCATCCTGCCCCAGGGAGGACGTTGGGTCAAGGTGGAGACATAAGCAAACCCAACGACCCAGTCGGTCCACAGGGTAAATGAGGTCACGACGTCACCAGACTGGAGAGACCCGATCAAAAGGTACATCGATAGCTAAGAAGTATATACCTGAGGACCTGATAGAGGAAAGAAAATTAAGGACCCAAGCGACTTGGTTCCTAGTAGCGGGCAGGGGCGTATCCAGGGGGGGGCAAGGGAGGGCAATTGCCCCCCCTAAAATTTGGAAAATATCCGAGGACCTATATGTAATTAAATTTTTTATAGGGGGTTAAGTGTAATTTTCACAATATATTAATATTTTTTAAGGGTTAATATATAAATTTCACAATATTTATATACTATATAAATTTTACAATATATGTAATTTTAAGTTTAATTACATATAAATCCCTAAAAACTTAAATATCCCTAAATTTCTCCCCCAAATCTTCTTAATCCCTAAACCTCTCCCCAAATTTTCTAAATCCTTAAACCTCTCCCCCAAATTTCTAAATCCCTAAACCTCTCCCCCAAACCCAAAACCCAAGATACTTCCCCAATATCCTCCAAATTTCTCCAATATCCCCAATATCCCCAAAACCCACGATTTCTCCCAAAATCTCCCCAATATTCTTTCGCCAATATTATTTCCCCAATCTCATTTTCCCCCCATCCGCCAATCTCGTTTCCCCCCATCTAATTTCCTTCAATCTTGTTTCCCCCAATCTCCTTCCCCAAAACTCACGACTTCCCCCAATCTCTCCTCCTCCCATCCACCTCACGATCATCTCAGGGTCAATCGGTCAAGCTCTCACGTTCTGACCCATCGAGATTCAGTTATTGTGCCACAGCCCACAGGACACCACCACCATCGGATTTCACTGCCTTCAGTTCGTCTCCACTCTCCAGAGTCCAGTCTCCGCTATTCTCTAGCCTTTAGGCTTTAGGTATGTCCGTCTATCTTGAATTCTTGATCCGTTTGTGTTTAACCTAGCTTGATCCGGAAAAAAATGTACCATTTTAAAACAGGAAAATGAACCATTTGCAAAAAATTGAATTGAACTATCATCAACCTGAAAAAATATGAATTTTAATCATTCCATGTGATTTTTTAAAACAGGGACCTAAATTGATTAAATATCCATGTGAATTTTATTTCTTTCTTTAATTAATTAAAGATGAACCATTTTATTTATTTCTTTAATGTGATTCCCACATTAAAACTCGTCTCAGAAATCGCCTTGGTGATAGTTTGATGAATGATTGTTTAGTAACATATATCGAGAAAGATATTTTTAAAACTATAGACAACGAAGTTATTTTAAAAATATTTAATAATATGTGTCTCGTAGGACATTGAAGTAATGTAAAATGTATTTGAAATTTTTATTGTTAATTAAATGAATGTATTTATTTTTAATTTGAATATTAATTAATGTATTGAATATTAATTATATAATGAATGTATTGATTTTTTATAGGTTTTTATAATCAATTATATGAATAGGTCATGCCAAAATTTGTATAGGTTTTTTAATTAGTACAAAAAAAATTTTTCGCCTTCGGCGAATCTTGCCCCCCCTGCCGGGGAATCCTGGATACGCCACTGGTAGCGGGGGGCGAGTTGTACAAGCGTTCAGTCCAGGAGTCGGTTCCACTATAAGTATATGTATTCTGTGACGAAGGAAAGAAGATGCACCTAAAACCTCACGTGGACGGCCAATGGATTTATAGAATTGTCAATCCGACGGTAGTCCGCGCGGACCTCACCGCACACCGGCAGGGGACGACACCGAACGCGGCTTATGACATGACAAACAGACGACACCAGCAGGGGACACCGACATGACAAACAGACGACACCAGCAGGGGACACCGACATGACGAACAGACGACACCGGCAAATAATTTATTCAATCTTCTTCAATTCTATTTTTCATTCTTCATTCAAATTTTATTATTGTTAGTTTTTAATTGTTATTGGTTATTAATTCTCTTTTTTTAAACCATATTTTCCCAAACCCGACTCAGACCATGTAGTTCTTACTGGGTCCAATATTTTTTTTACTAAACACGCACCCAGCCCAGATCCTGTAGTCCTAAAGGGTCCAAGACCCAACTTAAACCCAGCCCAGTTGCATCTCAATTTATAAATTAAAACTTATATATAAAAAAATTGAGTCTAAACTCGAACTCTTTAAGCTTAACGAGTTTAGTTATAAAACTTGAACTCTTTAAACTTATCCAACCTAGCTATCAATTTCGGCCAAACTTGCACCCCTACGGCCTATATAAAATTAAAAAGGAATAAAATTTCCATTGACAATATCTTTAAAAAAGATAATGACTAATAAATTTTCAAAATTAAATAATAATGAAAATAAAATCCAAATTTAATTATAAAAGTGAAATATTAAAATGTTGGCTTAAAAATAATCCAACAAAATTAAGCCAAACCACAGATTATTTTAGACAATTATAAATGCAGAGATAAAATTTAATTATTTTAATCTACTATTAAAATTTTAATGTAAGACTAACTAATAGCATTAGATTATTGTACTACAATTAAAAAACGAAAAATATTAAATGAGTTGAACTTTAATAAAGTCGTATCCAACTATCACCACCTAAAGTGTCAAGTAAAGTTCGGCTCGATGGGATGGGCTCGGCTCGACTCGCGAGCCCAACGAGCCTGAGGCTAAAGTTCAAGCTTATTAAGCTCGATGGGCTCGGTAAGGAGTATTAAAAAATAAAAAATATTATATTTAGAGAGAATGAAGATGTAGCACAGTAAAACGTTTGTTTAGCATACGAGAAGTCTCGAGATTGATCCTCCATGTTTCTAAATTATTTATTTTTACCTGCAGGTTAAGTTCGAACCCGAGCCCGAGGACAATTCTTAAAACGATCCGAGCTCGAACTTGGATAACTCTTTAATGAGTTGAGCCCGAACCTGACTCTATAAGTAAAAGTTCGGCTCTGCTCGACTCATTTGACACCCTATCACCACCTGACCATCAAAATTAATATCAGGATATTTATGGATATAAAAATGTAAACATTTAGATAATTCATTCTTAAATTCATTCCATATGATTTCTGATTTATTATTATTAAACTCTTAATTTTTTAATAAATGTTTAATTGACTGTTATTATTTATTAATAAAATTATAATAATCTTTTCAACTTTAATTCTTTAATTATTAATTTGATTATAAAAAAATTCTTTTCTTAAAATCTTAAATCAAATAAATAATTAAGATATCGTTTAGATTTGTAATTTAATTTTCAATAACTTTTATTTTTAATTTTTTTTAATTTGATCACTGAAATAGAAGATATTATCATTTTTTAAAAAATTATAAAAAATGATGAAAAAAAAGAAGAAAAAAAGTAAATTCAACAACTTTTTAAAATATCATAAAAATAAATTGTGAATAAAATACCTTAAAATAACCAGAGGTGAATATAACATTTTCCAAATTTTTCAAATGACCATAGATGTAAAATCGAACGGTGGAAACATGTGATCACAAAAAATCATGTGTCTCAATCTCATTTAAAAAATTTTAAAAAATAGTTAACTAAATAATAAAAGCAAATACAAACAGTAGATATAAAATGAATGTAATTAAAAATGATCCATTCACATAATTGAAGCTAATACAAACATTAATTATGATCTCTATCGCATGAAATTAATAATCAATTCTAAGAAATAATTTTACTGATTTTTTTAAATAATATCAAAGCAAATTTAATGAACTAGAGAATTTTCAAAGATTAGAAACCATTGTCAGATTAAATAATATCACAACACATTTAAGATAAAAACATTTGTTTCTGGGAAAACTATACCCTTCAAGCAACTCACTCACTTCACTCATCACTTGTAGAAATCAAAATCTGTATCCGGCTTCTTAACATTTGTCCTATAACCTTTCTCAAAATCCTTTGGTAGGATGACATAACGATTCTTCCGGACAGCATGCATCCCTGCTTCTTGACAAATGGCAGTAATCTGATTTTCAAGTCGAACAAAGATATTAGAGATCAATAAAAGCATTTTATAAATAATCTGAATATGATTTATGAGTCAATGAATCAAATCAATCAACCATAACTCTTCTCATCAATCGACTGCAGCAAAATATGAATCAACCACTTGATCATGTTTTTCGAATTATATCTTGTAGATTAAAATTCAGACTAATAGATAAATTCAACCACTTATTAGCACCAACCGTCTCATGTAGCTAAAAGGCTCAAAGCTTCAAGACAAACAATTTTTAATTTCTACCACGAGGAAAGAAACCACTGGGAAAATAAAATTTGACCTCCTTTATTCTCAGACACAAAACGGCATCTCAAAAAAATAAAATAAAGAATGGAAATGATAATTCTCTACTGACCTCAGCAGCACTTATTTTATCTGGCCGAGAAACATAATCCTCCAAATCAACCTCGTCACTTAGATTCATTTTCGCAGTGCAAACCTTGACAAGGACGAGAATAATTATAAACTACAATGTAATGTTACTAGATGAAAATAAGATTACTAGAATAACCCTAAAACAAGCAAAACAAGTCTCTAATTCCACTCACATATTATAAATAAACAGTAAGATTGATTTTTTTTAAACAGACCTAGGTGACCTCAAATCAAGATTTAAAAGGCGTCAATGCACTGCGTCAGCACTGGGCGCACAAGCACAAAAACATACCTAAGCACACTTCTGAGCCAATGGTATTTTTGTAAATAATTACAAAAGGCCATAAAATACATATATTTTGAAGATCTAGAAAAAAATTGGAAATGGAAAAAATATAACAAAAATGGAGGAACAGAGGTCACTAGAACTGGGAAGGCCAGAAGGAGGTGGAAGGAGGGTATATTTAGGGAGAAAAAAACAAGAAAAGGAAGAAAATTGTGGGGGGGTTAAAAAAAATCCAGATCAGTTTAGACGCTCGCATCACACTTTGGGAACGAACTCGTGCAAAAGCATGTAATTCGATCCTTGCCTCTAATTTCATTCCGAATGAACCGAAATGTTAAAGAAGTTGCCATCCTGACCAGAGCAGCAGAGCTCAATTGAATTCCCCAACCAATGGTCAAAACTTTATGACATGTTTCATCAAGAACAAGTGGGGAAATATTGAGGGATGTGAGCATCGCTTAAAAAGAAGCCACTCAAAAGAAGAGCAATCTTTCACAGATTGAAACTCAAGCTCTGTTTTTATGGGAGTTCAACCTCTTGAGGCACCAGTTCATGGCTAACTAGTCACGGTCATAAGAAAGTGACAATGTTTTTACATTTACTGTATTTGCATTTCCCTACATTTGTAATCTTTGAGCATTGCCCTACTCTTATTTTTCAGTAAAGAAATCTTTAATTTATCAAAAAAAAAGTGAGATTAAGATCGAGAGTTAAGGCAGTTTATCACCAACAGTCCTTGTACACAATATCTTTCAGGAGTATGCAAGCTTTTAAATGCACGATTAAGTTGTGCGCCAGGTAGGCACACCTCAGGTGCCAGAGGTATTTTCGTAAATAATATTTAAAAATATATAAATTTTATATATTTATTTACTTAATTCAGATATTCTTAAATATTTAATTTAGATTTTTTTAAATACTTAATTCAGATATTTATATTTCATATATTTTGGTTTTTTTCCTCCTCAACTAATCGGAGGGAGCACGGGTTGAGGAGGATTGGGGAAGGAAACCCTAAATTGTTAAAAATAAATTAATTAAGTGAATCGGATCCGGGTCCAGATCCGACCCAGATCCAATTAAGGTGCCTCCAGTTAGCACACTGGCGCAAAAGCGCACCTCAGGCGTGATTTTAGAACCGTGAGAGTATGACAAATTACGTCAGATGTTAAGATAGGTCTAGCGGTTGTCCCAATAATAATAATAAGAAATGAGAAGGCAATGGTGCTTGCCGAAGAGATTTGCTCAGCCATTCCAAAGTGAGCCGTGATAAGAAGCTAAAGCATGCAATATTTGCAAAGGCAGACAACTACTCAACTCCATAGTCCATAGTAAGTGTTTTGGTCAAGTCAATGCATGAAGAGTGCTAATAATATGGTCAAGCACACACGTCTTAATAAAGAACAGTACCCTGAATAGATTGAACAGAAATCAACAGACACTAATTTTATATTCTTTTCTATTAACAAAATTTAACATTTCTTATTAATTGTAAATAAATAAGTAAAATATTAAATAAGCAAAGCAGTCGTGCACTATAAACAGGTGCTTAAATGTATTATTGGGTGGTGCACAGCACACTTGAATATTTAAAACATTAGCAAAAATCAAGATTTTAAAACCAATGGTTAACCAGTCAGCCCAGAAAATAGTCCTAACCTTTCACCGGTTAGGACTATAATACTGCCCAAATACCCTGTTAAAAAACATAAATAAAGAGCATTTATGTCCCTTTTTTAAGTTATGAGTTTGTAATAAACCCCAGCCGTGTAACATTCTTTTCCTTCTCCACTCTTTTCAACCCATCTCCGACAAGGTCAAAAGTCCGTCTAACAAGCTCAAGGTAGGTTTCTACCTTGCTTTTTTACCCATCTCGCTTGTGCTTTGTCTCACTATAAGGAGATTTCTGCCAGATATTTTATATATTTTTCAAGTATTTAGAGTAATTACAAAAACACCACTACCGATCAGATAGTTTTTTTAAACCTTGGCAAAAAAAATATTTGATAAAACCATAAAAAAATATCAAGGTGAATTTTATTAAGAAGGCAATGGGTAAGAAAATCATTGAAAACTCATATCCATATGATCTGCCTTTACTCACCTGGAACACAAGCCTTTTCTGACGTCTATCAGGCAAAGGAAACTCAATTTTCCTGTCAAGTCTGCCAGGACGTAAGAGAGCAGGATCTAATGTGTCAGAACGATTGGTTGCCATAATAACCTTTACATTTACTGTTTGATCAAATCCATCCATCTGAAAAAAATATATATAACATTAATCTACTGACAAGATGCGTATAGATGAATGCAAGAAAAGTATGGGATGGCAAGATTTTTTATGCGTGTATATGGTACGAATGGCAAATCCGCAGATGCTAGTTTATGCAAAAATTATGCAAAATGTCTTTTCTTTAATTTATATCTTACTCCTAAGGGTTTAAACTTATAATTTCAAAACAAAAGATCTTCCAAGTTCCAATAAACAAATAAGATTACAAAATACCAAGCAAATTCAGTCTTCATTCATAATCATATTCCTTGATCATATAGAGCATTTTTATCAAACTCTCAATTTTAGTTTTTAAATACCTTAAATCTATTTATTTTAGTTTTTAAACACCTTAAATCTATTTTTTTTAGTTTTTAAAACCGTAAGATTCACATAAAGCATAAATCTTTTTATGCGGGTACGAAAAATCTGCATACTCTCGTATTATTGTAGCTAAAAAATATTTAACAAGTTTTTAGGATTCTTGCAGTTAATATAAAAATAGGTAAAATGAACAGTTAGAGAAATAATGAGAAGCTTATTACTGGTTTGGAGATTAACCATGCAAAAAGTAGTGCGCTCACTACTCCAAAGTGGTGGACTCTATACCCCCACATTCTTTAGATTATAGGTTTCCTTCCTAAGGACCTCCCCTTGACTAACCTGAGGAATCCTATCTCTGAAAAAAGAAAAAAAAACATTGGACAATGCACTGGGTCGATTCAACCACTGGAGAAGACCATGGCCAGGTGGAAGGGTAGATGTTTATCTCATGGCACCACCTTGCCTAGCTCAGTGATCACCAAAGTAAGATAATTAGCATATGCATTCATATAGGATGGGAAAAAATCTGTCCCTTGGGCTAGGATGATCCTACCCAAGAAACTAGGGGCTTAGGTGTTTGAAACTTTGCAGTTTCTGTCACTACCTCTCATATCACGAGGGCAATGAAATTCTGGTCTAATGATGATTCTATTCTCTTGGGTTGGGGATAGGTACATCAAGGGTAGGAGCTTGGATTCCATCCTGTCCAGTCCCACTAAAGATTCAATTATGTGGAAGTTCATCCTAAAATATAAAAGTGAAATAGGGAAACTAATGAAGTGTAATACCAATTATATTCTTATCTTTACTACGCTAAAACAAGGGAGCTCCCTAGAGAAAATTAGCAGTGCACTTGTCCCATCTAGACATCTTTATCCCACTAAGTTCTCGGTGTTTTTGTGGAGACCGAGATGGGGTCTCCTTCCTTCAACTGCCCGTAATATTAGTCTGTAAGGGATTATTTATCTATTTATGTTTATATTGTAAAAATGGGCAAGGCCCACTTCATTATCTAATGAAAATTTGACTTCATCAAAAAAAAATATCTCCTACTTGGAGATTGTACATCACCAGTGCACTTCCTTCTTGTCTAGCCTTAATCAAGAAAACCCACTAGGATCATGCAGTGCCTTAGCTTGCCAATGCTAATCACCTAGGTGAGCATAATTTTCTATGGTTTTCTTGTCAAAAAAAAATTGTGTGATTTTCAAATGTATAGTTTTGATTGTAGTTTCATTAATAACTTAATATCATGTTTGAAAATCTCTTTTAAAAATAATAGAAATTATCATTTCATAAAAAAGAAAGAAAATTGACATTTATGATTTATCACTCCCCACAATGAACTAAAGATCTACCTGATTCAAGAGTTCCATTAAAATACGTTGAACTTCCCGATCAGCTCCAGTTTGTGCATCAAAACGTGCTGTGGCAATTGCATCAACCTCGTCAATGAAGATTATAGCAGGAGCATTTTCTTTGGCAAGACGAAAAACATCACGCACCATTCTTGGACCCTAGGTTAATATAACATTTATACTAAATTATTGATTTGTAGACAAAAGACAGGTAGGTATTGTAACTTGTAAGAAGCCAACCATTACATGCAATATTAAAGAATAGTACAAATGTACAAGGGTACCAATAATTATATTGGTACTTAATAGTTAACGGCAAACAAGATAAGTGAGAAGCAGCAACTCATCTTACGTAAAAAATGAATATAATTTGAAGTTATTTATATATATGCAAAGTAAAAAATGAGAATATGAATATATGAATGAAAAAAACATAGAGAAAAAATGACAATTAAAATACAAGTTTTATAAGAACACACCTCTCCCAGATATTTTTGCACAAATTCAGAACCAACTACTCGTATAAAAGCGGCAGTTGTATGGTTTGCAACAGCCTTGGCAAGCATTGTTTTTCCGGTTCCAGGAGGACCATAGAGAAGCACACCTCTGGGAGGGTCAATTCCAATTTGTTTATAAAGATGATGATGTGTGAGAGGCAACTCAACGGCTTCACGGATTTCTTGCTTTTGAATGTCACAGCCTCCAATATCCTAAAGACAAAAAAAAACAAGCTAAGAGTTGATTGGAAAGATGTAAAGAAGAAGAAGAAGAAGAAAGCCGAAGAAATCCATAAGACCCTAACTCACGTTATAAGTTACATCAGGCTTCTCCGACTGGCTAAGCAACGAAATACTGGAATCTGCTTCTGGTGGCAGCACATCAACCAAAGCATTAGAATGTCTGTGCAGTGCCACCGATGCCGAGGGTTTGAGCAATTCCCGATTGATGGTACTCAATATCCTGACATAATAGTTGGATCCCGTGGTTGATCCAACAATTCCGTTGTTCTGATTTACCATCTCCATGAACTGACCAATGACGAGGGGAACCGACTGGATCCTCTTCACTTCCTCTTGAGCCCTGAGAAGCTCACGCTTTAGATTTTTTTGCTCGTCCTTGACGTACTCTTCTTGGATGTCTATGAACTGGATCTGCCGCTCCAAGATTTTCAGACGAGTGTACAAGTCGTCGTCGTCAGAAAATGAGTCAGTAGAGAATGGAGCCGCCGGTATGGAAGGAGGCGGAGATGTAAGAGCTGGTTTCGGGTCCATCACCATCGCAGATGCCGCCATTCAACAAATTTGTAAAACTAATAATATTTATTTTTTGTATCAGTCTTAATAATATATCAATTTTTTTTTGTGATATGCTTGTATTTTAATTTTACTGGGTTAAAACAGAAACAGACAATGGAGTTTTAATAATGTGACGTGCTTGTGTATATCGAGTTTTAATAATGTATTTTTAATGCTTGTATTTTATGATATCGAGTAATTTTATTGTGATATGCTTGTATGCTTGTATTTTAATTTTATTTTAATTTTAATTTTGTAATATAACGACTGATTCAAACAGAAACAGAACATTGTATAAAACGAATTAAACTGATTCAACATTGTGTAAAACTGATTCAAACGAGTAATTCCATTTACATATGCTCAAACCCTCTCATAATGAGAATGTACATAACCCTATTCACTTATAATCTGATGATCGAATCAATTCCATGATTATAAGTTCATAACCCCAGCCCATTCCCACCAAACATAAATCCAAACAGAATTTCCAATCCCCAAATAAAAATAAATACGTTATAAATCTACCACCTGGAGACCCACCATCTCCAATAGGCGGCAATCAATATATCGATTTTTTTTGTGATATGCTTGTATTTTAATTTTATTGCTTGATGATTAATGTCTTGATTTGAAACTATTTGGTATGTCTAAACAGTGGCGTATCGAGGATTCCCCAGCAGGGAGGGCAAGATTCACCGAAGGTGGGGAAAAAATTTGTACTAATTTAAAAACCTATAAAAATTTTGGCATGACCTATTCATAAAATAGATTATAAAAACCTATAAAAATTCAATACATTTATTCCATAATTAATATTCAATACATTAATTAATATTCAAATTGATTTAGGAATATTCAATACATTAACCCTAAACCATTAGGAAAGATTCATCTATATATGATCTATCTATCTATATTTTTTTGATTTACATAATACTTATATTTTAGCTGTGTTTGAATGATAATAGGATTTTAAGAAACACTAGAATAGCTGGTAGGATTCCATCCAGGATCCATCATTGGAGAATTTGAAAATTTGGCATATCTGTAAGTTTTATTTTTTTTATACTCTCTATTTGTTTAACAACACATTTCATCGATATAAAATCATTAAATTCACATCCTTGGAACTTTTTTAGGAATTTTCAACAATCTATCAGGAACAATACCGCAGTCAATTTTCAACATTCCCAAACTTGAATATATGTGAGAAGATGAAAAGAAAATCTCTTAATGTGCTTTTATTTTTCAAAAACAGAATATTAACATATGAGTTCTAACTTCATATGCAGACCAGAGAACCTAACTTCATATGAGGACTAATCAACTAACTAAATCAAACATCAATAAAATCCATCAGACCATCACCATCGTATCATATCCATCAGACCCAAATAATATGTAGAAACAACAAACAAGATCAACAATTCAACAAATAAATACCAGAGAAATGAGAGAATCCAGCAAGTAGCAACGGAGGGAGAACTGAAGAAGAGATTTCCAGCAAGGCAGCAACAACAGTGAAGAATCTAAGAATAGATTCCCGGAGGCAGGAGAAGATTAGGGATTTGGGGGAGAACGGGGGAGGAGGAAGATTTGTGAAACGTTGGGGAGAAGGGAGAGAGATTTTATAAAATATTGTAAAATTTATATATTAACCCTTTAGAAGTATTAATATATTGTCAAAATTATATTTAACCATAAATAAAAAAATTATTACAACAGATCCTCGATTTTTCCAACTTTTAGGGGGACAATTGCCCTCCAGTAGTCAACCATTGTTAACCGCTAGTGTTGTCCGGACCATCTAGAAGTAGGGGTGTAAATAGGTCCGTTGTTGGGGCTAATTTTAGCCCTATTAAGCATTTTGGTCCGGTTATTAACCAGTCTGGGTTCAAATTGTCTGGATCTGAAAATATATTATCTACAATTTTAAGGTTGTAATTATAAAATTACTCATTATATTTTCTCAACAAATATCAGGTGCGGCCGAGTTCGCGAAGAGTCTAGTTCAAGTCTAAGGTTGCTGTACTTAATTTAGGTTAGGGTTCTGATACCATTTTCGATTTCCCAGTTGTGAATGAGACACCTTCAACAGACATAATGGTAATAATGAAACATGGTGAGTGATGAAGCACGAAATCTGCTAACAGTAGGCTCGCGGGGTTGCGAGGAGGGCCGGAGGCTTTGGAGTCCACGACGCGCGCTCTACGTCAAATACCTGCAAAAGTGGAGGGGAGTGGCAACTCAGGTGTGGGAGTCGGCGACTCGGGCTCCTTAGTTCTCTGGTTGGGTGTGTGTCAAGTGGGAATGACTTGGGAGTAGAGGACCCCCAAGGACCCCTTTTATAGGGTTCTGGGGGGACGTTTACCCATTCATTAGCGTGGGGCCCACTCCATTATGGTGCACAATTAAGGGTGTCATAATAACGTGGGCCCTCCCAAGTAACGGCTGGGAATCGGCGACTCAGGTATGGGAGTCGCTGATTCAGAGGTGGAGTCGCCGACTTCCTTGTGGTCAGGTCCTCGGTCTACAAGACCCGAGTACCCTGTCTGGAGTCGGCGATCCACCCCTGGAGTCGACGACTTGGTGGTCCACTCGACGATTCTCAGGTGTTGCCTTGAGTACTTGACGTAGACACTTGCTCCGCACTGTGGATGCCTTCTGGGGGTCCGGTCCCTCAACAAGGACTAGGGTTCCGTCGCTTTACGCCGGACCCCCGTAAGGCTCCCACGGTGCAGAACAAGTTCATCGTCAAATCGCCGAATTAACCCGTAAATCGCGATTGGACTACCAAATCGCCGAGTTAGGGCCTAGATCGGCAGTATGGTAGACTGCATATCTCGCCCCTTGAAACTTGGCGAGTTTGCCCTAAATAGGCGATTTCCATACCCGAATCGTCGATTTACGACCGTTACTCGCCGCCAGCCCACGTCATAGATGCACCCATATATGGCAATAGGCGCGATGTCCGTCTTTAATCGCGCCCTCCGAGACCCTATAAAAAGGATCCCAAGAGGATACTCAAAGGCAAAACACAAGTTTCACTCTCATTAGAGCACCGCTAAGGGAATCGCCGATTCCCACAAGAATCGCCTATTCTCCACTTGCAGGTATTTGACGTAGAACGCGCGTCGTGGACTCCAGAGCCTCCGGCATCATCTCAAACCACCGCGAGCCCTGGTAGCAGATTCAGTGCTTCATCAAAACATAACACAAAAGAGATTTTGATATGGTAGATTGGTAGTAATCATTGATTTTTTTTATGAGGGTGTATATTATTAAGACTCAATAGAGTCAGATATAATTCACTTAAAGTCTAAGGACTATTTCTGTAAAGATTACATGTATAGTTATATAAAATTAGTAACACAAATATTATATATATAAAAACTGTATGTAAAGATTGACAAGGTTTTAACAAGATACAATATACTTATTGAATGTATACTTTCTTGAAAGATTTAATACATGAGATTATGAATCTCAACATGGTATCAGAGCCACATGACACGCGTCACGTCTCGACTGGGCAATACAAGTTTCCCCCCTTGTTCCGCTAAAGCGATTTGAGGATAGTCGACGGTCTTCGTCTGCATCATTTAGGGCTTCTGATATTGGGGCTCGCTTAATCTGGTTGTGCGTCTACTAAAGGCGTTCGGTTGATCTAATATTGGGGATCGTTCGGTTGAAGGCTGAACTGATTTCTTGCGACATTCGGTTAAGTTTTTTTTTTCTTTTTTCCTTTAAATTGAATTGTTTAGAGTCTGTTTTGCATTGTGATCGAATTAGTTTTCGTTTTTCCTTCCCAATTTCTTCTTTTCATTTTCCAGAACCTTGATTGGGGTTCTCTTCTTGGAAAATTTTCTTTTCCCCAAATTCATCTCTCACACGATTCTGAATTGTTCTTCCTCAATTCAGTTCCAAAACTTTTCTTCATTTTCTCAGCAATGGAGACACCCTCGATTGGCAATATTTACAGTGTAAAAACTGTAAAATTAGGCAAACAAAATTATGCAATATGGCGCCAACAAGTAGCAATGATTCTCAGAGGAAGCAAGCTACTTGGTTTCGTAGATGGATCATTCAAGGCACCATCACCCGTTCCAAACAGTAAAGGGGAGTTTTTAAAAAATGAACAAGGTCTAATTTATGAAGATTGGATATAACAAGATAGTTTGTTGATGGGCTGGCTCATGACTTCTATGACTGAAGAAGTTCTGCCCAAGGTTTGTGTCTGCACCACTTCAGCAGAAATGTGGTTCACACTTGCAAAAGTTTTTGCATCTAATTCTCAAGTAAAGACCTTGCAACTCAGGCTCACTTTATAGACTACAAAGAAAGGAGACAAATCCATGGAAGATTTTATTTCTCAGATGGTTCAGATAGCCAACTCTCTGACTCTAGCATGCAGGAGACAAGGTTAAAGATAAAGATCTGGCACTTTTCATTTTAGGAGGTCTTGGGGCTGAATATGATGGTTTAGTCACAGCCATCACCACAAGACCAGGCAATGAAGCACTCTCTGTTGATGAGATTCAAGGGTTGCTTCTGAATCATGAAATAAGAATGACAAAAAATGTTGTACCCTCCTTAGAAAATTCACTTTCAGTGAATTATATCAACAAACAGAGGTACAACTCTAATTCCAACAATTCTTATCATTCTAATAAGAATCATTCTAGTGTGCAGAAACAAAACCAAAAGCTCATTCTTTACAGTTTCTTATTATGCCAAATCTGTGAGAAAAGAGGTCATATTGCCTCAAACTACTACAACAGATTTAATAAAAGTTTCAATAACAATCAAAAGCAAGTGAATCTGGTGTTTGAAGAGGAAGAGGAACAAAAGGAAGACTCCAGCCTATGGCATCCAGATTCTGGGGCTCGTACACACGTAACTTCATATTTTAGCAACTTAAACTTTGCATCTCCTTATGAAGGAGCAGATAGGGTTCAAACAACCAATGGATCTGGTATGAAAATACTTAACATTGGATCTTCTAATTTTAAATGTGGAGATAGGATTTTACACATAAAAGACTTATTACATATCCCTTTTACATCTAAAAACCTATTGTCTGTTCATAGATTTTGTAAAGACAATAATGTATGCTTTGAATTTGATGTGTCTAAGGTTGTGGTGAAGGATAAGAGCACACAAAAAGTGCTGATGCAAGGAAGAGCGAGCAATGGATTGTATACTTTTCCTATGCAACCAACAAAGACGTCATCTCCTCATCATGCATTTATTTGTGAGAAAGCTTCACTAAATAAGTGGCACTCTAGATTTGGCCATGTAAATGAAATTACTACTAGAAAAATCTGTAAAAACAATGACTTACCTATTATAAACAATAAATTTGAAGATTGTGTTCCATGTGCTATGAGTAAATGTCATAAGTTACCGTTCTCTACAGTAAATTACTCACTAACAAGGCCCTTAGAATTGATATTTAGTGATGTTTGGGGACCTTCATCCCACATATCTCCACAAGAGTTTAAATACTATGTTAATTTTGTTGATGTTTTTAGTAAATTCACATGGATTTTTCCAATACAAACAAAATCAGAAGTGTTCAATAAATTCAAAGAGTTTAAGCAAAACATTGAAAATCAACTAGACCTTAAAATTAAGGCAATCTAAACTGACAATGGTGGTGAGCTTAAGAGTCTGATTTTTAAAGATTTTCTGAAAAATCATAGAATTAATCATAGATTTGCATGTCCATATACTCATGAACAAATGGGCATGGGTGAAAGAAAACATAGACAAATAGTAGATATGGGATTAGGATTACTAAGTAAATCTGGTTTACAATTGAATTTCTGGCCATATGCATTCAGTTGTGTCACCTACCTAATTAATCGCATACCAAATACACAAAAGGAAAATAAAACTCCTTTGGAACTATTGTTCAAGAAAAATCCAGATTATAAATTTCTCAAAACTTTTGGCTGCACTTGTTTTCCTAATTTAAGGCCCTATAGAATAAACGAGTTTTCTTTTAGATCTGAAAAGTGCATCTTTTTAGGATACCCTAGCAGTAATAAGGGGTATATGTGTTTAAATCCGCAAAATGGACAGATAATCATCTCAAGAGATGTTATCTTTCATGAGGATGATTTCTCAACTGCAAGATCTTTTCAGATTAAAAATCATACAAAGAAATCTGATGAAATAGTCATCTACAATCCTCTATGTATTAAAAACCAAGAATTCAATGGTGTTCCATCAGTTGAAAATGCAACTTCAGAAGAAGAAGAGGGGCCAACAGACATTCAGAATTTGACAGAGGAAACTCAAAGAAGATCTGAGCATGAACAATCATTTGATTATGAATAATCTCAGAGTCAAAATGAAGAGTTAAGTACTACTGTCTCTAGAAATATAACTGATGATTCAAGTGCTGGCAATCATAACACCAATGATTCTAATGCAGTCACAGTTTCCACTTCACAAAGAGTAACAAGAAGCACTCATGGGATTGTAAAGCCCAATCCCAAGTATGCATGTCATACAATCTTAATTAGTGAAAAGACGCCCACCTGCTTCAGTGAAGCAAAACAAAACATACATTGGAAGAATGCAATGCTAGATGAGTACAATGCTCTTATAAGAACATCAACATGGAAACTAGTGAAACAAAAACCAAATATGAATATAATTGGTTGTAAATGGGTGTTCAAACTTAAACAAAAGTCTGATGGGACTATAGATAAATGCAAGGCCAGGTTAGTGGTAAAGGGTTACAATCAGAGAAAAGGTATAGACTATGAAAAAACCTTCTCCCTGTAGTAAAACCAGTCACAATTAGGGTAATACTCTCTATAGCTGTCTCAAATAGATAGATGATGAGACAACTTGATATATCAAATGCTTTCCTAAATGGCTTCTTAAAGGAATCTGTTTTCATGACACAACCACCTGGGTTTGTAGACCCAGAACACAAAAAAACATGTGTGTCTTCTAAAGAAATCTTTGTATGATCTAAAACAAGCTCTTAGAGCTTGGTTTAAGAGACTAAGAGACTTCCTATTAGCTTTAGAGTTTAAAGAAAATTTTTCTATCCATCTCTGTTTACCAGGGTAACAGCAAAAGGGAAAATCTTTTTCCTCATCTATGTTGATGATATCATTGTCACTAGTTCAAACAATGAGGAGATAGAAGAAATTTTAAATTCCTTGAAATAGGAATTTAATCTCAAAGATATGGGCAAACCAGGTTACTTCTTGGGAATTCAGGTAAAATATAATGATATAGGGATTCATTTATCCCAATCCAAATATATAAAAGATATATTAGTAAAATTTGGTTTCAACAACATTAAACCATCCAAGACTCCCATATCTAAGAAGAGTTCCATTTACACAGAACAAGGGGAACCTCTTGCCAGTCCCATTCAATATAGAAGTGCAGTGGGCAGTCTTCAATACCTATCAATAACAAGGCCTGATATTGCCTTCGCAGTGAACAAGGTCTGCCAATTTATGGCAAAACCATGTGAAGCTTATTGAACAGAGGTCAAGAAGATTTTCAGATACCTATCTGGAACAATAAACAATGGAATTTTAATAAAAGCAATAAGAAACAATAAGATTCAAGCATTTTCTGATAGTGATTAGGCTAGAGATAAGCTAGTTAGTAGAAGCCAAGGAGGTTTTTTGGTATTTCTAGGACCAAATATAGTCTCTTGGAGTTCAAGAAAACAACCCACTGTGTCAAAATCCAGCTGTGAAACTGAATTCAGAAGTTTGGCAACAGCTACTCAAGAGCTAATCTGGATTCAGTCTCTTTTAGGGTGAGAACGGGGCGGGTCGCCTCGGTCCCGCCCCGTAGTGGCAAGGCAGATATTCTGCCCCGTTTTTCGTGTTTTGCTTCGTTGCCCTGTGTCCCGGCCATATTTCGAGGCGGCTCTCGAGGCAGGGCGAAACACGGGGGCGCCCCGATTTTAAAAAAATTAATTTTTAATTTTTTTTATTAATTTAATTTAAATTATATTATATTAGATATATGATTATTAAAATTAAATTTTTTAAAAATTAAGGTAAAAAGTTTACCCTTTTTTAATTTTTTTTATAATATATTTTTATATTTTTATAATTTTATTATTTTTTTTAATTTTTAGAATTCCAGGCAGATCGCCCCGGTCACCGAGTCCGGGGCGGGTCTCGAGACAGAGAGGTAGGGTTTCTGACCCACCCCGCCCGCGACCCACCTGGTTCTTGAGAGTCATTAGATGTAAGTAAATTACCTTCTGATCCGAAATTGTGAAAAAATATGTAAATAAATTATCAGTTGCGACTATTTTAGTGGGAAAAAAATTTCGACAATGAATCTTGTGAAATTGTTGCAATTGTATGAATGAGGTTTGGTTAGATAATATTTTAGTAGAACAAAGATCCTAAGAGCTCTTCTAAAAATGCTCACGATCTGGGCCGTCCAATCTGGGAAGATGATTGGCAACCGTCCATGACATAATTCTATTATTAGGTGTGCTTTTGTGAGATAAAAGATGATCAGTGTACTTTTTTGTGTAATATTTTGGTTTTGAACTGAGGTGACAACTGTCACTCTTCTCTTCTTCTGTAAAAGCTTTCTTTTTCGTTTTCTCCACCCATTTTTATTTTCAAAACTCACTCTCCTCCGCATTTCAATCTCCCGGGCAATTCTTGGACGATTTTTTTCCCAACAGCAAGCGTTCCGAGACGACGACTCACTCTCGCACGCACTCGGAGACGCTCGCGCACGCACTCACAGACGAAGACTCACTCTTTGTCGTTCTTCCATAAACGCTGTCGCTTTTCGCTGGATTTTTGGAGACCCATTTCCCGTCCTCCGTCAAACGCATTTCCTGTCCTCTTTCAGACGTGTTGTCACCGATCATTTCTGAACAGTGAGTAAATGTTGATCCCCACCCTTCCCGTCCTCCTTGTCTTCCTCTGAAATTTTTTCTTCCACAACCATGATCCCCCCTGTAGTTCCCCCTCTGTATTTCCCCCCATGTAGTTCCCCCCTATATTTCCGTAACCATATTTGCATGTAATCTATTTGTGTGAGTTTTTAATATGTCATGGTGATTTGTTTGTGTGAAGATATGTTTTAGGGTATTTTTTGTTAAACAACATTATGTGAAGATAAGTTCTGATTTTCATTTGTTAGTTTAGAACAAAATCTCCTTTTTTTATTTTGAAATGAATGCAGTGTTGTTCTTGAAGGCGTTCATGGTGTGTCCTTTAGTACGTCCAATTTATCCCCTAAAATGTTAGTAATGCAGTAACTAAAGATGATATTTTTGCCATGCAAATAAAAAGACATGCAAAGAAAAGGCATAAAACATTTCAGGACATGCGATTGAAATGTGAATAGGTAATTCGACGAGTATTGTTTGAGAACACCATTTTTTTGATTTATGAAACAACGGAATGTATAGGTAATGCGGTATGTGTTAAAACCTTATTTAGCCGGTTGCTGATTTCCACAACTAGTTGCGGCAATGGGAGCCGGAATTGGGCGGAAATAGCCAGCGAACGGAAGGTGGAAGATTCTAGGGTTTGTGACTTAACGGTCACCTAGAATCAGTTGAGTGAAGAGAGGGAGATTAGGGGAATTAAAGTAATCAAACTTTATTAAATTAAACACACTTACAAGCAGTTTATTTATAAGCTAATTACAAAGATCTAAACTAATTTAACTAACAAACTAATCACTTGTTATTATAGCTATTATTGTTATTATAACTATTATTACAACAATAGCTAATCCCTTGATCTTTGGACTGGATCGTGGTCCAGCATGAATTAGCCCACTTATAATTAAATGGGAAACTTGCAACTTCATCCTTAAGTTTCTCAACATTGCTCGTGTGTGTCCTTTATGAAACTTTTGCACTTTTGCCTTAAGTTTCTTTGTTATCTCTTTTGTCTGTCTTGGGCTATTTTACTTAATAGTAAACTTACATACAAAATGTCAAATAGGTCCCAAAACAGATATTATATTAATAGAATTTAATTTTATCTTAATTAACTTGTAATTCCTTTACTCCCCCCTCAAGCCTTGGAATATATATTTAATATTCCAAGCTTGGAGTGAAATGTTGTGATTTCTTTCTCACCAAGTGCTTTGGTTAAAAAATCAGCAAGTTGGAACTTAGTTCCAATTTGTTTTAGTGAGATTTTCTTTTGGTTTATCATTTCTCTTATGAAATAACAATCCACTTCTATGTGTTTAGTCCTTTCATGAAAAACTGGGTTGTTTGCTAAATGTATGGCTGACTTGTTGTCACAGTAAAGATCTGTGGGTATTTTTATTTTAATTTTTAGTTCATTCATCAATTGATGAATCCATACAATTTCACAAGTGGTTTGTGCTATAGCCCTATACTCAGCTTCACATGAGGACCGGGCTATTGTGTTTTGTTTCTTAGTTTTCCAAGATATTAAAGAATCACCTAACATAAGACAGAACCCTGTTAGTGACTTCCTGCTGATTTGGCATGCTGCCCAATCAGCATCACAATATCCTCTGATCATCATGCTTGCATTTTTGTTATATAATAGTCCCTGTCCAGGAGCATTCTTGATGTATCTTATTAATTTGAAGAGAACTTGAAGATGAACCTCTCTTGGTTCATGCATAAATTGGCTTAACCAGTTTACTGAGAAACTGAGATCAGGCCTTGTTATATTTAGATATATCAGTTTCCCAACCATCTTCCTATAGAAGGTTGGGTTTTTAATCAGTGGTGATTTATCATTCTTGAGATCTACATGTCTTTCCATTGGGATTTTGGATGGCTTTGCACCAGAAAGCCCAGATTCTTCCAATATGCCTAATGCATATTTCCTTTGAGATAAATATATGCCTTGAGGTGAATGAGATACCTCAATGCCTAGGAAATAGCTAAGCTTTCCTAGATCTTTTAGTTTGAATTGTTTTTCTAATTGTAATTTTATTATGCCAATTTCCATTTCATTATTCCCTGTTAAGATGATATCATCAACATATACAATTAGGTATAATATGTTATGATTTCTTTCTCTTATAAATAGGGAATAATCGGATTTTGCTTGAGAAAACCCAGTTTCTAAAAGTACTCCTCTTAGCTTCTCAAACCAGCTTCTTGAGGCTTGTTTGAGCCCATATAGAGATTTGTTCAGTTTACAGACCCTCTTGTCTGTTTCTTTTAATAAACCTTGAGGAGGTTTTAAATATACTTCTTCATGTAAATCTCCATGCAAATATGCATTGTTTACATACAGTTGATATAAATTCCATCCTTTGATGGCAGAAATTGCTATTATTGTTTTTATAGTTACCATTTTGACTACTGGTGCGAAGGTTTCAAAAAAATCAAAACCCTCCTTTTGTGTAAACCCTTTGGCCACTAGCCTAGCTTTATATCTTTCCACTTGGCCATTTGGTTTGTATTTTATCTTGTAGATCCATTTTGATCCAATGGATTTCCTGTTTTGTGGAAGGTTTGTTAAAACCCATGTATTGTTTTCTATCAAAGCCTCCATTTCATTTTTCATTGCTTTAATCCATCTTGTATCTTTTAAGGCTTCATTGTATGAGATTGGCTCATCATTGGTTGTTATTTTTTTTAAAAAAATTTTATGATTTTTATTTATTCTATTATATGAGACATGATTGCTCATAGGATAGTTTGATAAAAATTTTATGATTTTTATTTATTCTATTATATGAGACATGATTGCTCATAGGATAGTTTGATTCATATGATTTGTTTTTATTTTGTAGAACAAAATCTTGGAAATATTTTGGTTTGTTGATTTTTCTTCCATACAAGCTTATTCTTTGGCCTGTTGGTTATATATGATTGTTTTCTTGGGATTCTATTTGTTCTTGATTTTGTTCTGAATTGTTTAGAGAATTTCTGGAATTAACTCTTTCAGAATTTTGTACTGAATTTCCTAATAATTCTCTATTTTTAGTAGAATTTATTATTTTTTTATTAAGTTCTGGAATTTGCCCTGAGGCATCTCCTGACTGGTTTTGTTGGTTATTTAAACCATTCTGTCCAGAGCTTTCTCTTTGCTCTGGATTTTGTTCTGGAATTTGCCCTGAGGCATCTCCTGACTGGTTTTGTTGGTTATTTAAACCATTCTGTCCAGAGCTTTCTCTTTGCTCTGGATTTTGTATTGATTTTCTTAATAAATTCCTGTTTAAGTTGGATTCAGCTCTTCTAATCTGAATCTGTCCTGGGGTATTTTCTGAATGACTTTGATGGTTATTCAGAATGCTTTGTTCATGACTATGTGTTATTTTTCTTGTTGATTCTCTATTTCTCTTATAATTTTTATTTAGAGAAAAAAAATTTGATGTATGCCCTGGGGCAGCATCTAAGTGTTTTTGTTTATTATTCAGAACATTATGTCCAGAGTTTCCTTCTTGCTCTGGACTTTGATTTTGGCTTTCTAACAACCTTTCTTGTGTATTTGTTCTTTCTGAAGAATCATTTTGTTCTGTTTGAATTGTTTTATTATTTTCAGAAGATATTTTATATGTGCTTTTATTTTTGTTAGCAGATTCTGTGTTTCCAGAATGTTTATCTGCATTTTCAGAATTTATTTCTGTATTTTCAGAATTTGGTTCTATATCACCAGATATTGTATTTTCAGAATGTGCTTCTATCATATTATGCCCATCATGTTGATAGATAATATGATTATAAAAATTTTGTAGTGGTCTTTCATTTAAGCTTTGTTTTATAGTGTTTTTAGTTATATCTTTGAATGGAAAGATATTTTCCCTAAAAACAACATTCCTTGAAATATGAAATTTCATATTTTCTATTTCTAGAACTATGAAACCCTTTGTATTAGATGGGTATCCCATGAAAATTCCTTTGAAGGTTCTTGGTGAGAACTTATGTTCTCTAGAGTTTGTGGTTGTATAACATAGACATCCAAAAGTTTTAAAACTTTCATAGTTTGGAATTTTGTCATGTAAGATTTCAAAAGGGGTTTTGTTTTGTAATACCTTGGAAGGTATTCTGTTTATTATATGAGCAGCAGTTAGAACACATTCCCCCCAATATTCTAATGGAGCTGCACTTTGAAAGTGTAATGCTCTTGCTACCTCTAATAAATGCCTATGTTTTCTTTCAACTATGGCATTTTGTTGAGGTGTGTATGGGCATGAATGCTGGTGGATTATTCCATGTTCTTCAAGTAACCTTTTAAAATTATTTGAACTAAATTCTCCTCCATTATCACTCCTTATTGTTTTTATATTTTTGTTAAATATATTTTTAACTTTTAATATAAAACTTTTAACACATTCTAAAACCATATTTTTGTTTTTAATTAAAAAAATCCAAGTTGTTCTACTTAGATCTTCAACAATTGTTAAGAAAAAAGAATATCCATCATGTGTGTTTATTGGAAATTTTCCCCAAACATCTATGTGAATTAAATCAAATGGATATTTTGATTTTGTTAAGCTATTTTTGTATTTTAGTTTGCTTTGTTTTGCAAGTGGGCATATACTACAATTCTCTTTTATCAAAACAAGATTTTTATTAACTGCTGAAATATTTTTATTTCCAAAAACAACATCATGTTTCTCTATTTTATTACAATCATATTTAAAAAAATCAGATCTGCAATTTATTCTGTTGGCTTCAACAAGTATCTTCATTTTTTCTGATGAAGGATGCCCAAGCCTGTTGTGCCATATCCCAAGATCTATGACTGTATAAGCAAATTCAGAGGATTGAGGTTCTAAGAAATACAACCCATTTTGGCATTTACCCTGCCCAATCACTCTCTCTGAACTGTTTTCCTGAAAATGGCATTTAGATTGATCAAAAATGACACTTAGATTTGAATCATAGGTTAATTTATTTACTGAAATTAAATTAACCTTGAATTGGGGTATATATAAGACATTTTTAAGTTTAATGTCTTTAGATATTGTTATGTTTCCAGTAGAGGTTACTTTGCATACCTCACCACTTGGGATGGTTACAAAGTGTTCATGATCCTCTGTTGGAGTTTTATCAAAGTTTTGGAGATTTCCAGTCATATGCTGGGAGGCTCCAGTGTCTATAATCCAAGAATTTTGATAATTTGATATATGAAAAGAAAAATCCATACCTGAGGATTTGTTTAGAAAATCCTTTATCATTAGAAGCTCTTCACTGGTTAACCCTTGGTTTGCAGAAGAAGAGGTGGCCTGATTTGCAAGTTCAGTGGAGCTCTTTTTGGATTCATCCTTTTTTTCTTTCTTGAATCTTTTCTTATCATTTGGAAATCCCACCAAATGATAACATTCTTCTCTAGTATGTCCAAAAAACTTACAATTATCACAATAAAATCTACTATCTAGTTTCTTCCCATTTTTCCCATATATTCCTCTTTTCTTTTGATCTTCTTTCTTAGGATCTTTATCTATTTTCTTTGCAAACATGGCAGTTGCCTCTCCACCCATTTTTTCTTTAGAATTAGTCTTATGCTTCTCTTCTTGCATCACTAAACAAAAGACTTGATTCATGGATGGAAGATCTGGATATGCTAATATCTGACTCCTAAGGGTCATGAATTCATCATTCAATCCTAGCAAGAATTGATGAATTCGATCCTTTTCAATTTTCTTGTTATATATGGGTACACATGACTCACAAAAATTGCAATCTAATTTTCCAATTTCTATGAATTGGTCCCATAAAGTTTTAAACTTATCAAAGAAAATTGAAACTGAATCAGAACATTGATTTAAGGTATTGATCTCATACCTTAGTTGACTCATTTTAGGAGCATTCTTTTGTTTGTACCTTTGTTCAAGGTCCTGCCATGCTGCATTTGCTGTTTCTGTGTGAACCAATGTGGAAGCAATTTGGGGAGTCACACTGTTGATGATCCAAGACAATACTAACCCATTGACCATTTCCCAATCATCATACTCTTCTCCTGCCTCATCTAGAGGCTTCTTTATCTTGCCATTAACAAATGCCATTTTTTTTCTTGACACTAACGACAATTTCATTGAATTTGCCCAGGTTACATAGTTTTCTTCACCTTTGAGTTTATCTGCTACCATCTGAGCTCCTGGATGATCTCCGGATGTAAGATAGTAAGGTGATTTCCTGGAGTGATTTTCACTTTTTATTTGTTGGTGTCTTCTGGGTATTTTTTTTTTTGCCTTGGGTTTTCGTATTGTGAAGCTTGAATTGCTTTCATCAGTCTCATTATCGGACTTTGCTTCACTGAATTTTTCTGACTCGTCTGCAGAGCTTGTCACCATTGCGGAAGCGGAAGGAAGGTCGTCGACGTCGTTGCCTACAATTGATACCATGTTAAAACCTTATTTAGCCGGTTGCTGATTTCCACAACTAGTTGCGGCAATGGGAGCCGGAATTGGGCGGAAATAGCCAGCGAACGGAAGGTGGAAGATTCTAGGGTTTGTGACTTAACGGTCACCTAGAATCAGTTGAGTGAAGAGAGGGAGATTAGGGGAATTAAAGTAATCAAACTTTATTAAATTAAACACACTTACAAGCAGTTTATTTATAAGCTAATTACAAAGATCTAAACTAATTTAACTAACAAACTAATCACTTGTTATTATAGCTATTATTGTTATTATAACTATTATTACAACAATAGCTAATCCCTTGATCTTTGGACTGGATCGTGGTCCAGCATGAATTAGCCCACTTATAATTAAATGGGAAACTTGCAACTTCATCCTTAAGTTTCTCAACATTGCTCGTGTGTGTCATTTATGAAACTTTTGCACTTTTGCCTTAAGTTTCTTTGTTATCTCTTTTGTCTGTCTTGGGCTATTTTACTTAATAGTAAACTTACATACAAAATGTCAAATAGGTCCCAAAACAGATATTATATTAATAGAATTTAATTTTATCTTAATTAACTTGTAATTCCTTTAGTATGTACTGTTTTGGGGCAACGGATTGTCGACTAATTGAACAACGAAAGTAAGAATTCCATGTGTTCGAAAAGTGAATTGGTAATTCGACAGACACTGTTTCGGTACAACGGGTTGTTGAGTAATGGAAGAACAGAACCGAAAGAAGTCTCTGGGTGGAAATACGAAATGGTAATCCGACATGTATTGTATTGATACAATAGGTTCTCATTTTACGGGACAACATGTTGAAGAAAACTCTGTCTCGAGAAGACTACTGGTAATGCGACATTCAGGGTTAGGGAACAACGAAGAAGACCATGTAAAGGTATGGGTCTGTAGTATTTGAAGAACAACGACGATATATAATTCTCGTACGACAATATGAGTAGTTTCAGAAAGACGTTTAGAAGTATGTAGGGGACACAGGTCTGTCAACGAATTAAGGAACATGAGTTTAAGGATTTTTATGAAGAAAGGTGTGACAAGGTAAGGGAAGCACAAACACTTAATCCACAGACATTGCACGACAGGTACGGATAAAACCCACTCGTGAAAATGGTTCAGCAACGCGGTGTGGAAAAGTTGAAAAAAAAAGAAGCGCAAGTCTGGCAAATAGAAACGGAGGTCCGGCGATATTGAAATTAAAACCTGATGGGGGTGAAACCCGACCAGTACTCCAAGACGCGCACGCAAGCGCCAAGCGGGGAACTTCGCTGGAAATCAGACCGGAACTCAAGTGCGCAGAGCTCTGCTTCGCTAAAACTTCTTCCACTCCAAATGACCTGCCTTTAATGAGTGGGGGATGCCTCCTATTTATAGGGTTTTTTATAGGGGTAATCTGGTCATTTGGGCAGTAACTGCCTAACTGATCAGATCGGGGCCCAAGGTCGACTTTCCTGGGGATCGACTTTCCTGATGATCGACTTTGTTCAGAAGTCGATCCCAGGGAAGTCTATCCTTGGAAAAGTCGATCTTCCTATGATTCGACTTGGGACCTCCCCAACCCTAGAATAGGTACCTCACCTCATCTTAGGCTATCTGGACTTCTAGTTCCTGATAAGCTGTGACCGGGTTCGGGATACTGTATCACCAAAACCCACTCGTGAAATGGTTGAGCAAGGCGGTGTGGAAAAGTTGAAAAAAAATTATGAAAGAAATTTTATCCATAAGGTATAATTTATGAAAAACTAAAGGTAATGAAGGTACTACTAGGTAGGTAAAGAAATTGCAGACATACATGGGGATGTGTGTGGGTAAGCCTGTAAATGGTATATCGGAATCTGTATTCGCGAATTCGGATTTTCGGATTTGGATTTGGATACCAAAATTGAAATCCGGATATTATTCGGTCAGATTCGGATATCCGGAAAATCCGTCGATAAAATCCGAATTCATTTAAGAATTCTGTATTCGGATATCCGGATAAATATATAATAAATTAACATTATATATTTATATTATAAATCATTAAACAATTTTAAACCTACTTTAAATCTTTATAACTTATTAACTAATTATTAAGTCTAAAAGTTAAAACATTAACTTAAGGCTTAACTCAACTCAGTAACATTAAGTCATTAACTCCGTTAAAACTTAAAATATTTTAGAGTTAGGGACTTAGGGTTCACTTCCGCCTTCCTGTTCTTCTCCCCTCTGACCTCGATCTTCACCTCTGGCCAGCCACTCGATCTTCACCTCCGCCCAGCCACTCGATCTTCACCTCCGTCCAGCCACTCGAAATCCAGATCTGAAAGCAACAGATAAAGAAAAAAACATGAAAAAACTGCAAAGAATACAAAATCTATCCAACTGAATCTCCCGTTCGATCTTTTCCTGTTTTTATTCTATTTGGGTTTAAAATACATCTGACAAGATTTCAAAATCTCGCCCTAATTCCGACTTCTGTGACAACTCAAACCCTGTTTAAGAACCAACAAGTTGTTCTTTCCATTAATACGAGCACCACCAATATCTTCCAACTGCATGCTCAGTTATTCGATTCTAATATCATGGGATTAAATGGATGGATGTCATGTGATCAATTTGGGGATAAAAATATTGGGGGAATGAATTTAATATGAATGTATTTAACGTGTCTTATAAATGTTGGGGGAAGTTATAAATGAATTGTAGACGTGTTTAATTTTGGGGGAAAGATTCTGATATATTATTGAACGGTGTATTTCAGGTAAGAAGGATTTTTATGAGATCTATCACGTCGGTCCATTTTAAGAATGAATCAAGATGGTCGATTTTCATTGGTTGAAACCGGTTAAATAAATATCTGCTTGTTGGTAACCTATAAGAGAAAAAAAAAAAAAAAATTAAATGACAGTAGTAGTAGCTCTGTACCAGCTAGTAATAGAGTACGATGTACTGGTAAAATCAATCAATCTTCCCCACATTCATTTCATTTTCTACTCCTTCCAAAATCGTTCTCCGAGCCGGCGATATTCGCGTCTTCCGGTAGATCTCCATCCCGTTGATCGCCGCTCGAATTGGTTTATTCTAAACCGAAGTGCTCCCCGTCGTTCCGTCGTGGTAGGTGAATACTAGCCTAACCAGGTACGTTTCTGTTTTAAAAATGGAAACCCATTTTTTTGCACCGTACGTTTGTTGTACACCAGTATTTCAGTTCATCAAGGAGGAGCGATGGCAGATCCATCTCTAATTTCTCCGGCAGAAGCAGTAGCAGCAGAGGATGAGGTGGAAGCACCACTGGCACCGGCTTTGGATCCTTCTCTGGCAGATGGTGTTATCTCTGGCAGATGGGTGTTACCACCAGCTTTGGATCCTTCTCTGGCAGATGGTGTTATCTCTGGCAGATGGGTGTTACCACCAGCTTTGGATCCTTACGGTTTTGCAGGTTGGGTGTCAGTTTTTGTTCTTCGTTACCTCTGCTCTTCTTAGATTCGATAAAGTTACAGACCTTGCTGGTAAGTGGTGATCATTGATCCATTGTTCGTAATCATGTAATCAGCTATTGATTTTGAATGATTCTGCAGTGGGGAGAAGAGAGACGATTCGATGACATGCATGCGTGGTAATATTGTTACGGAAGCAGTTATGAAGGACATGGTGGCCCACTAGGGATCCGTCTAGTGAACGTTTATTTTGTGCAATTTACATTCCGCACCCTTATGACATGTATCTTTGAGGTTATGAAATAAAATATAGATAAATTTCACCTAAATCACACGACGTTCAACCCTTTCACATTCCCGACACCGATCATCCTCTCCGGTCAGCATCATCATCCAGATCGTCATCGTCTCCTCAGCTCAACAGTCCGCCTAATTGATCTGTTGGTTTTGGAACACCTCCATGCATGTTTGTCCAAAAATCTCGCTGAAAGCTGTTCAGAGTATGTATGTATGTATGTATGTATGTATGTATGTATGTATGTATGTATGTATGTATGTATCCACCATTGTTATGCAGGTTAGGAATGGAAGTAATACAAGTATCGAAATCTCAATTTAATAAATAGATTCATTTCACTAATCCACTCATCATTACTTTCTTTGACAGGATGACATTGTTCCTAGGTTAAGTGTTGCTTCTCTAACGCGCTTGAGAAGTGAAATTGTTTGTACTGATTGGTAAGTTACTTTTAAAGCTGTGAAATTAATTTGCCTTCATTGTGGATGATAGTTTGATCTCCGTATTTTCAGGACGGACGTCTTTGAGAAGGAAGATTATAAAAGGGTGATCGAATTGGATTGAAAATGCGAAATAGGCTTTATTTATGGTTCAAGATGTTGGTCAGAAGTTCTCTCAATTTTCCAATTTCAGGAATCTACCAATTACCTCAGGTATACTTACCACAATTTAGATGATACATATTTAACACCTTAGGAGTTTGGCCTTGTTTAAAAATCCGGCTATTCATATTTTGTTACATCATGTATTTTGGAACCAACTTTGCAGTCGATATACCAACAACTAAAGTTGGTCATCTTCCAACGAGTAGAAGAACTGAAACAGAGGAGCTTTATGTTCGAGGAACACTGTTCTACTTGAAGAAACACATGGACATTGATGATGGCAAACAGAAATGTGGAGTAACATACAGTCTGTGGAAGATGCAATTAAGCACATGAACTTGTACAGAGAATTTTACTCTTAGGTAGTCTCATCAGTTATCACAAATGCGATAATCACTACTATGCTCTTAGGGAGGTGCTCAAGGGATTACCATCTGCATCAGATGTCAATAATTAAATGTTAAGCATATTTATTACAAAGAATAAAGTGTTTATTAGCATTTTTAAATCTTCATTATATTAAAAATTTAAGATTGAACGATTATGATTTATAAAATAATGAAGTTAGTTAAACGGAATTACAAATTGTTATTTGCGTAAGGAAAATAACTGAGTTGATTAAAATTAAAGAAAGATTACAAAAAAAACATTTCTTAATAGTTATTAGTTAGTCCTCTTTGATCTCGCCAGAATCCTCAATTGTAACAGTAGCTGATGTCTTCCCACTATCAGAATCAAGAACTGAGACCTATTTGGCTTCCACCACACTATAACCATCAACAACCATTCCGAATATAACATGTTTACCATCCAGCTAACTTGTCTTGTCAGTACAGATAAAGAACTGAGACCCATTTGTGTTGGGACCAGCATTAGTCATGTATAGGATTCCGGGACCAGTGTGCTTCTTCTTGAAGTTCTCATCTTCAAACTTGGAACCATAGATCGATTCTCCACCAGTTCCATTCGCTCTTGTGAAATCCCCTCCTTGGCACATGAAGTTAGGAATTATTCGGTGGAAGATGGAACCTTTGTAGTGCATGGGTTTCCCAGATTGCCCAATCCCTTTCTCACCAGTGTATTGTGCACGAAAATTCTCCATTGTTTTAGGAGTAACTTCGGCAAATAGCTCCATCACAACACGCCCGACTTTCGCCCTTCCGATCAATATATCGAAGAAAACTTTAGGATTTTACATTTTCTCTGTTCCAACTGCCCAACAACGAAAAAAAACTTCAAAGAGCGAAAAAAGAAGATAAAAATTAAAAAGAGTGGGAAATTAAAAAGTACACTATATATATATAGTAGCGTAGTCGGTGAATGAATTATTCGTACAAATACTCGTAATAACAGAGGTATAATAGATAATAACGTAATGGATGAATGAATTGTTCGTTTAAACACTCGTATTAGCATAAATACATTAGATAGTAACGCAGTGGGCGAATCAATTGTTCGTGTAAGTACTCATATTAGCAGAAGTACACTAGGTAGTAGCATAGTGGATGAATGAATTGTTCGTGCAAGTACTCGTAATAGCAGAGGTACAATAGATCATAGCGTAATAGATGAATGAATTGTTCATCTAAATACACATATTAGCATAAATACAAAATTGGAAGTAGGGAGAGAGAGTGTGAGTGAGAAAGGGAAAAAAATAAAAATTACATTATGACAATTGTGAAGAGAAAGAGAGAAGAAAAAAAATTGGTTTTTGACATTCATGGAGTGAGAGAGAGTGTGTGAGAGAGAGGAAAATATTAAAAGAACGCAAACCTTCAATTCAGTAGACCACGCCTAGCGAGAAAAATGAAGATTGGGTTCCAAGATGGGAAGAGCTAGAGAGGGAAGATACCAAGTAAAAACAGATTGAATGACGGTGTGGTTGTTGGTAAGGACGATTTAGAGAGATAAAAAAGATTGTGTTGACAAAAAGTAAAAGAGAGTAGAAGGAAGAGGTGATTAATTTATTTTAGCAAAAGTTAACGATAAAGTAGCAGGGGCAGTCCACAAAAATATAAGAAAATGCGTGTTTAATGGAAGGAGAAAATTGGGAATAAAATGATTAGATGGGATGGAAGATAAGAACAAGAGAAAAATGACAAGAAATGTAAGAAAACTGCATTACAAGCAGGGGTACAAATGACAGTTACAACCTGTTACAACACGTAGAGAGAGAATGAGGGAATAAAAAAATTATTTTTTTTTATTATTATAATCTGTTACAACCGGTTATAAACCAAGGGACAGGATGAGTCAGAAAAAATGAACGGTCGGGATTAAGTTCTCACGTAAGAACCCAAAGGAGGGGGTTTTATCTGATATTTTTTGTATTATTGAATTGTTGTTTGTTGATTGCAGGAATTTATTTAAAACATACAAGGATTTTTTTGCAATTTTTTTAAAAAAATATTATATTTTTAAATTATAAGGGGTTATCAATAAAAAGTTATTGAATTTGGTCGGATTATCAATAAAAAGTTATTGAATTCCGTCGGTTATCAATAAAAATTATAAGGGGTATTATTTAAATTCGGATTTTCAAATCCGGATTTTATTCGGTCGGATTCGGATACCTACATATCCGATCTGAATCTCAATGATATACAGAAACAATAAAATATTTGAAAAAGAAAGAACGGTTCAGATGAATTGGCAAAACATCCAACGGCTCACATACGGTGAGCGTTTTTGGGCTCTCCCTATGATGCACCCTATGTTGAGAAAGATTTATTTTCTAATGTTAATAATAATGATATCGATACCAAAATATGACGAGAGCTAAGGCTGTCAACGTTCGGGTCCGACCCAGACCCGAACGTCCGAGCCCGGGTCTGAGACCAATTTCAGGCCTGGCAAAGGGTTTGGACCTGGATGGCCGGGTCCGGGTCCAGGCCCGACCAGTTAATAGTCCGGATCCAGATTAGCCAAACCCGGCTAATTTAAATGATACAAAAACAAATATTAATATTTAAATAAATTAGGGGTTTAAATATAAATATTTTATTGTATATTATTTTACTATTTCACCATGGTTATTTTTTTATTTACTACATAGTATTTATTCATTTTTTCACCAATATTAGGGTTGGAATTTTATCATTTCAATACCTCTAAAATGTTAGGAAGTATTCTCCCCAATGATGATCTTTCTCCAAATCAAAATATGCACTTCCAAATGAAGAAATTTATAATTATTTATAATTTTTAGGTAAAAAAAAATTAATTTATTTGGACCCGGATCCGGTCCAGACCCGGATCAAGTTCGCGGATCCAGGTCCAGCTCAGCCGTCCCCGACCTGGCCCCTTTACAGTTTTAACGAGAACAATTGGATTGAAAAAAAAATATTTTTTTGAATTTTGTTAAACGATTTAAAATTAGTTTTTTGGATGAAAAAAATCTTAGATTCCTTATCACCTGTGGTAGATGATTGTGTTAAAAAAACATAAAAAAACATAAAAAAACATAAAAAAACATGGAACCTAATTTGATATTTTAATCATGATGTGGGTGCACGTTGGGGAACATAATTAATGCATGATTTAACAAATAACAATATCCTAATTGGATATTTAATCATGAGTTGTGAGCATGATGGTTGAAGTCACGTTCGATCGTTCTCCAAAACAATAAACTCCATTATTATCATCGATTGATCGAAAGATGATTGACTCCAGAATTCAACAACTCATCCTAATTCGTCATGATTCAATTAGGAGTTGTGATGATTGCTGTTTTTTTGATTAAAGTTTTGCCCTTTTTGACGGCGATCGACGAGTTTTATCTTCCCACCGAGAATCTCGTGGTGAACTGTGGTTCTTCTGATGAAGGTACGGACGATGATGGTCGCATCTGGAAAGGTGACATCGGTTCGAAATTTGCTCCTTTCGCAGACACAACGACTCTCGTCGGAAAAGCCTTGAATCAAGCTTCATCTGTAAGTAATGTTCCTTACATGACAGCTCGTATCTTTCAACAACAAGAATACACATACACATTTCCGATGACCGCCGGTCGTAAGTTCATTCGTCTCTATTTCTACCCATCTGACTACAAAACCGAGGGAGACACCATCACATCCGACGACGATGCGCTCAATGTCACCACAGGTGACTACACTCTTCTCTATAACTTCAGTGCATCACAAACCGCCAGAGCTCTCAACTACGACCATGTCAGATTAGAATACTCCGTCAATCTCGACGCCAATTCAACCCCCGGGTATCTCAATCTCACATTCAAACCGTTCACATCCACCTCATACGCTTTCATAAACGGAATCGAGATCGTTTCGATGCCCGAAGACATATTTGCCAAACCCAGTAAACCTCCTCTCATGGTCGGACTCAATATCCCCTTCACGGTTCAGCCCAACATGGCTCTCCAGACAGTGCAACGTCTCAACGCCGGCGGAAATATGATATCCCCCAAAAACGACTCTGGACTTTACAGATTGTGGAATGACGATTCTTACTTCATCTCCGGTATGGCCATGGGAGTGGCGATAATCAAAGATGCTCAGGTGAATATCACTTCAGATGGAAATAATGGAATCATGGCATTAGCAGCTCCCCAAAATGTGTATGGGACGGCGAGATCCATGGGACCAACCAAAGAAGTTAATATTAACTATAATCTCACGTGGAATCTACCTGTGGATGCCGGATTCCGATATCTCATCAGACTTCATTTCTGCGAGATACAACATCCAATGACCAAGGTTAACATGAGGGTTTTCGACATATACATCAACAATCAAACGGCAAAGATGGCCGTAGATGTCATAGCTATGACTGGTGAGATCGGTGTTTCGACATTTTTAGATTTCGTTATCAGTATCCCCGACGTTGATGGTCCAGGTCTGTCGCAAACCATCTCCATTGCTCTACACCCTAACACCGATGCCAAGCCAGAGTACTATGACTCCATACTCAATGGCTTGGAGATTTTCAAGATGAATCAACCCGGCGGCAATCTTGCCGGACCCAGACTGGCTTTTTTGGAAAAGTCGCCGGAAGGACAAACCGATTCGAAAAAAGAAAGTGGGAAATCAGTGGCGATGGTGGTCGGATTAGTCGTTGGCGTTTTAGGTTTCTTGGTGTTGTCTACTATCGTTTGTTGTTTCTTGTTATATCGTCGGAGAAGTAGTAGTGGGAGTGGGTCGACGACTCCGTTCCTTCTGTGTAACATGAACTCAACACAGGTGAACAGGTCCCGCGCCAAAGCTCAAGACCATTCTTCCACATCTTCTTCTATCTCGCTCCAGCTCATGCAACAAGGCAGCGCGAGCCACCATTTCTCGTTCGCCGAGATCGAGGAGGCCACGGAGATGTTCGACAAGAAGCTTCTTCTCGGTGTAGGTGGGTTCGGGAATGTGTACCGTGGACACATCAAAGGAGGTGAGGAGAGCAAGTTGACCGCAGTGGCCATCAAGAGATCGAACCCGTCGTCCGACCAAGGAATCCACGAGTTCAAAACCGAAATAGAGATGCTCTCTCAACTCCGCCATCATCATCTGGTCTCTCTGATCGGATACTGCGAGGAAAGGGGAGAGATGATACTGGTCTACGATTACATGTCTAATGGTACACTCCGGGAACATCTCTACAAAACCAAAAACAAACCACTTTCCTGGACACAACGACTGCAGATCTGCATTGGGTCGGCAAGAGGTCTCCATTACCTGCACACAGGCGCCAAAGACTCCATCATCCACAGAGATGTGAAGACGACTAACATCCTCCTGGACGACAAATGGGTGGCCAAGGTCTCCGACTTCGGGCTATCCAAGACCGGACCAAGTCTCGAAAACACACACGTCAGCACCTTCGCAAAGGGAAGCTTTGGATATATGGATCCGGAGTACTTTCGCAGACAGCAGTTGTCGGATAAGTCCGACGTTTACTCATTCGGCGTCGTCTTGTTCGAGGTGCTCTGTGCTCGTCAACCCTTGCTTCCGCCAGGTCCGACCATTGCCAGAGAGCAGGTACCTATGAAATCTAGACGGTTCATTTATTTTATCTCAATTTATTTTAAATAAACGGTATAAGATATCTTATTTATTTTTTTATGAGTAATTTTCAGCCCGTTCAATCTCGACCGACCATTCTTACATTTTTAATAGTATATTGAAAAATAAGAAAATAGACGGTTGTGAGAGGAGAAGGATTAAAAATGAAAGAAAAAAATAAACAGTTGTGAGACATTTTCTTAAAATGAATAGACCAGATTGGATGAACGTTTTTTTTTGGCTTATTTGACATGGCTTCCTAAAAATTTTCTCTATTTTTTATATCTCATCTGAAAACTTTTTGTCAATCTAGATTAGTTTGGCTGAATGGGCGATCCATTGCAAGAAGAAAGGGATCCTGGAGGACATCATCGACCCGTATCTTAAAGAGAAGATCGACCCAAAGTGCTTCAACAAGTTCGTCGAGATTGCCGAAAAATGTCTCGCTGAACAAGGGTTTGATCGGCCATCCATGGGAGATGTTCTCTGGGGTCTTGAATATGCACTCCAACTCCAAAACAAAGCCGAATTGTCCATGACAAAAGCTAGTAAATGCGACATGGACGACGACGACGATTGTCCTTCACTCAAACCAAACGCAGAGAACATGGAGACCATAGATCTCACCGCTTCCATAGCCAATGCTAATGAAGAACATTCCACGGTCATACTTCCTCATATAACACCTGGGGATGGACGTTGAATTATGGATTACCCTTTAATTTATGGTATCAGCACCAAGTTCGAATTGCACATGTATTGGGTATAGATATTTGTTTGTTTATCAATTTATCATTGTTTGATGTAATTAATAAATTTCCAATATTCTTCTTTTAATTGTGAACCGTACTAAAGATTAAAGAGTAAGGGTGAGAACAGGATGACTCGCTTTGGTCCTATCCAGTTTTTATAATTTTGATATTTGTTATCTCGTTCTTATTTTGAGACAGGTCTTGTGACTATGAACAAACACTTGATTAATAACAAGATGCAAATTACATTGTAATGTAGTCAATTAAAAATATTTAGTAAATTTCTGTAGCTATATACTTTGATGTACAAATATGTTAAAATTATATGATTATGATGTAATATTAGAATTGTATGATTATCTGAATATTTAAGATGTAATGCAATAGTTTATATAAAATGATATTGAACTGTTGAAGTAAATGACAATACAGATTCCGGAGAAAATTGAGATGATAGCAGATTGCAGATACTGGAGATGATGAAAACGATGATCAGGTCGGATGAATTATCTTCAGATGAAGAACAAACTTGATCAGATGATATTGAAAAAACGAAGACAGATTGTTGAAAAAGAATTGAACAGATTGTTGAAAAAGAATTGAACAGATTGTTGAAGACAGATTTAGGATTGTGACTGAGATTACCAAAGGATTATTTGATTATGAAAACTTAAAGGTTTGTCTTGAGGTTAATCCTTATTTATAGATGTTTAGTCCCAACGGCTAAGTCTAAGTGTGGTGGTTGGTGTAATCAATGTTGGGTTTAAAGATGATTAAGGGATTTGGAAAGGCATTGGACTTGGTTGAAGTTATTAGTTATTATAGAGTTTTAATGTAATATTTCTAATAGTCTCCCTCGAAGATTAGGACATAAACTGGGTTTTGGACTGATATTCAGACTGGATTGATTTTGTTTGGGCTAGGTCTAGATTTTGGTTGGTTTTGGGATTAAATAAAAAGGAGGTGTAGGGTCATATTTTGAATTTTATCGGCTGGTTGTGGGTGTCTAGGGTTTTTTTTTGGCGGGAGGTATCTACTGGCAGAGGTTTTGTTCATTCTTCCTTCTCCTTTATTTTCAGTTTCTTGTTCTTCCTTGATGTATGTTCTTCATTCCAAGTTGTATCAGTAGTGTCTTGTAGAGTGTGCCCACGACTGGTTTTGTAAACAGATTGGCTATATTCATCTTTGTATCAACTCTGTTTATTTGTAGATTTTTTCCCATGATTTTGTCGCCCACTGTATGAATATCAATTTCAATATGCTTGGTTCTTTGATGTAGTACGGGATTTTTTGCTATTGCTGCTGCTGAATCACTGTCTGTGAAAAGAACCGGTATTTCGTGTTTTTCTTTGTAAGTTCCAACTTCTTTTAGTAGATTAATGATCCATGTGATTTCGTAACTTGTATATGTTAATGCCCTGTACTCTGCTTCTGCTGATGATCGAGCCACGACGTGTTGTTTTTTTGTTTTCCATGATATTAGGGAATTTCCCAGAAAGATGGCAAATCTTGTTGTGGATTTTCTTGTGGAGGCTTTTATTCCTGAAGTAGTGGATCCTGAGAAGCAAAGAGCAAATCCAGGTGATTGTTTAATGTATCTTAGCACTTTATGTGCTGCATTTAGATCATTTTGCCTTGGTTTGGCCATGTTTTGGTTTAGTGCATTTACTGCATATGTTATGTCTGGCCTTGTTACAGTTAGGTATACTAACTTTCCTATTATGCTCCTATATTATGTGGGATCCTCAAGTTCTGTTTCATCATTTTCTTTTCTGTTATTTTCTTGTATTTTATTTGCCGGTGTAGTTGATGGTTTAGAGTTCAAGTATCCAGTTGACTCTAATAAGTTTAGGACGTATTTTCTTTGCCCCATATATATGCCATTTTGTGCATGGGTGAATTCTAGTCCTAAGAAGTATTTTAATCTTTCTAGATCTTTTACGTTGAAAAAAATTGTTAGTTCCATTTTTGTTTTGTTAATTCTGTCAATGTTATTCCTTGTGACCAGTAAGTCATCTACATAGGCTAATATGAATGTTTTATACCCTTGTTCTTCTTTTACAAATAGTGCATAGTCTGTTTTCGTTTGCTTAAAGCCTATTGTTTTTGGTGCGCTGTTTAATTAGTTTATGGAACCACATTTTAGAAGCTTGTTTTAAACCATATAAGGATTTCTTTAATTTGCAAACTAAATTTTGTTGTTTTTGGTTTTTGATCATTAATCCTTAGGGAATTTTCATAAAGACTTCTTTATCTAATTCTCCATGTAAAAAAGCATTTTGTACATCCATTTGATGTAAATACCATTTGTTTTGGGCAGCTAGGGCTATTCTAGTTTTTAATGTTGTCATTCTAGAGACTGGTATAAAAGTGTCGGTATAATCAATTCCTTCTACTTGGTTATATCTTTTTGCTACTAGCCTGACCTTATACCTCTTTAGTGATCCATCTGAATTAAATTTTATTTTGTACACCCATTTGTTGCCTATTGCCTTTTCCCCTTCTGGTAATTCTACAATTTTCCATGTTTTGTTTTCTTTTAATGCTTTTAATTCGCTTTCCATTGTTTTACACCATTTTGTATCCTTAATTGCTTGTGTATATGATTTTGATTTTTTTGCTTTGTTTATTTCATTTAGGAAAGCATTATGTTTTTCTGATATGTTTTCATAAGATAGGTATTTTTTTATTGGGTATTTTGATTTATTTACATTGTAACATACATAATCCTCAAGTATTTTTGGTCTTTTTGTTTCTCTGTTTGGTCTTGGGAATTTTTCTTGTGGGTCTGGTTCTTTTTTCTTTCTTTGAGTAGGTGGGTTTGAGGAGTGTGGTGTTGTTGTATTTTGATGTGATGTACATTGGTTTGTTGTGTTATCTATGACTTCTATTAATGATTGACTTATTAATTCTTTTTTTTTCTTGATTTTTAAAGGGAATGATTGTTTCATAAAAAGCTATATCTCTGTTTATAAAGATTGTTCATTTTTCAAGGTCTAAAATTTTGCATCCTTTGCTTAATGTTGTATAACCAAGGAAAACTCCTTTTACTTCTCTTGGTTCAAACTTATCTGATATTTTGTTGTTTTTGACATAACATAAACATCCAAAAAGTCTTAAGGTGTTATAATTGGGTTCTTTGTTGAATAGAAGGTAGTATGGTGTTTTGTATAACATGGGAAGAAGTCATGTTTATTAGGTAGCTTGCAGTTAATATGCATTCTCTCCAATATTTTATTGGTGTTTGAGAATGGAACATGATGCTTCTAGCTACATCTAGCAAGTGTCTGTGTTTTCTTTCTGCAACTGAATTTTGTTGGAGTGTATAAGGACATGTCAACTGATGTCTTATACCATATTTTTCTAAAAATGTTTGAAATACTTGGGATTTAAACTCAGTCCCATTATTACTTCTTATAGTCCTTATTTTTATTTTGAATTGGTTCATAGCCTCTATTGTGAAATTTTTAAAAATTTCATATGTGTTACTTTTATTCCTCATTAGTATTGTCCAAATGACTGTAGAAAAATCATCTACTATGGTTAAAAAATATTTGTATTCTTTATGAGTAGGTTCTTTATAAGGACCCCATATATCAATGTGTAACAATTTAAAAATTTATGAAGTTTTAGTATTGTTAGATGAAAAAGAGAATCTAGTATGTTTTGTCATTAGACATTCATTACAAAAAAAACAGTCTCTAATTTAGGCATATAAGTACTCTTTTTTCTAATGAATTCATATCTAATCTGAATGTCCCAGTCTCTTGTGCCAAATGTTTGCTGATGGGTTTTTGTTGACAGAACATGATCTTAATTGCCCTAAGCTTTCCTTCTTTCCATTTAGCACGTAGAGATTCATCAGTCCTTTTACTCATAGAAATCAATCTTATCTTCGAATCCTGTATCAAACAATGATCAGGATGGAATGAGAAACTACATTTCAATTGTTTTGTTAATTTAGTTACTGATGGTACCCCCAAGTTACCAGTCCAGGCCCACAAAGGAGTCCAGAGGCAAGATCCAGCAAGATGAATGAAAGAAGAAAGCCCAAGTCGTCCCAATGCAATTCGACCGATCAAACCGGCCAGGCGGACCCGTCAACCCCACGAACACTCGCCCGACCAGGCCGTCCGGGAGGACCCGTCAGCCCGAGCGGTTAACTTCCCAAAGGTGGCGTCCCAAGTATATCGGATCCGTTACATCGGATCCTAATCCGAAAGCATAGGGTCCAGAGTCCGGTAGGAAATTGTATAAATACCCCAAGGGGTGAAGTGTAAAGGGGGGGATCACTTGTAATACACTTAGGATATATTTGTAATATACTTGTGATTATACGGAAATAGAGATCAGCTACCTTTCCAGAAGGACACGATCAGTTACTGAGATCAAGTTGACATTATATAGTGTCAGCAGATCATTTATTTTGTAATTCCCAACAAAGCCATGCCAACCTTTTTTTTTGGTCAAGGTAATTTTTATTACAAAAAAATCAGTGAGAAGCCTTGTCATTTTCTGAAATGAGAAGGTTATCTCACCCGTCCATTACTACGGTACAAATCTAGACGGTTTATTCTCCACCAGGTGCAACCGGTTGTAGAAGTCACGTGAATTGCCATCCACATGGGTTTAAATATTTACTTTTTTTTATGTTTTTCATTTAATTAATTCTCTCTTTTCGTTTTTATTTTTTTCAAGGATTATTTCATTTTCCTTCCACTTTTTGTCTTTTCTCCTCATTTTTCTATCCAACTTGTCATCATACAAATATTACCTTTATGTTTTTTAGCTACAAAGTCTACTTTGTCCTAATCGTCTTTTCTTGTACTTTGTTTTTGATTTTTGTTTTTATATCGTTTAATGTTCATAGTTGATCTTCTAATGCTAAAAATTTGAAAATGTGTTTAATCCATATCTTTAATTTCTTCTTCACTTGCTTACCTCATTTTCATACCAATCTATATCTCTTCATATCTTCTTCATTTTATGCCATTTTTCTTACCTCTTTCTTTCCATCTCTCCCTATTAAAAGAGCATTTTTTTTCGAAAATTTCATTTTACCTTCCATAATCTACCCTCTACTATTTTGGTGTGACATTTGGAATTTGCATTTTTGGATCCTTCAATCGAAATCTCAAGGTATGTCTTGAAGTACATATGAAGTTATGGAAGAAGCATCACCATTATCCCAACCTCATATTCTCCCTCAAAACATCTTTCATTTTTCTCATAATTCTTCTTCAATCTATACTACCCCACCCTCATATCGTCCTGATGTTCACTCCATCAATCCTTCATTAGAACATGTTATACCTCCCTGTAATGTTAGTCTTAATTTTTATTCAACCCAACCCAAAAACAAAATTGTTGATCTTCCTCAAACATCTAATCAGACTTCAACAGACCGGGATTGTAATGTTGAATTTTCTAATGATAATGATTTATTTATGGATACTAATGTTGGAAATGATATTCTGAATGCTTCCCCAATTTTTTTCGCACCAACATCCACTGCCAATACTTTTTCGCACTCTTCTAATGCTATTTCACCACCATTTGTTAGTCAAGTATTTACCTCCTATTCAGAGGATGTTGAGTCATATTATCATTACGCATCGCAAGCGGATTTTTCCGTTCGATTGGGTTCTACAGAAAAAACAACAAGCAATGTAGATGGCAAGAAGATTTTAATTATGAGACGATTGTTATGTTCCAATCAAGGGTATGTTGATCTAATACATCCTTCTCTAGTTGGCAAGCGCATGAAGAATGGAGTTTCTAAATGTGGTTGTTGTGCGAGCATTAAAATGAAGAGGGTCGATTTGTCGGATAATTGGACTGTTAAAGACATTGTCCTTGAACACAATTACCCACTTATCACATCATTAAAATTGCGATATATTTCAATAAACCGTTCTATATCTTCGACATCAAGATTACTTTTTAACTCTTTTAGCGATGTTAACGTACCCATATTCCAACAAACCACCTATTTTTCTTCCCAAGTTAGTGGAATCGAACACATGGGTTGCACGCAATTGGATATCAGTAATATATATGAGCCACGACGATCGTGTGGATTTAAAGAATTACGACGTAGATCTGATGGTCGAAGAATTCGAGCTTAAGAAAGAACTTAATCCCGATTTCTTCTATTTCATTGTCAAAGATTCGGTCGATCATTTGAAACATTTTTTTTGCGCAGATAATCTTATGATAGAAGATTTCAAATTATTTGGAGATGTTGTCACATTCGATACTACCTACAAGACAAATGTTTATTCATTGATTTCCAGGATGTTCTGTGGAGTTAATAATCATCGAAAATTGTTATTTTTGGTAGCGCTTTCTTGAGGTAATATTTTCTCATTCTAATGATATTTTTTAAATTATTAATTCCTTCATCGCAGTAATAGTTTCCTAATGTTCCTTTAAAGTCAAACAAGCTTAGTTTGAAGTTGAATCCTCTTACTTTTAAAAAATCCTAGTTGACTTAATTTTAATTAAACTTATACTAGTAGACTGATATAGTTCAAGTGGTTTTTATTCCACTTACATTTCAGTCGACTTTCATAGTCATCAAATCTATTCGACTAATATTTTTTGAACTTAAGGAAAACTTGAAAATCGTGAATACAAGGAAGCTAAAGGAAACCTTGACCCTCCTTTGGGAGGCCAAAACCCTTTTAAGGGGAAGAAGGCGGAAGGAAAAGCTGGGGGAATTGAAGTATTGACGAAAAAAGAACTCCTAGAATACACGAGGCCCATTCGATTTAATTTTTTTGAGATTAAGGAAAATACCGGAAATACTAAATACCATTCTCTCCTCATGGAGGCTAAAATCCCCCAATTAAGGGGAAGAAGGAGAAAGGAAAATTTGGGGAAATTAAGTGCTAACTCTCAAAACACTCTCCCTCAAAATGAAGATATTCCTGCCGGAATGATACAAGTTTCCATTGAGGAATTTGTAGCCATCCGGGAGATCGAAGTTGATCTTGCTATCCGAGAGATTGGCTAACTCTGACAATAATCGGCAGACCAGTTGAAGGAAAAGCCAAGAGCTTCACCCGGGACATTCCCAACAAAGCCATGCCAACCTTTTTTTTGGTTAAGGTAATTTTTATTAATTAAAATAGAGTTTATAGTAGTTCTACAACATGATAAAATAAACACAAGCAAATGAAGCAATACACATTAAAACTAAACTAATTTAAAATTTAAAGTAAGTTAAATAAAGTAACATTGGGTTAACGACTACTTCTTTACCATTCAAGATCGTGATGAGAGCATTCCATTAAGAATGCATATTATATTTTGATAATCATGTTTAATTTAAAGGATTTAATTAAACTAAACAGGAATTAAGAAGTTAAGAGGGGATCACTGTAAATTGAAATACACTAAACATATATAGGATCTAAGTGTAATTTTTATTAAATTCGTTAATAATTAAATATTATTTTTGTTCAAACAATTTACCCAACACTCGCGAATTGAATATCAAAGAAGCTGACAATAGTTTCAATAAAATCAGAATAAAGATGATGGCCCAATTATACACGGGCCAGAAGTGTTGGGCCAAATACAAATAGTTATATTAGTTATATTTATTTATATTAATTGTGTAATATAAATTGAAGTGTAATTAACAAAGATAATTAATCAATTTTACACTAAACTCTCTTTTTCGCACTAACTGTTGTTTTTTACAGTTATTACTATAGCCTCAACTCTCGCCCCCTTTTCCTCACACTATCTCTGTCGGGACAGTCTCTGGCGATAGTCGGCACGAACGTATAAAGTGAGATTCCCGACTCCGGTAAATATGAGATTTAACATGGTATCAGTCCGAAACGACGTGAATCTGGTTTGAGCTTCAAAAAATGTATAAACAAAAAAATACACCCAAGACTAACCAATTGAGGTGAAATTATCATTTTAAATCAAACAAGTGATCCCGTTTCAATTTATATTGATAGATTCAAATTTCTATGGGATTATTATATAGAGATAGAAAAAACATATTGTAAATTTTGCACCATGTGTGCTCCCATTTACACCAAGAAATTGGAAAAAGATACAACTCACCAATTTCTCTTAGGATTAAATAAATAATTTATGACTATTAGAAGTCAAATTTTAGCTTATTCAGAATTGCCATCTATGAACCAAGTTTCCTCCTTAGTCATTCAAGAAGAAAAACATATAAAGTGAATTTAGGGAAAAAAATAGGTAGCAATGCAAATGTCTTTTATGCTAAGAAAAATGACAAAGAAGAAAAGAAAGATGAACCTAAGAAAAAGGGAGTATAGAGTAAGAGTGGAAAGAAGTTAGCCACTAACTTCTATTGTGATAACTGCAAATATTTTGACCATCTCAGGGAAGACTATTTTCACATAGTAGGGTTTCCAAAGAAAAATAAGAAAGACAATTATAAGAAGGCCAAAGATACTGCAAATCAAACCAACTTTAAGTAGTGAAGAGCTACTGCTACTTAAGGATTTACTAAACAAACCTCCTGGTATGTATTTTTCTTTTAATTCTCTAAATTATACAAATAATTAATTGAATAATTGATACACGGATTCGTCCGTGTCGTGTTCGTGTTAATTTTTTTTGACACGGATCGTGTTCGTGTCAATGAAAAAAATTAATCGTGTTCGTGTCGTGTTACACGAATTGTCAAGCCTAATATATACCACAACAAAATGCTATAGTTGAAAGAAAACATAGGCACTTATTAGAAATAGCCAGATCACTACAGTTTCAAGGTGAAATTTCATTGATATATTGGGGGGACTGTATTTTGACAGTCACATATATTATAAATAGAATACCTTCAAAAGCATTGGGAGATAAAACTCCATATGAAGTACTTAATAAATAAACACCATATTCCAATATGTTAAAAACATTTGATTGTTTGTGCTATGCTATAACCAATATAAGAGAATACAAATTCTCCGCAAGAACCTTTAAAGGTGTTTTTATGAAATATCCTCTCAACACCAAAGGATATTTAGTATTAGATATGCAAAATAAAAAGTTTTACATCTTTAGAAATGTTATTTTCAGTGTATTTCCATTCAAAAACAACACTACTGAAAATAATTAAACACTCCCAAATTCAAAACATAAAAGTTTTTGAAGATATTTACAGGCAGATTATAAATCAACATCATAAATATGGAACTGAAAATATCAGTAAAAATAAAGATATACTTAGGTCTGAGGAAGATATATGCTACCTTAAATAAAAGATTAGAATCTCATATATCTTAAAAATATTAGAATCTAATCATAAAAAGTCAGTCATATTGACATTAGGACATAATATAAATCCATATTTGAAATAGTATAAATAGTTTAGTTAATTTACAGCTTAGGTTTAACTTTTGTATTCTTAAACACTTTTTGTTTTTGTTTTTTAATATAATTGGGAAAACCCTTTTCCCAACCCTAGCGTCGCTTCATTGTCGATCATCGACTGTGCAAACTTGGTGTTTTCTTCGTCCATATACAAACTTCACTCTTCACTCTCATCGATTAATTTATTACATAGTTTCAATACCCCTAACTATTTATTCACGGTATCAGAGAAGGTCTCCTAGCGTTGTGAATCTTTATCTTCGATCTGTGATCGGCTCTGCTACGTCTCCGACCTGCAAGAAATATTTTTCAAAGATCTGCAATCTTCATTTGGTATATCTATTTCGATCTCTTTATACTCTTGTGATTTTCGCTTATTTTTTTGGGAAAAGCCCTGCATGTTAAGATCGATCTTTTTCCGTTGGTAAGATCGATCTTATTCCTTACTTGTCCGACCTAGTCTCAGACTTACTTGCTACACATCCTTGGTTTACTTAAATTTGATTTTTTCTGAATCAAAACTTCATTTAATACTACATACTGCAAGTTTATTTCTTGGCTTATTGGTCTGTCATACTACAAGTTTATTTCTTTGTCTTCCGCTGCAACAAAAAAAAGGGGGAAATAACTCCTCGATCTGTCATACTTTAATTGATATTAAAACATATTATCTCCATTTAAACACTGCTTAATATCATTTGCCCATCATACTTGCAACCATTTCATATTCTATTTGTCATATCTGCCTCATATTCTTTCATACTATTTTATTTCATTCTCTGTTCATTTATTCTGGTTGTCATTTATTCTGTTTGTTATACGAGCAAAACTATCTCATCCTATATCATTTGCTATACAAACTGAACACCAACGGTGCTCAGTGATGAAATAATTCTTTTAACAATTCATTGATACAACACAAGTCACTCTGTTGATAATATAATTTTTCAATTTACTTGATACTAAATTAATTCTCTTTTATTTAAACTTCAAACAGTAACTGAACAATGGCTGATAGCAAACCTTTGGGAGGACCCCTCTTTGATCCAACTTCACCATATTATTTGAAAAATACAAACTATGACCCTTTAACAATGACCCATATTCTCACTGACTCTGAGAATTACTATCCCTAGAATAAGGAAACGACTAGTGCTCTTATTATTAGGAGAAAACTTGGTTTTGTTTTGGGAACCATTAAGGAGCTAAGTGACTCCAATTCACCTGACACATGAGGCATGATTGACCTGCCATGGTGTCATCAGACAATGGTTGTGGAGCTCAGTCTCTAAGGAAATTGCATCACAAATCATGTACATTGATAATGTGTCTATAATGTGGTCTGATACGAGGGATCAATTTAGACAATCAAATGAGACTCACATTTAAACTCACAAATGAGGTATCAATGACTTTTCAAGGCAATGAATCTGTTTCCAACTTCTACACAAAACTCAAGGCTGCATGGAGAGAGGTGGAAGCTTATGGTGAAGTCCCAGTATGTGATTGTGAACATTACACATGTAATGTGAATGGAAGAATAATGAACAAGGTAGAGAAACTGAAAGTAAGGAAGTTCCTAATGGGAATGAATGAAGATTTCAGACAAGTGAGATCAAGTATCTTGGTAATGGACACCCTGCTCAAATTGAGCAAAACTTTTCAAATGATTGCACATGAAGAGGCCTAACATGGGCTTCAAGAAAAACAAAATTTTGTAGCACATGCTTTTTATACATCCAAGACTCTATCTGGGAGAAAAGGTTTTGAGCCTTTCCTTGATGGGAAGGCACCAATGATTCCTCAATCAACATCTGCCCACTCAAAGAAAAGGCCTATGCCATCCACTGAATGAATTTTTTACTAGAGTGGCAGACAGATAAACACAAAATACTACTGTGACCACTACTCTGCCTTTGGTCATACTGATGATAGATGTTATGTCTTACATGGCTATCCTGATAGCCACAAACAAATGAGAACTGGTTCAACTTCAACCCCCCCACAATGTAACATAAAACAAAATAAGAACAAAGGCTGCTGCCTGATGAGGGTGGAACCCGATCAGTGCTCGACGATGCTTCGAACAAGCGTCAGGCGGGGAACTCCACGGGGAAATCAACTCGAACTCCTTAGTTTCTCTGACTCTGCTTCGCTGAGACTTCTCTCACTGGAATCAACCTGCCCGAATAAATGGGGGTGTCCCTCTATTTATAGGACCTTTATGGGGGTCATCTGATCATTTGGGTCGTAACTGTTTAACTGCTCAGATCTTATTTTAAGTCGACTTTTTGGGATCGACTTTTTTAGGGGTCGACTTTGTCCAGTTCGACTTCTGAGAAAGTCGATCTCTGAGAAAGTCAATTTCTGGGAAAGTCGACCTGGGTAAAGTCAACTTTTGTAAAAGTCGACCTTTCCATGAATTGACTTGGAACCTCCCCCAACCTATATGGGTACCTCAATTCATATCGGGCTATCCGAATCTCTAGTTGCTAGTGTATTGTGACCAAGTTCGGGATATTGTATCACCAGATGTCATGTTTCATGAGCATATCTTTCCATTAAAACATTCAAATACCACTCCCAATATACACACTGAGGATAATACATCCTCCATTAAAATTGCTATATCCGACGATGAAAATCTCCCACATACATTTATTCATGACCAAGACTAACACTTCTCAAGAAGAGGAGGAAAACAACTATGAAATTACCTAAGTGACTACCACGGGTATTGCAACCAAGTCAGGGAGGGTAACCAAGAAACTTGGCTACCTCAGTGACTATTTTTGCTCCTTTGCAACAAGCAAAGGAGACTCCAAAGGGTCATCCTTCCCTATGCACGATTACATCATATATAAAAGGTTCTTTACCTCATACACTGATCTTTTAGATAAAATTTCAATTACAAATGAGCCTTCTTCATATCAACAAGCTAAATTGGACCAAAGCCATGAATGAAGAACTATCTGCCCTAGAGTTAAATGATACTTGGGAAATTGCACCAAAACCAAATGACAAAAAGGTCATTGGCTCTAGGTATACAAAATTAAATACAAATCTAATAGTGACATTGAAAGGCTTAAGGAAAAGCTTGTAGCCAAAGGTCACACTCAAATAGAAGGATTTGATTATATTGAGGCCTTCTCTCCAGTTGCCAAAATTGTACCTCCTTCAGTTCTTCGATTGATCTCTTATTTATAACCGACAACTTCTATTCTTCCTACAGCTGTCGAGACATGTGTCTCCCTTTCCTTGATACATGTCCAGTTTCATATCAATGTCTCATTGGGCTGATCTTATTTTATTAAGCCTTGTTGTCATCAACAATTATTACATGTGGAATATGCACTTGTGGAATAATTCAGATATGGGAAGAAAAAACATAACAAGATAATGTTGTTAAGTTTTTATGATTAAATGAAGAATTTATGAATGTAAGGACTCAAATCTATCGTATGAAAAATGAATTCCTACCATAGATGGGGCCTTTTCTGCAGTAGTCACTAATGAAAATAAAAAAAGGGTGTACTATTAAAAGGATATTTTCTGAAAATGTTCAATATGACACTGCCTTATATGCAAAGGAGGTGTCTAGGTTCAGAAGTGAGCATTACAACTCTAATAAGTACAAATTTAGCAGGAAAGGAGTTAAATTAAACCTCAAAATAAGGTGTGATAACTGTTGATTTTTTGGACACAAAAAAATATGTTACCACCTGACGAGGAACAGAAAATCCTACTAGCGCTAACGGTGATGTGAGAGGTTACCTTCTTGTGCCGGAGGCTCTGAGATCCATGATGCGCGCTTTATGTCAAGTCTTCCGGGAGAAAATCGGCGATTTAGTGCTCAAATCGGCGATTTTTTTGTGAATCACACTCTAGAAAGTATGAAACTAATGCCTTTGGATGAGCCCAGGATCCCCTTTTATAGGACCTCGAGGTTGTAATCCACGATGGAGATCGTGTCTGGTCATAATGGCAGTCGTTACGACCATTATGGCTCAAGCAAGACGTGAGTAACAGTCCAAATCAGCGATTTAGGGGCGTAACCGACGAGTTGGGGGTGAAATCGGCGAGTTCAAAGGGAAATTAAAGATCGGCAGTCTGCAAGACACTGACGATCTTCTTCTCAACTCGGCAATTTTCCACCCCAATCGACGATTTGGAAAGTTGACTCGGGTCTCGTTGACGAAGGTACTTTTAGTTTCGCTTTCGTGGGAGCCTTCCGAGGGTCTGACATAAAGTGAACGGAACCCAAGTCCCTGTTGACGGGAGTGACTAGTGTACAATCATGTATCAACAGGCACACAGATCGCATTACTGATATGTATCCCTCGGAAAACCTGGCACATAATGGAAGGGGGAGTACTGGTGATACAATATCCCAAACTTGGTCACGACACGAGCAAAATATAATCAAATATTTTAGGATAAGATCATCAACTTCAAATCGAGTGAAGTTTATCCACATATTTTGTGGTGTTAAAATAATATAATTTGGACACGAAAATATGTGTCGATCACAAATTCATTATAAGTGAAGAGAATTAGGGCAAGGGTATTTGTCAACATTAATTACATATTTTTTGTCAACGAGAAAAGTCTGAAAAGATATTTTTATTTTATTTTATCAGAAAATAGTATATAATTAAATTGTAATTTATTTTGCTTTAAAGATAATAAAATTCAACTTACAAATGTATGGAATATTATGTATAATAAACATAATTAGAATATGTATTTAAAATATAACTAATTTTTTAAAGATAAGATCGTTAACTTTAGGTGGATTGAAGTTGTGTTACGTATTTTGTGGTGTTAAATTTAAATAATTTGGATATGAAAATATATGTCGATTACTAATTCATTATAAGTGAAAAACAACTAGGGCAAGGGTATTTGTGAAAAGTCAGAAGAGAGATTTTTTATTTTATTTTATACGAAAATAGTATATAAATTGTAATGTATTTTCCTTTAAATAAAATAAAATTCAACTTACAAATATATGAAAAATTATGTATAATAAATAAAATTAGAATATGTATTTAAAATACAACCAGTTTTTTTAAGATAAGTACATTAACTTTAGATAGAGTGAAGTTTGTCCAAGTATTTTAAGGTATTAAAATAAAATAATTTGGACAGACGATCACAAATTCATTATAAGGGAAAAGTACAAGGGCAAGGGTATTTGTCAATATTAATTACATTTTTTTTTCTCATGAGAAAAGTCAGAAAAGATATTTTTATTTTATTTTATCAGAAAATAGTATATAATTAAATAGTAATTTATTTTGTTTTAAAGATAATAAAATTCAGCTTTCAAATGTATGAATATTATGTATAATAAACATAATTAGAATATGTATTTAAAATACAACCAAAATTTTGAAGATAAGATCGTTAACTTTAGATGGATTGAAGTTGTGTTACGTATTTTGTGGTGTTAAATTTAAATAATTTGGATACGAAAATATATGTCGATCACAAACAGTGCTAGATTACTGACTTTTAGCGACGACCAGAATCCGTCTCTAATCATCAAAAACCGTCGCTAATTGATGATTAGCGACGAATTTTGGCCTTCTCGCTGAATTTTTAGAGACGACCTTCATATCCGTCTCTAATTATTAGGGAAGGATTAGAGACGGCATTGGTCGTCGCTAATTAGAATTTAGGGTTATATGGGGTCAGGACCAAGCCGTCTCTAATCCGTCCCTAATTTTTTTCCGTACCAATTTTTTGGCGCCCAAATTTTCATTGTCGTCCCTAAGCCGTCTCTAAATTTCAGAATAGCCGTCCCTAGGCCGTCTCTAATTAATTTTTTTTAACTTCATGTTTCAACTGGCCATCCCTAGGCCGTCTTTGATTTTTTTTTTAACTTCCTGTTCCAATTAGACGTCCTTAGGCCGTCGCTAATTAATGAGGCCGACAATTTTTTTTGCCGAAACTAATGGGTGTTCTCTAGGAGCCTTATACATCCATTCTTTTACCTGAAAATAGACATTTATTCACAAACATTCAATTTATAATACATTCAATCTAAAAAAATAAAAATTCATTCAAAATATTCAATTATTGATCATTCACAATTCATTCAAATTTACAATAAATTTACATTTACAATACATTCAATCTAAATTCAAATTGAACAAATTATTCAAAGTACATTCACAATACATTCAATCTAACATGCAACTATTTTTTTTTGAATAAACCTTGATGATCTAATGGAGGATTCGAAGGATTTTTACTTGGAACGATCGTTTGCCTTGTGCTCGTGCTTGTGTTTCCCTCCTAAAAAACAACAAAATAATTTTGATCGATTAACTTAATGTTTATACTAAGAATTTTAGTAAGTATTGAATAACTTACTTTCAGAGTAGCGATTTCGTCTAACAAGTCTTTCTATTTTTTGTATCAAGGCCTTCATTTGTTGGTTAACCATCTCGAATCTCTGGTTAACGGCCGAATCTAATCTCTGGTTAACGGCCGTCTCTAATTGCATGTCAACGGCTTCTTTAACAAGATTTAAAAAGTACCAGAAATTTATTCCAAACTAAAGTCTTGTTCTCTTCACTCCATTGAGCCTAAGAAATCTCATCGTCAGGAATGTTTGGTTTAACTATACATCCGATTTGTTTTCGGATGCCGTTTGGGAATGATCTATATAAGTTGATGTTTATTAATATTTTAAAAATAAATATATTCAATTTAAACTCCAGAATGCAATATTGAGTTGTGAATTTGAACATGAGTACGATCATCAGCTTGTCTGTCCACCTCTTTAGAAGCTTTGTGAACTAACTCAGCTATGAATTAACTGAGCTAACAGGGGGCGAAAAACCCAGCTGGGATTCTTATTTTTGATCATCTTTCTTTCATTTTTACTGGGAAAGCCCTCCTGTTATACCAATTAAGACCCTGAAAGAAAGAAAAGAAAAACTCGCTGCTCATTCTCATAGCTCCTACTTCTCTAGATTTCACATTTACTGCTCCAGATTAAATTTCCAGCTATTTGGGCATTACCTGTCTTAGTATGACCTGCAACCACACAAACATATATCCACAGTAGTCATTCCCCACAAACCAAACCAGAAAAATATGGACCATTCCTTAAAAAAAATTATGTATCAAACCAAACTAGAAATAGTTTTAGAACATATTTCAGATTATCACCCTGCAATTCTTAACATCATATTTATCTAACATTTCTTAATTGAATACAAGTATTACTATAAGAATATAAATCAGAAATACAACATCTCAGATATATGTTATTCATAATCATATACATCTAATTGTATTTTCATTATTATTATTATTATATATATATATATATACAGAAAAAATCACGTGCGACCCCTAACCGTCCCCAACGTCAGTGAGGTACGTCGCACATTCACCACCAAATTCCCAATCCACGGCAGCATCGACTACACTCCACCGTTCCAAAGTTTCGAATTTTTCCCCCGCTCAACGCACGAATCCAAATGCCGGAATAAACACCCTGTTCCGACGTACATCGGTCCTTGTAATCCATCGAGAATATTATCACATCGCGGAACTGTCGCGGAACCCATCGGAACTGTCGCGGAACCCATCGCGGAACCCATCGAAACTGTCGAGGAACTGTCGGACTCCTTGTAATCCATCGGAACCCATCGCGGAACCACATCGCGGACCCATCGCGGAACCCATCGGAACTGTCGCGGAACCCATCGGAACTGTCGCGGAACTGTCGCGGAACTGTCGGACTCCTTGTAATCCATCGGAACCCATCGCGGAACCACATCGCGGAACTGTCGGAACTGCAATCTTCGACGGCTGATACCACAAACGGACGGTCGAGAACGCTCGCTCAGATGGACGGCCGGATCGATGGGTCCGCACGGTGGAACGTTGGAACGCATAGCCGTTCCAGAAATCTACCCTATATATATATATATATAAAACTAATACTCAGTATTATAGTCTCCCTTATATAGTCATTAGTTTATTATTCATGATCTATTTATTTCACAGTCTCTATTTGTAATAACTTGACTTGTACAGACTTATTACTCCATAGAGCAGAAACTAATAATAAAGATATTTACTAGTATCATATACTTAGATGATTCTCCCGAATCAAATTGCTCACTGCTATTTCCCAACATTCCAGTGATGAGTATTTACATTATCCTAGTGACAATGTTTTCCTACAATAGGTAACAGAAATCCCAGATTCCTACTACCTGACACAACTATTATCAGCACTCAGATCATTTCTCCTAAGCCTCCTTAATTAGCTTTAGTTTACTTATTTCCTGCGATTTTGTTACCCTACTCTTGTCCTTCATTAGGATTCTAGAATCAGAACTGGTTGGTACTAGTTTATGCCTATCCCTGTGAACCATGAATTGCCCTGTGCCCAGTACTTTAGTGAAATCATCTGCTAGTTGTTGACTAGCAGCAATATAATCCACTTTTATTGCCCCTTTCATCACCAGCTCTCTAATAAAATGGTGTGAGATGTCTATATGTCTAGTTTTCAGGTTTGATGATGGATTTTTAGTGAGAAAAATTGCTGATTTATTATTACATAATATTTGTGGAGCTGTCTCAAACCTAATCTCCAGTTCCCTAAACAAATCACAGAACCACTTAACTTCTGAAGTTATCCCAGATAATGCCCTGTATTCAGCCTCACAGCTCGATTTTGATACCACTGCCTGTTTCTTTGATGCCCAGGCCACCAAATTTCCAGCAAAGCAGATGATAGGAGATCAGTGTCTGGATTCAGACACTGATCTCCTATCATCAGTATCATTTGCCCAGTCTGAATCACAGTAGGCTATCAAAGAATTTACTGGTTTGACTGAAGGTGTAAATCTAAGTCCTAGGTTAAAAGATCTCCATCTGCTGAATCCAGACACTGATCTCCTATCATCAGTATCATTTGCCCAGTCTGAATCACAGTAGGCTATCAAAGAATTTACTGGTTTGACTGAAGGTGTAAATCTAAGTCCTAGGTTAAAAGATCCCTTAATATATCTTAGCATCCTCTTAGCAAAACTAAGATGTACATTAGTTGGTGTTTGTAGGAACTGACTAAGATGATTCACACAGAAGACAATATCAGGCCTAGTCATAGTTAGATATTGTAAGGACCCTACAATATCAGACAATATCATGCTTCTGTAGATTGTATTGTCTTCTATAGGAGTCCCTGAATTTTTATTTAGTCTTGGATTTTGAACTATTGGTGTCCTACATGGTGTGCAGTTCATCATATTGATTTTTTTCAATATATCAGACACATATTTTTCTTGACTTAGAATTATGGTTTTCCCTTGTCTTATACATTCCATTCCTAAAAAATAGTTAAGAAGCTCTAGGTCTCTACATGAAAATTTTTTACATATTAATTCTATGCACCTATTTACTTCCTCACTAGAAATCCCAGTAATTATAATATCATCTACACAGACTAGTATGTAGATTCTATGTCCATTGTTCACTTTGAGGAACAATGAGGAATCTGTAAGACTATTTTTGAATTCGTTTTCAACTAGAAAATTTTGAAGTTTTGAGTACCAGGCTCTGGGTGCTTGCTTTAAGCCATATAGAGCCTTATGTAATAGACCCACATGATCTGGATAATTCTTATTATGAAACCCAACTGGTTATCTCATGTATACTATTTCGTTTAGAAAGCCATTTAGGAAGGCATTTTTGATATCCAGTTGTCTTAGCTGCCAGTTATATGTCACAACAATTGAAATGATTGATCTTACTGTGTTCATCCTAATAACTGGACTGTAAGTCTCTGTATAGTCCACTCCTTCCTCCTGATTGTAACCCTTAGCTACTAATCTAGCTTTGTACCTTTCTATCTAACCATCTGAGTTCTTTTTAATTTTATAGATCCACTTACAACCTACTATATTCATTGACGAATTTTTTGGTACTAAAGTCCATGTTTTGTTAATTTTCAATGCATCTAGTTCCTCTTGCATTGCCTCCTTCCACTTAGGTTCTTTACTTGCCTCACTGAAGGTGGATGGTTCTATCTCTTCCCAGAGCAAGAATTACACTCATAATTTTCTAAAATTTTTGGTGCTTTTCTATCTCTAGTTGGATATCTACCTCCTGTGTTGATTGGTTCTTCAGATCTACTACTTATATCTCGTGGTATTGAGTTACAAACTGTGTTTGTTTGATTGATTTTCAGAAATATGTCTTTGTTGGCTTGCCTCACTTCTAGTGTTAGATTGTGGTGATACAGTATCCCGAACCCGGTCACAACCTACCAGCAACTAGAAGTCCAGATAGCCTAAGATGAGTTAAGGTACCTATTCTAGGGTTGGGGAGGTCCCAAGTTGAATCCTAGGAAGATCGACTTTCCTGAGGATCGACTTCCCTGGGATCGACTTCTGAATAAAGTCGATCACCAGGAAAGTCGATCCCCAGAAAGTCGATCTCTAGAAAGTCGATCTTGAGCCTCGATCTGATCAGTTAGGCAGTTAGGCGGTTACTGCCCAAATGACCAGATTACCCCTATAAGAACCCCTATAAATAGGAGGCATCCCCCACTCATTAAAGGCAGGTCATTTGGAGCGAAAGGTATCCTAGCGAAGCAGAGCTCTGCGCACTTGAGTTCCATTCTGGTTTCCCGCGGAGTTCCCCGCTTGGCGCTTGCTTGCGCGTCTTGGAGTACTGGTCAGGTTTCACCCCCATCAGTTGGCGCCGTCTGTGATTCAAAGATACTCACGACAAAAGCTCCTCGACTTTTTCGAAAAAAAGGATCGACTTTTTTCCAAGTTGCCAGCTAGGGAGTCTTGTGAGGAAATCAACCAGCAAGGGATCGACTTTTCAGAAGATCGACTTTTTTCTTCCAAGGGAAAAAGTCGATTCCTCAAGGAGCTACGCTTTCAGGCTACGACTTCCAAAGAATACTCCAAGTGCACAAGGGATCGACTTTTTGGAAGATTGACTTTTCTTTCCAAGGAAAAAAGTCGAACACTTTCAGGCTACGGCTTCCAAGGAAATTCCCAAATGCACAGAGATCGACTTTTTAAAAAAAGTCGAACACTCCAGGATGGTGGTAACACAAAGTACTTCCCAAGGAGGAGCAAATTCTCAGAAGGCGCCAGAGCAACAGCCTGGCAACTCAAAAACTAAAAGACCAGTGGGTCGACCACCCAAGGGCAATAAGAATAAAAGGACTCCCACGGGACCTGAGGCTGAACCCAAGGGTGAGCCCGAGCAAACCCCCCACGTATCAGCAGGAGAGGAGAATTTGAACATCACGGTACAGGCAATAGCTGAGGCCATCCGACTCCTTGTTGAAAAGGAGAAACCTTCGGAAGAACCACCTTAGAAGGAAAAGCTGTGAGCAGCAAGGAACCAAGGGCTTCAGCATCAGAAACCACTCACGGGTTCGTAAAGATGCCCATAGAGGAGCTGGAGAAGATGAAAGAAACCATAGCAAAAATGAGCGAAAAAATAAAGAATATTGAAAAATCCAAAGCATCAATATTTCATTCAAAAGCTCAAACCTCAAAGCAGGCTAAGGCACAACAGGAGGTGTCAAGCCATAAGGCAGCACACTCCAGCGCACTGCCACCCCGCAAACCAGAGGAGCAACATAAACCTCCTCCTAAAAAACCCGTATACGAAGAAAGCACGGGAGACACAGAAGGAGAAGGAGGCGAAGTCCCGAACGGGAGACACAAATTCGGTGTCCCAATGCACATAGTGACAGATAATGGGACACAGTTTACCGGTGGGGAGTTTACAAGATTGTGGGAGAACATGGGCACTAGAATCCACTTTTCATCGGTATACAGACCACAGGGTAATGGGCAAGTAGAAGTCACAAACAGAGCCATTGTTCAGGAACTGAAGAAAAAGGTCGAACATGACAAAGGTTCGTGGGCAGATCTACTACCAGAGATCCTGTGGGCGTATAGAACCACTGAAAAGACACCCACCGGGGAAACCCCGTTCTCACTAGCATACGAAATGGAAGCACTAATCCCGACAAAGTTAAGCATACCAACAATCAGAGTGTTAACCTATGACATGGAAGAAAACATGAGATCATGCGCAACAACTCAAGACTTGGTGGATGAGCTAAGGGATAATGCACATGCAAAGAATGCAGCTTACAAACAAAGTATCGCTAGATATCACGACAAAAATGTCAAAGATAAAGCGATAAGAAAAGGAAGCCTAGTATGGAGAAGAGCAAGTGTCGGCAGAAAGGACTGCTCTAAAGGCAAACTAGGCGCAAACTGGGAAGGACCATATGTGGTGGAGGAAGAACTCCGACCAGGCACGTACAAGTTAAAATGGGAAGATGGAACATGCATTCCCAACACTTGGCACGTAGATAACCTACAGTTGTATTTTTAACAATTAAGTAGGGTTATATATCACTCGTTGTAATTGTTTGAACTACTTAACTAATATGTTGTTTAGTTAACAATTAATAATCAGAACCAAAACATTCCATATATATTGATATTCAATAAAGTACAAAGGAATGTAAAAAGTACAGGTTATAAAATAGGGGGAGGAGAAGAAAGCTTATTTATCACTAGGAGGAAGGGAAGAGCCTTTAGTAGAATCCGCTGCATCGTTGTTATCTTGATCTTCAGTGGAGAAGTCTTTATCAATGGCAGCATCTTCTCCCGAAACTTCTTCCCCTTCATCTTCATCTTCCGCAAGCGCCCGGTCCCGGATCTCTGTAGCTTCTTTCGGGTACTTGCGGGCCCAGCGATGAACATCTTCATCTTCGAAACCGAGACACACATGAGGACCCAAATCCACCAGATCATTATAATCTCGCACGTTAGCAAGAAACTCAGTTCGGATCTGGCCCATATGCTCGTTCATATTTTGGAGCTCCTCAGCCTGCCTCCGGTTTTCCTCAGTTTGTTCGGCCAAGGCATCTGTTAATTGCTTGATCTTGGCATCACGGTCACGCTTTTCCTTTTCCCCTTCATCCAGTCGTCTAAGAAAAACGGCATTTTGATCCAGGACTGACCGAAGGGTATCTTCAGTTGCTTCATATTGCTTGGTAATCCCGTCAACCATAGCCTCTTTCAATACGACCTTGGCTCGCGTGGTATCACACTCCAGCTGCATGGCCCCCAACTCCCCACGGACCTTGGAGAGTTCTTGTCTCTCGTCAGTTAAAAGTATGTGCTGAGCAGACCAATCCTCAGCCAATTTCTTGTTAGTTGAAGAAAGGGCAGAGGCGTTCGAAACCTTCTGCTCAACTTCAGCTTCCATGTCCTTGCACCTACGCTTCACTCGATCTCTTCAGCTCATCATCCAGAGATTGATAATCACGGAGACGAGACAAAGAAGAGAAGCGACCTTGAAACAGATGGACGAGCTATAAAAAAGAAGTAAGTAAGAACAGGCTCATTATAAAAATAAAATAAAAACAAAAGCACTTACGTTGCTCAGATTCTGTTCGACTTCCTCGACAAGTCGATCCATCGGATAGTTGGAGATAGCCCGCAGCGTAGCTCGAGTCACATCCGTATCAGCGGTGTGCAGAAACTTGGTCCCATAGTTATGAGGATGGGAACCTCGGTACCCCGACATCTGAGTCTCCCGGGTAGAGGCATACGGATATCGACCCCGAGAGTACTCCCCAGCATGGTACCTCCGTCGAGGAGGAGTTCGTCGCCTAGGGGAGTGCCTCCTTGCTTTCTTCGGAGGAGAGGGGTCAGTTCTGGGGGGAGGGGTCTTCCTCTTGTCAGATTGGCTCTTTCTTCCCTTCGATCCCTCTGGCTGGACTCCCTTTCCAGCGTCTCTTTCCCGTTCTTCTTCCGGCGTGCGGAAGAAGGAGGCAAGTCTAGCAGCAGCAGACTTAGCAGGGGCCGGGAGTCTCCACGGCTGCCTCCTCTTCGTTAACTTGGCCCTCACCGGCAGGAGGAGGGGAACCAGCCCGGTAAGCATGCTCATGAGCACGACGCCTCAGGTGTCGGGCGTCAGAAGGCTTGGAGGCAGGTACGTAGACCTTTGTGCCCGTTTCATTTTGTCCCATGCGTTCAGGGACACCTCCAGGATTGTGCATATAAAAATCTGCGAGAAATAAAGAACAGAGTTAGTAAAAATGCACATAAATAGAAAAATTAAAAAACAAAGGAGAACCTTGTCGGTTGAAGTTATCATCTATCGCGTGACCGACAAGCACAGCGATGGAGTGAAGAAAGGCCAGCCTTTGTACAAAAGCTCCCTCGTCCGAGGTCAAAACAGGACGGGGAGTGGGCCTACGGTCACTATTGGATGCAGGAAGAAGTCGGCTACCGGGACATAGCCTGCAATCCACAAAAATAAACTCGCTCTTGTTCCGCCTAGTCGGAGGATCTTTCAAAAGAGCAGAGTGTTGAACACTAGAGGCATGGCTGGCACATGCAATGAAAGGGTTGCCCTTCTTCGGATTTTGAAAAGAGAAGAAGTGGAAGAACAGCTGAGCAGTTGGAATTATGCAAGCATCCCTAAGGATATTTATAAATCCCCTGACATAGAAAAAGAAGGCAGCGCCCATTTGAGAGATGCACAACCCAGAATACAAAAGGATCTCACTAACTAGGGAAGGAATCGGAAGAATCGGAAAGTTAGTGAAATAAATACGGTGATGTGCCAGCATGAAGTAGGGGGCACATCACCGGTATTCTCGGAAGGATAGGCCCAGTACACTCTCTCTAAGCTCTAACCCCCGTAAAATTCTTTGAGCAGCATCTAAGGAAAGGGTATTAGAGCATCTGCCCGCGTTGGAGGACAGAGGGTAGCCCGGAATGTCAGTCAGGGAGACAGTGCAAAAAGAACCATACCCAGTCCCGTACTCGCCCCGGTTGAGGATAGGGACAACGTGAAAACCGTTACGAAGAAGAACGGACCACTGACGCCAAGAGCCATCCATCTCCTGATAGAAGGATGGGGCGCCTTTCTCCTCAAGGGGAGACGGAAAAGGGTACTTCTCCTCTGTCTCGGGAGGATAATCTAAGGGAGAGTCCTCTAACACGTGAATGTTTTGACCACAGGCCTCGGGAGGAAGTTGGGAAGAATCATCTGTAGCCAGGGAGGGCGCCTCAACGACAGGGACATCCTTAGGAATGGGAGCCAAAACAATGGCAGTTGGCAGAGGAGTCCCAGTAATGGAAGGAGGAGTGCCCCCAACTTCTACATCCCGTTCAGAAGAAGAGGAACTACAAGGAGAGGAACCCGAACTTCCAAAACTGGATGTAGAAGAAGACCCTGAGCTAGAGGAACTCGAACTCGAGGAGGAAGAATGGGAAGAACCTACAAACAAAAAACAAATAAAAGGTAAGTTACGACAAAGAAAAAAAGTAACTTACTAGGTATAGACTTTCGTGTACGGCGAGCAGAAAGAACTTTTCGCTTACTTCCAACAGGGGAGGAAGAAGGCGGCTCAATTGTAGGCTCAACCACGGCAGTAGAAGTCTCAACCTAAGGGCTAACAATAATAGCCCGCTCCTCGTTAGGAGGAAGGTCTTGCTGGATGTTCTTATTAGAAGACATGATCACAACCTGCACAAAAAACATAACAGTTAGTTTAATTATTTTAAGGTTACAAAAGTCGATCCCAAGAGAAAGTCGATCCATACATCACGGAATCGCACTAATACAAGGGAAGTCGACTTCAGAAGTCGATCCCAGGGAAGTCGATCTTCAGAAGACAAAAGTCTCAGGAAGTTGATCCCAACAGATCCGACCCAAGGAAGTCGACGACAAAAGTCGGACTCCAGGAAGTCGAAACAAGGGAATCACTTCGGGAAAGCAAAGGCTAAACCCATGAAAATCGATCCCAGTAAAAATGGATCCAACTTTGGAAAGTCGATGACAAGGAGTCAAACTTTACAAAGTCGGACCACAGTCCAAAGGGGAACAACTTCGAAGAAGGACCGACTTTAAGAAAAGTCGGACCTCAAGGAAGTCGAACCCAGTGCAACCTCAGAAGAGCCCGATGACAAAAGTCGGACCCCAGAAAGTTGCACCTCCAAGGCTCAAGTCGAAGCCTTACGTGCACTGGAAGTCGAAGCGGAAAAACTGGAAGTCGATGCGAAGAAAGTCGATACCTCGGAGCGAAGGAAGTAAGTGGGAAATAAATGAATCCCCCTCCGCGGGCACTGTTCACCCGGGTTCACCCGTTGGGCCGAAAAGCCCACGGGCCCGGCAGGCCCAAGACGACCCAGTCTGAGAAAAACCCTAAAATCCGACCAAATGGCATCGACATTTCAGAATAAAGGCATCGACATTTGTCAAGGAATTTCGAAGCCTTCAAAAGAGAAGGACAGGATCGACATTCCACAGAAAATTCAGATCGACATTCTCAGAAGGGGGATAGACGTCGACATTTATCAAGGAATTTCAAAGCCTTCAAAAGAGAAGGACAGGATCGACATTCCACAGAAAATTCAGATCGATATTTCCAGAAGGGGGATAGACGTCGACATTTATCAAGGAATTTCGAAGCCTTCAAAAGTGAAGGACAGGATCGACATTCCACAGAAAATTCAGATCGACATTCCCAGAAGGGGGATAGACGTCGACATTTATCAAGGAATTTCGAAGCCTTCAAAAGTGAAGGACAGGATCAACATTCCACAGAAAATTCAGATCGACATTCCCAGAAGGGGGATAGATGTCGGCATTTATCAAGGAATTTCGAAGCCTTCAAAAGAGAAGGACAGGATCGACATTCCACAGAAAATTCAGATCGACATTCCCAGAAGGGGGATAGACGTCAACATTTATCAAGGAATTCGAAGCCTTCAAAAGAGAAGGACAGGATCGACATTCCACAGAAAATTCAGATCGACATTCCCAGAAAGGGGATAAACGTCGACATTTATCAAAGAATTCGAAGCCTTCAAAAGAGAAGGACAGGATCGACATTTCACAATCATTCAGATCGACATCCTCAGATAAAGATGGGATCGACTTTTGTACGGCGTCGACATTTCCAGGGAGAAATGAGATCGACTTTTTGTACAAACTTTGACATCTTCAGAAAAGGATAGAATCAACAATCACACGACATCGACATCCACAGAAAAAGATGGGATCGATTTTTTTACAACGTCGACATCTCCAGGGAGAGATGAGATCGACTTTCCGTATAAACTTCGACATCTTCAGAAAAGGATGGTACTGACCAGAAGAAAGCATCGACTTAATGAAATCAAAATTCTAAAAAAGTCAATCATCTCGAACTACACCGACGTACTTCAGAGTAAAGGTGTAAGTGAAGTAAAAGAAAAGGTGAAGTATCTTTATTCAAAATTACAAAAAATGATGAATAAAAAATATTACAGATTCCTAATTAAAGTTGATACGGCGACGCAAATTGCGAGGAACCTGATCCAGCGGGGAAACACCGCGGCGGGGACGTTTCCGACGTCGACCACGAGGAGGAACAGCAGAAGAAGAGGCAGGCGGAAGATCGCCACCAGACTATTCTTCAAAGATTGATTCCCTAGCAGCAACAGCAACACTCTGCCGCTCAACGATAATTTGGCGCAGAGAAGGAAGATCCAAGGCCGACGACCGAGGATCCAAAATATTCAGAATTCGATCCAACTCCTCAATCTCTCCCTGAATGAAATCAGCAAAGAGACTCACAAGAAGAGTCATGGATGAAGGAGAAGGATGACCTAAGGTCTCTATTTATAGACCCAAGGACCGCACAAAAGGACAAAAAAAGGGTAAAACCGACTTTTTGACACAAGGACTCGACTTTTGGGCCAAAGCGTCAGGAGTCAACTTTTTAGCAAAGGAAGCAATACAAGGACCCAAGGAATCGACTTTTTGACAAAAGTCGATGGGCACCACTGAGATCGACATTTTTACAAAAGTCGATCAGATTCAACAAGGAGATCGACATTTGTACAGAAGTCGACCAGATTCAACTAGAGGATCGACTTTTTCTTCCCACAAAAGTACGCCAGTTCGCAGACGTAGAAGGGGGGGGAGAACTGGTGAGAGAGGATCTCGCATCCTGGGACATCACCAAAAAACCCACACCCCAGCACGCAAAGAGGGGGGAATACTGATAGTACAAGGTCCAACACACAGACCATAGTACTAAAAGACGTATCCCAAAGTATCTAATACGTAGAGGAGGGGGGATACTTGTGATACAGTATCCCGAACCCGATCACAACCTACCAGCAACTAGAAGTCCGGATAGCCTAAGATGAGTTAAAGTACCTATTCTAGGGTTGGGGAGGTCCCAAGTCAAATCCTAGGAAGATCGATTTCCCTAGGATCGATTTCTGAATAAAGTCGATCACCAGGAAAGTCGATCCCCAGAAAGTCGATCTCTGGAAAGTCGATCTTGAGCCTCGATCTGATCAGTTAGGCAGTTAGGTGGTTACTGCCCAAATGACCAGATTACCCCTATAAGAATCCCTATAAATAGGAGGCATCCCCCACTCATTAAAGGCAGGTCATTTGGAGCGAAAGGAATCCTAGCGAAGCAGAGTTCTGCGCACTTGAGTTCCGGTCCGGTTTCCCGCGGAGTTCCCCGCTTGGCGTTTGCTTGCGCGTCTTGGAGTACTGGTCGGGTTTCACCCCCATCAGATTGTATATCAGACTCAACTCTCATGGTCTGGGGTACTGAGCTACTTATCTCAGTTGACTATGAGATTATATCCGTTGAGTCATTTGTAGAGTTGTTCTGTTGTGAGTGAGTGACTCTCCTTACAAGACTTGAGAAATCTGGTTCTACCCTTAACTCACTGTTTGAGTTTCCTGTATTTATAGGAAAGCCAAAATTTATTGTAGTAGCTAGTCTTGGAAATATTATCATTTGTTTTTCAGGCTTCTTTACTGTTTTACTATCTGTTTTAGTTAAAAAAGGATACTCATTTTCATTGAATTTGACATTTCGAGATATAATGACTTTATTGTCTTCTAACTTTAAACACATATATCCTTTGTGTTTGTTTGAATACCCTATAAAGACACATTTATAGGCAGTAGGTTCAAATTTATTCCTTAATTCTTTACTTATTAAGGGATAACATGAACAACCAAATAATTTCAGTATTTTATAATCTGGTTTATTTTTGATTAACATCTCAAAGGGAGATATGAACCCTAAAACAGAACTAGGTAACCTATTTATCAGAAAACATGCTGCAGAGATGACCTCTGGCCACATATTTTTTGGAATTTCGGATTGAGTAAAAAAACATCTGCTGGTTTCAAGCAGGTGTCTGTGTTTCCTCTCAACAATCCCATTTTGTTGAGGTGTATAGGGACATGAGAATCTATGCGTTATTCCTTTTTGTCCTAGCCAAGTTTTCAGCTTGGTACTGAGAAATTCACCACCCTCATCTGAATAAATTTTCTTAATTTTCAGCCATAACTGGTTTTCTATATTTTTCTGAAATAGAATAAACTGATCGGTAAATTCACTTTTAGCCCTTAATGGTATAATCCATGTTTACAATTGTTGCAAAAAATTTATAATTTTTCATTGAAACAATTGGGGCTGGACCCCATAGATGTATATGTATTATCTCCAATGGAAAAGAAGTTTTTATTTCATTACAAGAAAAAGGTAATTTCGACATTTTTTCCATAGGACAGTTATTACAAAATTCTAAGGATTTTAAATCTGAATTGTTTAATCTTAATACATGTCCTATTTTATCCATGATTTTGAGAGAGGGATGTCCTAGTCTCTTGAGCCATGTATCTGAAGAGACCTTGATGCCCAAATTACAGTTGATATCCGGGCTGAAATATTATAGCCCTCTTTTATTAATTCCAGAAAAAAGCGTCTGATGCATCTTCAGGCTCTTCACTGAAAATTCCTTCTGTGAAATCTGTATATAACAATTCAAATCACTACATAGTTTAGTCACAGAAATTAGATTTTTCTTATTCTTAGGTACACATAAAACTTTATTAAGTGTATAAAACTTTGAATGTACTTCAAAGTCTAATTTTCCTATTTTAGCAATTACTAATCTATCTCCAGATCCAATCACAACACACCCAATACCTGTATAGGTCTGGCAGTCATGGAGCAAAGCTTCATCAGCTACCATGTGATTAGTAGCTCCTGAGTCAAGACACCAGTCCAGATCTTGAACTGTTACCGAATGTGCTGCTGTTTCTTCTTCATTTCCAGTTACCTGAGCAGCCAAATTACCTCTATCTGGGCAATTTCTAGCCAGATGTCCTTTTTTCTCACAAATCTGACAAGCAGATGTGTTTTCCTGTGAAGATGGTAGATTCAGAATGGGAGGCAAATTATTCCGAGAAATTTGAGGAGGAACAATTATGACCTTTGTTCCTTGATTTTTGTATGATGGTTTATAATAAGAACCACCATTCTTGCTTTTTCCTGGATAAAATTTAGCATTTCTATTGAAATTATTCCTATTATAATTGGAATAATGCACCTGATAATCCCCTTCAGTTGTTGATTGATCCAGTTGTTTCATCAAGATTTCTTCTTTAATATGAGCATCTGCAAGTTCTGTAAAAGTAACATCCTTATGAAAATTCAGAGATGTCCTAAACATACGGAATTCAGGTCCAAGACCTCTGAGAACATACTCTGACACTCTTTCATCAGAATCTTGAAAATATATTCTTTCATTGAAATATCTGTTGACTTCCTTAGTGAATTCAACTCATCATGAAGAGCTTGAATTTGATTTTTATCAATAGGTGAAATATCTGTTTCTAAGATATGCCATGCCTCATATGCAGTAACACAAGGTAAAAGTAGAGGCTGAATTTCCTTACATACCGTGGCTTTAATCCAGCTGAGCACTATGCCATCGTTCTTCTTGTGAGACGCCGGATTTTCAGAGCCATCACTTAATCTTAGTGCCGGAGTCCCAAGTTTTCCAGAAACAAAATCTAACAAATTATGTATTTGCAACGCACCTTCAAATTGATTTTTCCATACTAGATAATTCCCTTCTGAAAGAGGTGTGGGACAGAGTGACGCAATACTGTACATAATTTGGGGAACTTCGATCCTTGTTGTCACAACTGCACTTCCAGCACCTGATGAGTCTCCAGCTGCACTTCCTGCCATAACTCAAGTCGCAAATCGCCACTTGACGGAAACAATGATTACAGAAGTTAACTCGCAAATCCAGAAAAACCAGCTCCTTACGTCACAAAAGAAATAACAATCAACCACTTGGGCAATTGCAATTTACAACTACAAGAAAACTATAAACTACACAATCGATTAAGTAGAAAATGTAGTTATGATATAATTTCGATTGGGTAGAAACTACACAATCAGAGATTTGTTTTTTATTTATTTACAATTATGATGTAGTTATTAGGATTTAGGATTAGGTAAATAACCTTAAGTGTTAATTTTTATTTTTTTAATCAGATTGCATGTAATCGATCAGCTATTAGCTAAATCCTAACTTGGATAATCACAAAAAAAAATCAGAAATCAATTAAGACAGTAAGGCAAAGAAAGAAAGAGAAAGAAGAAAAATAAATAAATGGCAGGATATCACAAATCGATGACAGTAAAACAATATAGCAGTAAAACAAATCGATTAAAAAAAAAATTAAGACAGTAAGGCAGTAAAACAAATCTTGATATCACAAATCAATTAAGACAGTAAAACAAATCGATAACAGTAAGGCACGATATCACAAATGGTAGGATTAAAAAAAAAAAATCAGCAAAATCGATGACAGATCTATGACAGAAAAAAACAAATCGAATTAATAGCACCGATTATAATATTATAGGGTGTATATCAGTTAAAAACAGTTCTTATAAGAACCCCTCTTCATCTCGCCCGTCCGTTTTAAGAAGCTATCTTGGCCGTCGAATTTTTAAAGCAGCAACCTGATGAAGCTGTAACAGGTTGCATGCAACCGGTTGGGTAGAAATTTAAAAATTTTAAATAGCTTCTTGTATTTTAGGCAAGTACTACCGTACATTAAAGCTGCCTAGGAAGAAGCTTTGATGGCATGTATTAGAAAACAAAATCAAATATTTGTTTCCAAAAAGATTTCATTCTAATTTCGTTCTCTCCCTCCAAACCCCCTAAACCCTTGTTCCGCCGATTCCTCAAGCTACTGCCGGCCGCGACGTCCGGAAATCGTCCTAGTTTTCTTCCAATTTTTTGCATCCATCACCGTCCTCATCTCGCTGTCCGCTCGTACCCTCTCGCCGTCCTCTCCTTCCTCATCTCGCTGGCCGGTTCGTACTCATCATGCTGTCCGCTACATCCTGTTTGGAAGCACGCTCCGGTAGTAGTCTCCGACGGTAGGTTTCTTAAGGACCCGTCTCCGACGCTAGCTTCCTATTAGTCGACTAAGTTTTTTTTGCTTAATCCCTACTGATTTCAAAACCTAGTATGATTATCGCAAATTTTTTTTTCCAAAAAAAATTGGAGACATATCTAAACCCAAACGTTGCTTAGATGACACTTGTAATGTCATTAAAAACATCCTCCAATAGATGTTTGCAATGTAATTGCAAACCGTTTGGGTAGGAAATATTCAACCAAATATTTCCAATCTTTTGATTAAAAACCTAGGTCTTCCTATATATATTACATTTTGTCTGATTTAAAATTTCGGTTGTTGTTGTGTATTTTGGTTTCTCTGGTACAGGTAGCCTGGACTATAGGTTCTATCTCTTTTTCTTGTCTATTTTTATTTCATTTCTGTTTTTCTATGTATTTTTTTCGTTAGTGATTCATTGGTTTCATTATATATGTTCTCTGTCTTTAATTTATGTGTATACATTGTTGTTAAGTTTTGAAATGGTCATCATTTGTTTCATGTTTTCTAGAAGGAATATCCGTTTCTGCTAACATATGTATATCAAATATTTACTGCTAAATTTTTTTTTGTAGTTTTACTAAATTCGTCTGGTAAGGATAAAGTAACGAAAAAGAATGAATTTACATGTAAATCTTTTTTCGATGATAATTACATATGTCAGAATTTTTTTAAATTGTGTAAAAATTCAGTGGGCGATGTCGAGCGCGCCAACTACGTGGTAGAGAGTCTAATTAAAGACATCGACTGCTCTTTGTCGAATTCAGAGAGGGAGTTTTCGCCCGATGTAAATCAGTTCATTATGTCCAAGAGTAAGCGAAGTAAATACGTGTTCACATTTTAGAATATTTGTCTAGTGGTTGCTAAGTATGACGATCGGAATATTTTTATTTTTTAGGTGAAAATATAATCCGGAGAAATCTACAAAGAAAAAGAAGGAAATGGACTTCGAATCTACACTGTGAAAGGTGATGGCGGAAGATCGCAAGAGGATAAATGCAAAGAGATCTCCTTGTGATGTCGTCATGTCGCAACCTAGGATGAAGAGGAAGACTAAGGCTGTTAGGAAAAAGAAGTTGACGGTAGTTCAAGACGTCGATGACCAAGAAAAAGTATCTTCTTCTGATAACTTGTCTGAATCTTCTGATGAAAGAGAAGAACTAAGGAACGATAAGAAGGGAAGGATTAGCAGAGAAAAGGAAGCCATAGCTACGAAGAAGAAAAGTTCAAGGTCTGCTACAAAGCTAGATGTATCTGATAAAATGCCATCTTCTTCTGATGAAAGAGCACAAGTGAGGAAGAAGAAAGCAAGGATTAGCAAGAGGGATCGTGAGGAGACGAACAGTTAAGCATTACTTATTTTGAAGTTGTCTTGTTATTATTTATTACTTGCTCATTCAATTTATTTTTGGAAAATATAGTAAACCACTTGATTCGCCACTGATCTGGAATACCAACCTATATAGATGCTGCGTTGACCGGATTATTACAGTTTCCCGATACTGTAAGTAAACGAATAAAGTCATGTTGTTTTGGTCAGTTTTTTGCTATCCCTGATTTCATAATCAGGGCTCGTCTACTAGACGATCTGATAGGAAGGCATGTTGGAAGAAACATTTTTGTTATTAATGGTAGAAGGCTAGAATTTTCAGTGAAAGAGTTTGGGGAAATCCTCGGCATTCTTTCATCGGGCCTTGTCGTGATAATGAAGAAGAAGGCCAAGAGTACTTCTGATTGGTCTCTGAGGCATTTTAGTGCAGATTGCGACATTAGAAGGGATGTGGTGGTCCAGGCCATTACAACAATCAACAAGAAGGCCTCGATTGAAACCTTGTCGAAGACTGATGATGATGATTTGATAAGACTATGGACAATTTATTTATTACAGTACTTTGTTGTAAAAACAGTTACCGCATTGGGCGGAAATTATTGGATTACGTTTCTAATATAGGATATTTTGACGAGTATAATTGGGCTGCATTCCTACACGGTGTGCTCTTCAACCGTATGGAGAAGTGTAGGGACAGTGGTGAGACATGCCTGATTACGTCAGTCACTCCCAGCAACGTCCTTCAACAAGGACTAGGGTTCAGTCGCTTTATGCCGGACCCCCGGAGAGATCCACGGTTGCGGAGCAAATGTATACGTCAAGTACTCAAGGCAACACCTGAGAATCGCCGACTGGGACTACCAAGTCGTCGATTCCAGGGCTACATCGCCGACTCCAGACAGGGCACTCGGGTCTGGTAAACCGAGGACCTGACCACAAGGGAATCGGCGACTCCAACTCTGAATCGGTGACTCCCATACCTGAGTCGCCGATTCACAGCCGTTACTTGGGAGGGCCCACGTCATTATGGCACCCTTAATTGGGCACCATAATGGAGTAGGCCCCACACTAATGAATAGGGAAACGCCCCCAGGACCTTATAAAAGGGGTCCTTGGGGGTTCTCCACTCCCAGGTCATTCACACTTGACTAGACTCTAACCAGAGCAAACCAAGGAGCTCGAGTCGCCGACTCCCACGTGAGTCGCCGATTCCCCTCCGCTTCTGCAAGTACATTGACGTAGAGCGCGCGTCGTGGACTCCAAAGCCTCCGGCCCTCCTCGCAACCCCGCGAGCCTACTGGTAGCAGATTTCGTGCTTCATCAGCTGGCGCCGTCTGTGGGACTATCGAACTACGATATCCTGTTTTAATCGCGAAATTTTCTTCGCAAAGTTCGGCTCGATTCCCTTAGGGTGAATCTCTTACTTTGTGTAAAGGAATCGTCGATTCATACAGGCAATTGCCAACTCTACCTAGTGAGTCGCCGATTCCGGGATAAGTCTTCTAGCAAAGAGTGTTGTCCACGGCTTGGTTCAAAAGGCCCATAAGTTGAATCGTCGATTCCACCTAAGGAGTCGTCGATTCCTTTAGCTTTTTGAACAAGTACTGTCAATGCCTTTTGCTTTGGAACATTCACTTTCACATAGGTTGGATTTTTCATAGAAAATCGCCTATCCCCATCTGAATCGTCGATTCCCACTTGAATCGCCGATTCCCAAATGAATCGCCGATTCCCACACTGAGTAAGCGATTCCCACACTTGAATTGTCGATTCGGTCATCGTCTTCATTCATCGCTTTGGCTGAATAAGACCACTCATTCATCGTCTTCATTCATCGCTTTGGCTGAATAAGACCACTCATTCATCACTGAGTTGGGGACTAGTAGTACTTCTCAAGGGGGTCACAAAACTACAAAGAAATATTATACAAATTTTTTTCTATTTTGTGACACCCGGGGGGCAGGTACCTACCCATAGCTTCCGACACTTCGGAAGAACTTCCACTCGTAGTCTGTTGCTTCGACCCAATAGAAGCAACCACCCCATTTATGACTCCTTTTACTAAGGATCATAAAAAGAAAGCTCCCGCTATTGCCACTGAAGTAGGAGCTTCTGGTAGGAGGGTTGGTTCCCGTACTATACCAACCTCCAATACACCACTGTCGGCACATGAGGTGCCCTCATCACTCCCATCAAATGGGGGAGTGAACCTAACTCCTGCGCTAGAAGAGAGGTTGATTAACTTTATGGATTCCATAGAAAAAAGAGTTAGCAACCTCGAGAAAGCAAGGGGCAAAAAGACCATCATCCGCGAAGGAGCGGGTGAATCTGGGTCTTACTATTCTCCATCTGCGGAGAAAAAGAGGAAATCTCTAGTGCCTCCTAAAGCAAAGGTTGGACCTAGCAAGAGTCGTACTGACAAGACTCTTACAACAAAGTTCGTGGAAGATCTCCGTCGGAAGCTGACTGACAATCCGGTCACCAGCAGTCTGATCGAGTTCTTGAGAATCAAAAGCGCTCCTATTCACAAGGACCTTTTGAAAGAATATTTTCCACCAACCTGGCGGGTACCCAGGATAGAAGCATACGACGGTTCGAGTGATCCAAAAGATCACATCAACCTCTACCTTAGTGTCTTGGAACCGCAAACCACCGATAACGCGTTGTTGTGTCGGGCATTCCCCGTCACTCTCAAGGGCAGCGCCTATCGGTTGTTTTCCGGTCTGCCAGCTGGATCAATCTTCAGCTTTGCGGACCTCTCATCCAAATTCATCGCCCAACATGTGGGGATGATTAGAATCAAACACAGTGCCAATACACTGCTGGCACTACGACAGAACAAGCTGTCGTTAAGGGATTACACTATTAAGTTCACTTCAATGATGACAGAAGTGAGCGACTTAATCCCGAGTCTGGCCATAGAGGGGTACATGAATGAGCTAGTACCCTACTCCCCTTTGGCCCAGAATCTTACGCTCCATAAATTGGAGACCCTACCCGACCTCTTCCAACGAGCTCAATCGTTCATTGAGATAGAAGAGGAGAACAATAACAAGCTGGACGGATTCGAGCCACCCAGCCCGAAAAAAGCTCGCTATGCTAAAGAAGATACATACGAGGATACAAGTTCCCAGTCTAAAACCTCGACTAGTCCTCCTCAATACAGAGAGGAGTTTCTCATCAGCAGTTATGACCACCAAAGTCATAACTCACACTCTCAGTCTGGTAACAATTATGGCCACGAAAGCCATAGCTCACACTCTCGGCCCAGTAACAGTTATGAAAGCCATAGCTCACAATCCTATGACAGTGATGACAACCAGAGCCACAGTTCACACTCGCAATCAAGTGCATCATGTTAGTAGTGAGGAACTATCATCTGTTAGAAGATAGGATTGGCCAGAGTAACCATGCAGGCTATGCTTCTGTCAGTGGCAACCAGCGACCAAAAACACGTTAATTCTTTTGTTTGTCGCTTATATTATTCTCATATATTCTCAATAGCGATATTATTCTAAATAAATCTCTCTTCAATCTATAGAGATACTATGCAATATGTATGCTTCATATCAGCGACCATATCATATTTAGAATAATCACCCATCGCTTTAGACGGATCAATCATCCATCGCTTCGGCTGGATGGCGTCCGTCACTTCGACCTCATATATCATCCATCGCTTTGGATGGATGATACCCGTTACTCAGACCTAGCTTATGACCCACGAGTCTAAGTTACTCTGTCGCTTCGGCCAGAGTTCAACTACATTAGGGTATTGATAAGTACAAATGAACCTAACCCCAAGAGGTTTTAAGTACCCACAACACATGCGAAAATCTATTCTGTCGCTATGACCTTAATAGATAAAAAATCGTTTTGTCGCTATGGTCTTAACGATTCAACCCCATCTTGTCGCTATGGCCTTGATGAGGATAAAAAGTTACTCGTACGACCAGGTCTATGCCCAAAGTGGCTAGAAATAGGGTTAGCAGAGACTAATTTACGTCCAGAGTGGCTAAATTACGACTTGTAAATCTAGTTTCGGGTCTTAGTTACAATTCAAAAAATAAATTAAATAAACAATTAATTAAGAAAGCAAAATAATTGATTAAATTGAGTTCCAAAAATATGAAATTTTTTCCAGAGGGAGTATCACAAGCTCTCTCCGACACTTCTGTCGCTTCGGCAAGAAGTCATCACATTTCAAGAGGGAGTATCACAAGCTCTCTCCGGCATCAGGGTTCAAACTTAAGTTGTAATTAGAAATTACAAATGTAACCCTCGAGTTTGAAATATTTGCATTCTTCGGATTTGTCATTCACGCTATCTTTTATAACTCTACGTTAATCTGGAGGTATAAATTATCCGTAAATTTAACCGTAGGCTGAGCTATGATTCGTACGACCAAGTCTACGCCCAAAGTAGCTAGCAATAGGGTTAGCAGAGTCTAATTTACGCCCAGAGTGGCTAAATTACGACTTGTGAATCTAGTTTTGGGCCTTGGTTACAATTTAAAGGGTAATTTATATGAAAGATTAGCAAAGAAAAAACAAAAGATAGCCCATTGACAATCAAAATCAAATATTTCGGAATACTACTCATTCCAAAAGTTATGTGTCACAATGGCACGATTTTCGAGAGGGAGTATCACAAGCTCTCCGAACACTTCTTTCGCTTCAGCTATAAGTCGTCACAGTTCGAGGGGGAGTATCACAAGCTCTCCCGACACTTCTGTCGCTTCCATCAGAAGTCGTCACAGTTCGAGGAGGAGTATCACAAACTCTCCTGACACTTCTGTCGCTTCGGCCAGAAGTCCTCAAATTTCGAGGGGGAGTATCACAAGCTCTCCCGACACTTCTGTCGCTTCGGCCAGAAGTTCTCAAATTTCGAGGGGGAGTATCACAAGCTCTGCCGACACTTCTGTCGCTTCGGCCAGAAGTCCTCAAATTTCGAGGGGGAGTATTACAAACTCTCCCGACACTTCTGTCGCTTCGGTCAGAAGTCGTCAAAAATTGAGCACGATAAGATCTGTCGCTTCGGCCAGATTTACCAAGGATTTATTGAGCAAAGGAAGGGCATTACGAAAGGTAAAATCGTACGGTAAGTTCAATAAGTAAAAATATACGTTTTGGACTGATCTAGTTGTTTTGCAGGATGTTTCCTTTTTTGCAGGTAAGATTCCGCCATCTTGGCCAGGATCAGATTCTGATAGTGAATCTGTAGCCTTGACCGGAATCAGACTCTAATAATGAATCAGGTTCTAATAGTAAACTAGACTATGGTAGTGAGTCAATCTATTTTGTCGCTTTAGCCTTAATAGATCCATGTCCATTTTGTCGCTTTGGCCTCAATAATTCTTCTATCTTGTCGCTTTGGCCTTGATAGACTTGAAGATCATTTTGTCACTTTGGCCTTAATGATCTCGACCCATCTTGTCGCTTTGGCCTTCATGGGGTAACCGTCGTTGCGGACATAAAGTCGCTCTTGATCAAGGTGGACTATAAACATTAGTTCTGATAGTGAACTAGATTCTGATAGTGAATCCACACATTCTGTCGCTTCGGCCAGAATCCGACTCTGATAGTGAGTCAGTCCATTTCGTCACTTTGGCCTTAATAATTCCCTCTCATCTTGTCGCTTTGGCCTTGATGATGACACATCAAAAGTCGCTCCTGATCAGAGTTGGACTATAAACACGTAGTTCTGTTGGCCTGGAACTAGATTCTGATAGTGAATCAATCCATTTGATAGTGCATGGATCATACGGAGTCATTGTGTTGCTGTGGACGCAATGACTCGATCCCATCTTATCGCTTTGGCCTTGATGCGGATCACACAAAACCTTGCTTGGGGGGGGATACTGGTGATACACGCATGTTTCTTGTGCTCTCTTCAAGGGGGAGTACTGGTGAGACATGCGTGATTACGTCAGTCACTCCCATCAACGCCCTTCAACAAGGACTAGGGTTCCTTCGCTTTATGCCGGACCCCCGGAGAGATCCACGGTTGCGGAGCAAGTGTCTACGTCAAGTACGCAAGGCAACACCTGGGAATCGCCGACTGGGACTACCAAGTCGTCGATTCCAGGGGTGCATCACCGACTCCAGATAGGGCACTCGGGTCTGGTAGACCGAGGACCTGACCACAAGGGAGTCAGTGACTCCATCTCTGAATCAGCGACTCCTATACCTGAGTCATCGATTCCCAGCCGTTACTTGAGAGGGCCCACGTCATTATGGCACCCTTAATTGGGCACCATAATGGAGTGAGCCCCATGCTAATGAATGAGGAAACGCCCCCAGGACCCTATAAAAGGGGTCCTTGGGGGCCTTCCACTTCCAGGTCATTCACACTTGACTACACTCCAACCAGAGCAAACCAAGGAGCCCGAGTCGTCGACTCCCACGTGAGTCGCCGATTCCCCTCCACTTCTGCAGGTACATTGACGTAAAGCGCACGTCGTGGACTCCAAAGCCTTCAGCCCTCTTCGCAACCCCGCGAGCCTACTAGTAGCAGATTTCGTGCTTCATCAGACAGCGTCCTATACAGGAAACGAACAAATGAGCCATCGAAACTCTACATAGATGGCTGTGTCATGTGTCTAATGGTATATATTGAACCAAAATTTCTACTTGTGAATATTGTTAATAAAGGTTAGTAGATGACCACAATTTGATAAATGTTTTCTTTTCAGGTTTGGTTGTTCAAACACACGATGGTTGCGTCACCATACAGTACCTATATCGACAACAAACCATATTACAAGAAGTGGGGAGGTCCAATTACTTACTTGAAAGAAAAGCTAGACCTTCTGGAAGATGATGAGGTAAGTTATTGTCATCCTGGCTTCTTGTACATAATTTAATATTTTGATATTTTCCGAACAAGTAACTAGTATAGATATATATTTATCATGATTAAACCATTTGGTGAATTTCTGAATAATTTTTTAATTTGATATTCTTCATTTCTTAGATTTTTGTAGACGATATTTCTTTTGAGAAGAGATTAAATATGACTGAGCAAAGACAAAAGGCCGATCGTATTTCAGGAACTTGTTCTAGTTTATCAACAAGTAGTCATGATACTGACTCAGAGTCGAAATCGGTCGAAGAGGAAATTAGGTCGGAAGAGAGCGAATCAGAAAAATCTGGCCAAAGGAGGAGGTTGAAAGAGAAGGCAGAAATGATGGATGATTCTAAAAAGAAGACATTACCATGACATTTTACTGCGCGAATGAACATTGTACTTGATAGAAGAGAGAAACAGAAAGCTGAGGTTAAAGCTAAGTACGAGGAAATATTTGGTACAACTGTCAGTGCAAAAAAATCTGTGAAACCAAAGAAAAAGAAACAAATGAACGAGTCAGTCACGTTACGACGTAGCAGTAGACTGTCGACCACTAGTGGGTCATCATCTGGACTTTCTCCTGATAGTAAGTATATCTAATTAGTGAATATGATTATTATTTGTACATTTTCTCTAATTATACATTTCAGATTTAAATGAAAACAATAAGAAATTGCTTGAAAAATATGTTATAGTTATGGAGGTCAGCAACAAGAAACTTCGGCTAGTTGAAGATCCAGTTGAAGTTATATTAAATCTGAAGAATAGTACAGGTGAAGTGGATGAGGTTAAGAATGCTCAGACAAGCGAAGCGACAGAAGTCGGGAATAAATATCTTCCTATGACTGACATTCCTGCTGAAGATAGACCTATGTCTGATATTGAAGAAGAAAGTACTGCTGAAGATAGGTCTAAGTCTGATATTAAAGAAGATAGTCCTGCTAAAGAAGGTCATGATTGTGCTAAATTTTTTTCGGAGGTTGGAACTGAAGAACCGAGCCAAGCGGCGGTCTCCGAACAAAAAGAAAATGAAAGAAAGTCAGAAATGGATAAAAAATGTGATGATAAGGCAGTTGAAGATGCTGAAAAGAAGTGTAGTACAGTAGAAGAGAATAATTTCGTATTCCCAACATTTAATATGAACATCAGCCAAGAATGCCTGACACCCGTACTCAATGATGAAGATTGTGAGGTGACTTACGTCGGCCACAAGCCACCATCTACAAAAAAGGCTACTGTTCAAGTCAAACAAGAGTTCTACGAAGCATGGGAAATAGAGAGAAGATTGTATCCCGGTATTCTACATAGAGGTGAAACTTCTGCGAAACGCGCCGCAACTGTTTCAATAGGTATGAAATAATTTTTTGGCAATTTCATTATAGTCAATGAAACTGAAAATTTAGTTTAATCAGAAATTATTATTTCAGATGAAACATAAACACCAGACACAAAGCGGAGGAGAAGGATGCAGCGAAGAACACCACTAGTCCTGCAGAGGTGAAGACGGTTGAAGGTATGCGGCGCAAAGATGACAAGAAAATGATAATGAACAAAAAAAAAGCATTAGAAAATCAAGTGCGGAAAAAATATGCATGATAAACAAATACATGTCCGTTATTACAAATACTACTCTTTGATAGAATATTCTAATAGTATGCTATTACGATAATTATTTCCTATAATACAATTGTTCTTGTAGAAAAATATTTTCCACATTATGTGAAATGTTTGAAATTGTTAATTAGCAGGTTCTGTTATTCTTGGTAATCTGTAAATTCAAGATGTGTCCATGCTAAAAATAATAAATGTTCTGCTATTACATGAACTACATCCGCTAATTGATAGTATTCTAATATAGTCTGATAAAATGACATGTCAGTATGATAATGTGGTACGTCTTACTGCTAATTATGGAACATTGTCCTATAATTATATTACATGAAAATGTTCATATTTTAAAATATTTTTCTGCATGAATATATACAACACGAAGTATCTAACACGAACATGCAATTTTTTTTCCAGATCCTGTACTTACTGATAAGAAAATGAAAGGAATAGTATCGTCAGGTGAAAATGATAAAGATGTGCTAATTACCGAAGGTAAACATAAATTTCTACAAGTAGTGTCCATTACGTAAAGTTAGTATTTGTAGTCCTTCCTTAGGAATTTTAATAATGATATCAAGAAATGTAGTTAGCGGAGATGAAAGCGAAAGTTCGGAGGAGGTAGAATATTTATACTCAAATCCGATAATATCTGAGTATAAGTTTGTAAAAGTTAAGAGTGAAAGTGCACGAGATTATACCGAGGACTTCACGGAGAAGCCCATAGACCTAACTGATGATGGTATTATTTGTATTTAAATTTTTCTGGCTTTGGCAACTAAAAACTAACAATAATTTTGTTCGTATTCAGATCCTTTCAATACAAGGAAGCCTTATGTAGGTTCACCTATCAAACTCTCTTTTAATTTTCCGGATTTGGATATCGATGCACCTGAAGTTGTGAATGAGGATGAGAATATAGCTTCCACTAGCGGTAATTTCCATTACAACAGAGCAAACTAACAATAAATATAACTAATGTGCTGTGAAAAATTCTTGCAGGTGCTAAAAGAATTATGCCGGACTATGTTCTGTCTTCTCAAGAGGAGCCTACATTAATAGAAGAGGCTTGTCGCCTAGCGTCTCAAGCATGTCGTCAAGCGGGAAACGAAAAAAAATTTAGTACACCAAGGAAGATCATCGATCTGTCTTCAGAGAAAGATAGGTTGGATAATGAACCAATCTCCGTACAGATGAACAAAAACAAACCTAGTTCTCTTGTCAAAAGGATCATAGAAAGACATATAAGTTTCATTGTTCTTCGACCTAAATTCTAGTTACGTTGGTATTCGACACTAAATTATTAAACGATGTTACAGGAAGACGTGAGGAAGGTTAAGATGGAAAGAATAATGAAAGAGAAGATGTGAAAAAACCATATTACCAAGGCTGGGATGAATATACGGGACGTTAAGTAAAGTGGTAAATTACAAGAAATTGCAGCAAAAGAGGGTCTGTTGGAAATAGGTAACGTTAGATGTGATTCTACCTGGATAATTGGATTACTCGCCAAAGCTCTCGTACGAAGCCACGTAAGTAATAAGAATTTTAGATATAATTATCAATATTAACAGTAATATGAATGTTCGTATTTCCAGTGCATCTCAATGTTCATAAGAGTTCTCCGCCGCAAAATGGAAGATCGACAATTTTTCGCACATTCAGTCAAGTTCATTGATCCGATAAAAATGGTAATATTCTTTTGTTAATATAGGCTTTGAATATAAATACTATGTTATGCATGACTCTGGTATTTCTTTTACCTAAAAAAAATCAAAGGGATAGCTCCAAACAGAAACTTGAACATGATGGAATTTGCCGAGCTCAAGGAAATTTTAAGTGAAAAAGTAGACAAATGGAAAATGATCCATACCATATTAGCGCTCATTGAAATATACGGTTATTAGTATTTGATACAATTAGACATAACAAAGAAAAAGTACATCCACTGTTCTCCCTACGAAGATAACGAGGACATGATCAAGCAGAACAAGAATATGGTAAGTGAATAAACACGTGGTTGATAAATCTTTGAAATCGAGCGGTGTAAGAATTTAATGCTACTTTGTAATTTTATTTGCAGACTCTGTGGTTCGATCACTACATCCGTGGGATTTATTCAGACCACAACTTGTCTACCTGGGTTTGTGAATCAGCTCCTTATTTTCTGCAGTCATTCCTTAAAAATCCAGAAGATACAGGAATATACGTAATGGCCGCCATGGAATGCATATATCTTGGTGAACCTGTACTTTGGAGCAAGAAAGACGTCGACAACATTAGGGAAAAAATTATCCATGACATACTGCGAGTGGCGTTACGAGACACTCATATATTTAACAATTACAATTTCAAATGCAATTATTAATTCACATTATTAGTTTAAGTACTCATATACTTTTTGCAAAAATTAGATATATTGTTCGTTCATATAGTGCTAGTGACACATTGAAACAGATGTGTCGAAGGAATGATTGAAACAGAAAATATTGGCAGAAACATAAAAGCGTGTTGGGCTAAGTGCAGATATTAGCAGAAATACATTACATAATAGCGAAAGTATACTAGACAATATTAGCAGATGCACAGTACAAAGTAGCTAAAACAACATTGATGAAGCACGGAATCTGCTACCAGTGGGCTCGCGGGGTTGCGAGAAGGGCCGAAGGCTTTAGAGTCCACGACACACGCTCTACGACAAACACCTGCAGAAGAGGAGGGGAATCGGCGACTCTCTTGGGAGTAGGCGATTCGGGCTCCTTGGATGCTCTAGTGTGGAGTGTAGTTGGTCAAGTTGTGTTGTGAATGGAAGACACCCCTAGGACCCCTTTTATAGGGTCCTGGAGGCGTTTCCCCATTCAATAAAGTGGGGCCCACCCCATTATGGTACCCTATTGAAGGGCGCCATAATGACGTGGGCCCACTCAAATAACGGCTGGGAGTCGTCGACTCAGGTATGGGAGTCGCCGACTCCTTTGAGGCCAGGTCCTCGGTCTACCAGACCCGAGTGCCCTGGCTGGAGTCGGCGACTTGGTAGTCCCAGTCGGCGATTCCCAGGTGTTGCCTTGAGTTCTTGACGTAGACACGTACTCCGCACCGTGGAAGCCTTCCGGGGGTCCGGCATATAGCGACGGAACCCTAGTCCTTGTTGAAGGGCGTTGCTGGGAGTGACTGACGTAATCAGGCATGTCTCACCAGTACTCCCCTCTGAAGAGAGCACAAGAAACATGCGTGTACTGCCAGTATCTCCCCCCCAAGCAATGTGATTCACATCAAGGCCAAAGAGACAAGATGGGATCGAATCATTGCGGCCACAGCGACACAATGACTCCGTTATCCATGCACTATCAGATGGATTGATTCACTATCAGAATCTAGTTCCAGGCTAATGGAACTATGTGTTTATAGTCCAACTCTGATCAGGAGCGACTTTTGTTGTGTCATCATCAAGACCAAAGCGACAAGATGAGAGGGAATTATTAAGGCCAAAGTGACAAAATAATTCATGTCCATTAAGGCCAAAGCGACAAAATGGACCGACTCACTATCAGAGCCTGATTCTGGACGAAACGACAAAATGCGTGGATCCTGGCCGAAACGATAGGATCTAGTTCACTATCAGAACTGATGATTATAGTCCACCCTGATCAAGAGCGACTTTATGTCCGCAACGACGGTTACCCCACCGAGGCCAAAGCGACAAGGTGGGTCGAGATCATTAAGGCCAAAGCGACAAAATGATTTCCATGTCTATCAAGGCCAAAGCGACAAGATAGAAGAATTATTGAGGCCGAAGCGACAAAATAATTCTTGGTCCATTAAGGCCAAAGCGACAAAATGGACATGGATCTATTAGGGCCAAAGCGACAAAATAGATCCGATTCTGGCCAAAGCGACAGAATCATTCCTGCAAAACAAAAACAACCTGCAAAGCAACTATATCAGTCTAAAGGATATATTTATTCATTTACTGACCTTGCCGTGCGGGGCTGCTCCTCATGCTACTCCTTCCTATGCTCAATAAATCCTTGATTGATCTGGCCGAAACGACAGATCTATCATGCTCAAAATGTGACAGCTTCTGGCCGAAGCGACAGAAGTGTCGGGAAGAGCTTATGATACTCCCCCCAAGTTCTACGACTTCTGGCCGAAGCGACAGAAGTGTCGGGGAGAGCTTGTGATACTCCCCTCTTGAGATCATTAAGGCCGAAGCGTCAAAATGACCTCTGGTCTATCAAGGCCGAAGCGACGAGATAGACCGACTCACTATCAGAGTCTGATTCTGACCAAGGCTACAGATTCACTATCAGAATCTGATTCTCGTCTCGGTTACAGAACCTGCTGATTCACTATTAGAATCTGATTCCGGTCAAGGTTACAGATTCCCTATCAGAATCCGAACCTAGCCCGGAGGACGGAATCTTACCTGCAAAAAAGGAAAACACTCTGCAAAACAACTAGATTAGTCCAAAACGCATATTTTATTTATTTATTGAACTTACCGTGCGATTTACCTTTCGTGATGCCCCTCCTTTGCTCAAATTTGTCCTTGGTAAATCTAGTCGAAGCGACAGATTTTACCGTGGTCAAATTTTTTGACGACTTCTGGCCGAAGCGACAGAAGTGCCGGGAGAGCTTGCGACACTCCCCTCTTGAATTTTGACGACTTCTGGCCGAAGCGACAGAAGTGTCGGGAAAGCTTATGATGCTCCCCCTCGAAAACATGCACTTGGGGCAGTTTTGCTGTTATTTTACCCTGATTCGGCGATTGGAGGCTACCAATCGGCGACACCTATGGTCTGGGTAACTGCAGGGGGCATTTTGTTTTTTACCCCTGTGAGTCGGCGACTCCTAGTGTAACCTTCGGATCTTTTTGGGAGATCCTTGAGATATTTGAAGAATATATGGGGAATATATGCAAAATCTCCAAATAAAGAAATGAATCTCACAGTTCTGCGAGATTGTGTTCGGAGTTGGCGACTACCTTGTGGAGTCGGCGACAATGGCGTGATATCGGGGATATGGAGATCAACTTCCGATCTCTATTTTTGTAATTTTCGGATTTTCTAGGGGTTTTTTGCAATTTTCCCAAGGGCTATAAATAGTGGAGAGTTTTCCCCAAATCTCACAATACTTTTCCCCTTCTTAATCGCCTAAAACCCTAGATTTTTCAATCGCCGACTCCCAAGTAATCTTTCTTTGAATCGACGATTCCCAAACCATGTCTGCCCCCGATTCCAACTTCTCTCCTTTGAATGAAGCTGAAACGTCCGCTTTCATTGCGGAGATGACTGCGAGGATCTCGACGAGGTGTTGAACACCGTCGAGTCGCCGATTTCCTCTCCTGACTGAGTGGTTGAGTCGGCGACTCCGGTCGTTCCACCTCGCGACATGGACCTGAGTGCCTCTGTGCACGAACTTATTGGCGCCTCGCCGGTGTCGGCGATTCCCCTTGCGGAGTCAGCGACACTAAGCAGGGCCCTTGTATTCGTGCCTGAGGGGCCTCTCGAACTGGGAGAGATTCCCGGGACCTCTATGTTGGCGATTCCTCCTGTGGAGTCGGCGACACAGACTGGGCCCGTAAAGGGAAAATCTTTCAAACGACGAGGTCATGGCTCGGGTGCCATTAGGTCGGAGACTGCAGGCCGTGACTCGACGATCTTTCTTATTGGATCGGCGACTCCCATGTTGATTGATGACTCTTCTGTGTACCAAACCGCTCCGTTGGTTGTGAGTGTCGAAGGTCTAATTGTGTCGGGACTGAACCCGAACCAGGGGCCATCTGAGGGCGATGGCTCTAAGAAACAGAAACGACGACATAGCCATGGCAAGGGCAAGGTCTACGTGCCTGAACAGGATGAGGGGGTCGCCTCTCGATGTAAATTTTGAAGAGACTTTGCACGTTGACCGTGGTGCTCCCAACCCACGTTGTAGAGCGAGCCGGCGCTCTATCGAAAGAACTCCGCCACCTCCCGTGGACTTGGATAGCAATCGAGATCCGGACCTCGATTTTGATGCATATGTTGGAGCTCTGAACTCATCTGGGTTTGCTCACTGCGAAATTGCCTTAAATGGCGAACCATGGTTGCTCCCAATAGGCCGCTCCGGGGACGGCGAATTTGAGCAAGTCATGACTTCCGTAACCTTGGATGGTTCTGATGGACTGCACCCCCCCTCCAACCTCAATACGAGCGATGCTCGAAGCTTGCTATCGGGGGTGCGAATTTCTGGGCATGTGCGATTCTGGATATCGCGATACCAGCCTGCGAGTCTCCCACCACCGGGATTCCAGGCTATCCCGAGGATCTATTTCAAGCATTTCTCGGAACTACCAATTCCTGAGATAATGAGTGAAATATTACTCGCTTTTGAAGTGTCCCTGTCACAGCTCCTGGCGGGATTCTTCGTGACCCTACCGGGTTTTCTGAACGTGTGTTGGAGCCTAAGGATCACTACGACCGCAAGCTTGTTTCTGCATTTCTACAAGCTTGTGAAGGATGGAAAGTCAGGATCTAGTCGCGTCGGGTTTACGCGACGGCATTTCGACAAAAATGTCGTCGACGATTTGCCGACAAATTTTGGATGAAATTGGAAGGAGTTCTTCTTCATCACTTCTTAGTTTCTTCTCGGGAGTCGGTAAGAATGGAATGATCCCAACCGATGCACATGAGTGCTTCGCTTGGGTTGACCACAAAAGACGTTGAAGCCTCGGATCGGATTGCGCGGACCCTGGCTGATTATTCTGTGCCGCGCGGTGTTCCCTTTGTCCTTTGCCAAAGGGAAGACTTCACTTTTGAGGATGTGGCTGAAGTTCAAAAGCCACCAATGGAGAAGGAGCTTCAGAGCGGGAAAAAGCGATCGCTTTTATACTTTGACGCCGCTCCTCTCTACATGTGCAAGTGATTCCGAGAGGCCAAGCTGATTCGACTGAAGAAAAGCAAAGGTGTTGAGCCTCGACGGACATTCGAGAAAGGGTCAAGTTCTCGATCTGTGCCCCCACCCCTTGCTGGTTACAAACCCTACACTTCTGGTGTGTCGCTTCCAGTCTTTAATGCTGATCCTGAGGTTAGGAAGAAAGCGATGTCACTCTTGATGGGCCATTCTGGGAGGTGGTACAGGAGCGAGCTATTGCGACATATTACTGCTGCTTGCTACATGGCGCATGCGTGCTACAATGTCGACACCATCCACGACACTGAGAAGATTCAAGAGAAGTATAATCAGCTTGACACGAAGTTCAAGGAGAGCGAGAAAGCCCTTGCCAAGCTGAAGAATGTGAAGTCCCGGATGAAGAACATGCGTGACAATATTCTGCTAAAGAAGGACAAGACGATCGAGTCCAAGCAGAAAGAGATTGAAGAATATGTCACGAAGATATTGGGACTTCGCAAAGAGCTGAAAGCCACCTCCGCTGACCACGTTAAAGAAGTTGATGGTTTGAAAGGTCAGTTTGACGGTGAGATTGGGCGTGTAGTCTTACTTGAGGCTAATGTAGCTGATTTGAGAAAGCAAGTTGCCCGATACGAGGAAGAGACCATGGGGCTAAAAAGCGAGCTAGCTAGCGCGGAAGAAGAGATCTTGGTGCTTTCGAAGGACAAGTCCGTGCTCTCCGGGAAAGCTGAAGGGTTGGAGTTGGACGTTCGATATCAATCCGACCAACTCCAAGAGCTCATCTTTTTTGGTCCTTCCGTGTTTCCCGCTCTACCCCCTGACTATATTACGGATATAATGACATAGGTAGAGAAGCATCCTGAAGAACTCGAGAAGAACAAGGATGCGCTGGACAAGATGAAGAAAGAAGCCGCTCAAGAATAGCAACTTATTAGTCCTTAGATTTTGTAACTTTTGTCGTATGTTTTTGTAATCTTTTGAAATATTATTAATGAATCGTTTTGCTTTCTTTCTATTAATTGTTTGTTTACTTTACTTCTTTGAATTGTAACTAAGACCCGAAACTAGATTCGCGAGTCATAATTTAGCCGCTCTGGACGTAAATTAGACTAACCCTATCGCTAGCCACTCTGGGCGTAGACTTGGCCGTGCGAATCGTAGCTCAGTCTACGGTTAAATTCGCGAAATAAATTAAACTTCACAACTAACAAAAACTCGCAATGTCGATTAAAATAATAAGTTGAAAACAAAAAAATATCGAAAAAGATAACAAAAGGATATGATTTTTTCTAGACCTTAAGACTCTAGAATTGTATTGTAGTTTGACTCCGGCCGTAGCGACGGAGTGATTTTTTACTCTCATCGAGGCCATAGCGACAAGATGAGGTTGGATCGTTATGGCCATAGCGACAAAACGATTTCTAATCTATTGAGGCTAAAGCGACAAAATAGACTAGCGAGTGTTTGGAAACCCTAACCGTGAGTGGTGTATGAACCTTTTTTAGGGTTTTGTTCGTGTGTTCTCTACGTGTTCCTGGGACTCTTTGTTTAAACCCTTGTAGTTTACCTCTGGCCGAAGCGACAGAGTAATTTGAACCTTCATCGAGGCCATAGCGACAAGATGAGGTTAAATTGTTATGGCCATAGCGACAAAACAATTTCTGATCTATTAAGGCCGAAGCGACAAAATAGATTTCCTATTTAGGGTAGAGTCATGAACAGGAAACTTAGAGAAATATAACTTTTTATTATCAAAAAAGAGAAAAACATATATGAAATAAAATCTAATTATTTTATTTTCCTATACACTGAAAGGACCTAAGGAATGGGAGGACGAATACTAAGCGTAGTATTGTTGCATGTTGTCCGCGTGCCAGGTGTTTGGAACCATTGTTCCATCCTGTCGCTGTCGGCGATAAGTTTCTGGCCTTATCTCCTCTTCGACGATGTAGGGACCCTGGAAGTTGGATGACAATTTATTCCTAGGTCTATTCCTTTCAGTGATGCTAGCCTTCCGCGTGACAGGGTTCCCAGTAGAAATACTTTTTTGCGTACTTGGCGATTGTGGTATCGTGATACGCTGACCTTGTACGATTCATTCCGCAAGTCCGCCTCGTCGCGGGTTTCATCCCTCAACTCTAGCTCTGTTGCCAGGTTTTGGTCATTGTTTTACTCGTCGTACTTCGAGACCCTGTATGTTGGTATACTCATCTCGATTGGTATGACAACCTCCACTCCATATGTCATAGCGAAGGGGGTGTTTTCCGTGGGATTTTTACTAGTTGTGCGATATGCCCATAGAATTTCGCACAACTTATCTGCCCAGGCCCCTTTTGCCTATTCGATTTTCTTTTTGAGCCCTTGTACTATGGCCTTATTGGTTACTTCCACTTGTCCGTTTGCCTGTGGTCGGTAAACGGAAGCAAAGTGGAGTTTTGTACCCAGGTTCTCGCACATTCTCGAAAATTTTGCCCCTGTGAATTGGGTACCATTGTCTGTGACAATGTGTTGGGGAACTCCGAATCGGCACACTATGGAGCGATATACGAATTTGACTGCCGCATCTTGAGTGATTTTTGCTACAGCCTGAGCCTCGACCCATTTTGTGAAATAGTCAACTGCCACAAAAATGAATCGAGCTTGGGATGTTAAGAGTGGGAATGGTCCTACGATGTCCAGTCCCCACCTTGCAAATGGGATCGAGCTCAAGATCGGAGTCATGTCCGCGGATGGTTTTTGTTGCATTGGACTATGCAACTGGCATGCTCGGCACTTGCGGACATAAGTGCAAGCTTCTAACCATAGTATGGGCCAATAGTACCCCAGCCGTATGAAGGCTAGTGCTCTTCCTCCCTCATGGAGTCCGCACGAGCCTTCGTGTACTTCTTGGATAACCTTATCCGTATCGGGTTTGGCCAAACAACGTAGCAACGGGCCGTCGAAGGACTTTTTGTAAAGTACCCCTTCGACATCACAGTACTTGGCTGCCTTGTGTTGCAACTTTTTGGCCTCGCCCCTATTGTCGGGAAGTACACCACTTTGAATGAATGCTAGTATTGGTTGTCTCCAATCCTCTGAGGGGTCGGATGTGACATTCAATACCTGACACGAGGGCTGGAGTACGGAGTCTACCAGAATTTCACGCTGGCCTCCCTCCCAGGCCGATGCTAGCCGCGCTAGGGCATCGGCGGGTGTGTTCTGAGTTCGAGGAATTTTCTCGATTTTAAACTTAGCGAATTGTTTGGTGAGTTTTACCATAGTTTCCACATATTTTATGATTTGTGGTTCCTTGCAAGCGAACTCACCAGTGGTCTGTCGAGCCACAAGCTGGGAGTCAGTGCGAAGCGTGACTTTCTCAGCGCCGAGAGTTCGCAACAGCTTTAGGCCATGAATGGCTGCTTCGTATTCCGCGACATTGTTAGATGCTGGGAAGTGGAGCCGTATCAAGTGTTCGTAATTTTTTCCATTTGGACTATGGATTTTCACTCCGATACCTGAGCCTGTGCTGCAACTCGATCCGTCTATCTCCACAGTCCATGGTTAGGTTAGGTTGGATGGTATGAGTTCGACCATGAAATCTGCCACAGCTTGCCCCTTGATGGCAGTGGCTGGTCGGAAATCCAAGTCGAACTCACTGAGCTCAATTGCCCATTTAGTTAACCTTCCTGATATGTCTAGTTTGTGAAGTAGACGGTGTAGGGGACACGTTGTAAGTACTACGATCGTGTGCGTTAAGAAGTAGGCTCGAAAGCGACGACAAACATGGATTACAACGTATACGATTTTTTCAATTGGAGAATATCGTACCTCTGCTCCTTGTAGTCGCCTCGAGTGATAGTAGATAGGGATTTGTTCCTTATCTCTCTGTGCGATAAGGACTGCACTTACGGCCTCTTCTGAGGCCGCTATGTACAAGTACAAATCCTCCCCATCCCTGGATGAGGTCAGCATCGGAAGTGAGGACATGTGTGCTTTTAACTTGGTAAATGCCTCCTCACATTTCGGTGTCCAAGTGATACTACCCATGGCCGCAGTTTTTAGTAGTTGGAAGAACGGTTTGCATTTGTCAGCCGTTTGCGATATGAAACGACTGAGTGCATTGATTCGTCCGTTCAACCTTTGTACTTCTCTAATTGTGCGGGGGGCTTCCATATCAAGAATTACTTGGATTTTGTCGGGATTTGGTTTAATCCCGTGCTGACCTACGTAGAAACCAAGGAACTTACCTTCCTTGATTCCGAAGGAACACTTGCTTGGGTTAAGCTTCATTCAGTATTGCTTTAATGTTCTAAGGGTTTCTCTCAGATCCTCGGGGTATTTTTCGACGCTTGTTGATTTGACCAGGATGTCATCAACATAAGCGGAAACATTGCACCCGATCTGGTCCGCGAAAACCTTGTCCATTAAACGTTGGAATGTGATGAAGCACGAAATCTGCTACCAGTAGGCTCGCGAGGTCACGAGGAGGGTCAGAGGTTTTGGAGTCCACGACGCACGCTCTACGTCAATGTACCTGCAGAAGGGGAGGAGAATCGGCGACTCTCTTGGGAGTAGGCGATTCGGGCTCCAAGTGTTGCTCTGGTTGGTGTGTGTCAAGTGGGAATGACTTGAGGGTAGAGGTCCCCCAAGGACCCCTTTTATAGGGTCCTGGGGGACGTTTCCTCATTCATTCGTGGGACCCACCCCATTAAGGTATCCTATTAAGGGGTGCCTTAATGACGTGGGCCCACCCAAGTAACGGCTGGGAGTCGGCGACTCAGGTGTGGGAATCGCCGATCCAGAAGCTCAATCGCCGACTCCCCATGAGCCTAGTGGCAGTCTACCAGAACTGTCCACGAGGCCTAGAGTCAGCGATTCATCCCTGGAGTCGGCGACTTGGTAGTCCCAGTCGGCGACTCCCAGGTGCTGCCTTGAGTACTTGACGTAGACACTCCTTCCGAATTCGTGGAACTCTCCGGGGGTCCGGCATAAAGCGACGGAACCCTAGTCCTTGTCGAAGGGCGTTGCTGGGAGTGACTGACGTGATCAGGCATGTCTCACCAGTACTCCCTCCTGAAGAGAGCATGGCAAAACACCTGTGTACCGCCAGTATCCCCCCCCCAAGCAAGGTGATCCGCATCAAGGCGAGTAGCGACAAGATGGGATTGAGTCATTGCGCTCACAGCGACACTAATGGCTCTGCATGGTCGATGCACTATCAGATGGACTGATTCACTATCAGAATCTAGTTCCAGGCCAATGGAACTACATGTTTATAGTCCTACTCTGATCGAGAGCGACTTTTGCTGTGTGGATTCTGGCCGAAGCGACAGAATGCGTGGATTCACTATTAGAATCTGATTCTGGCCGAAGAAACAGAATGCGTGGATTCGTTATCCGAATCGGGTTCTGGCCGAAGCGACAGATCGCGTGGATTCACTATTAGAATCTGATTCTGGCCGAAGCAACATAATCTAGTTCACTATCAGAACTGATGTTTATAGTCTACCCTGATCAAGAGCGACTTGGTGTCCGCAACGACGGTTACCCCATAGGCCGAAGCGCAAGATGGATCGAGATCATTAAGGTCAAAGCGACAAAATGATCTCCAAATGTTCGAAGAACTATTGAAGCCAAAGCGACAACATAGTTCTTGGTCTGATTCTGGCCGAAGTGACAGAATCATGCCTGCAAAACAAAAAACAACCTGCAAAACAACTATATCAGTTTAAAGGATATATTTATTGATTTACTGACCTTGCCGTGTGGAGTTGCCTCTCATGCTGCTCCTCCTTATGCTCAATAAATCCTTGATTGATCTGTCCGAAGCGACAGATCTATCATGCTCAAAAAATGTGACAGCTTCTGGCCGAAACGACAGAAGTGCCGACTCATCATCAGAGTCTGATTCTGACCAAGAATACGGATCCACTATCAGAATCCGATTCTTGCCTTGGATACAGAACCTGCTGATTCACTATAAGAATCTGACTCACTACCAGAGTCTGATTCTGACCAAGGCTACAGATCCACTATCAGAATCCGATTCTCGCCTCAGATACAGAACCTGCTGACTCACTATCAGAGTCTGGTTCTGACCAAGGCTACAGATCCACTATCAGAATCCGATTCTCGCCTCAGATACAGAACCTGCTGACTCACTATCAGAGTCTGGTTCTGACCAAGGCTACAGATCCACTATCAGAATCCGATTCTCGCCTCAGATACAGAACCTGCTTACTCACTATCAGAGTCTGGTTCACTATTAGAACCTGGTTCATTATTTGAACATTTCCTGCAAAAAAAAAAAACATCCTGCAAAACAACTAGATCAGTTCGAAAACGCATATATTTATTATTGAACTTACCGTGTGATCTACCTTTCATGATGTCCCTCCTTTGCTCAAATTTGTCCTCGGTAAATCTGGCCGAAGCGACAGATTTTACCGTGCTCAACTTTTTTGACGACTTCTGGCCGAAGCGACAGAAGTGTCGGGAGAGCTTGTGATGTTCCTCCCGAACTTCGACGACTTCTGGCCGACGCGACAGAAGTGTCGGGAGAGCTTGTGATACTCCCCCACTGAAATGTGATGACTTCTATTGGCAGAAGTGTCGGGAGAGTTTGTGATACTCCCCCTCGAAATGAGATGACTTCTATCCAAATAGACAGAAGCGTCGGGAGAGCTTGTGATACTCCCCCTTCGAAATGTGACGACTTCTATCCAATAGACAGAAGTGCCGGGAGAGCTTGCGATACTCCCCCTCGAAATGTGACGACTTCTATCTAAATAGACAGAAGTGCCGGGAGAGCTTGTGATACTCCCCCTCGAAATGTGACGACTTCTATCAAATAGACAGAAGTGTCGGGAGAGCTTGTGATACTCCCCCTCGAAATGTGACGACTTCTATCCAATAGACAGAAGTGCTGGGAGAGCTTGTGATACTCCTCCTCGAAATGTGACGACTTCTATCTAAATAGACAGAAGTGCCAGGAGAGCTTGTGATACTCCCCCTCGAAATGTGACGACTTCTATCAAATAGACAGAAGTGTCGGGAGAGCTTGTGATACTCCCCCTCGAAATGTGGCGACTTCTATCAAATAGACAGAAGTGTTGGGAGAGCTTGTGATACTCCCCCTCGAAAATTGTGCCCTAGTGACACACAAACTTTTGCGACGAGTGTTTTTCGAAGTATGTGACTGTCGGTGCACTATCTATTGTTTTTCCTTTGCTAATCTTTCATATAAATTACCTTTCAAATTGTAACTAAGGCCCGAAACTAGATTCACAAGTCATAATTTAGCCACTCTGGACGTAAATTAGACTCTGCTAACCCTATTGCTAGCCACTCTGGGCGTAGACTTGATCGTACGAATCATAGCTCAGCCTACGGTTAAATTTATGGACAATTTATACCTCTAGATTAGCGTAGGGTTACTAGAGATAGAGCAAACGACGAATCAGAGATATTCGACACTCAAAGGTTTCCTTGAAACTCGGAACCTTAACGATGGAGAGAGCTTGTGATACTCCCTCTTGAAGTGTGATGACTTCTGGCCGAAGCGACAGAAGTGTCGGGACAGTTTGTGATACTCCCTCCTTGAAATTTGACGACCTCTGGTCGAAGCGACAGAAGTGTAGGGAGAGTTTGTAATACTCCCCCCTTGAATTTTGACGACCTCTGGCTGAAGCGACAGAAGTGTCGGGAGAG